>JAMXDD010000009.1:29100250-29501479 GCA_024733475.1 Syzygium grande | reverse complement strand
GATCATATCCTCTAGAGTCTGAATTGTCATCTCGGTGACCATCTGTTTGTGGATGATAAGCTGTATCTTGAACTGCAGCTTGGATCCTAATGCCGTCTGCAGACTTTTCTAGAAATTGGTAGTAAACCTAGGATCATGATCCGATGTTATGAACAATGGTACCCCGTGCAGGCGAACTATCTGCTGCACGTACAACTCTGCATACCGTTCCAACGCGAAATCCTTTCGCACTGCCAAAAAGTGTGCCGACTTAGTTAATCTGTCAACAATCACCCAAATGGTGTCATGACCTCTTTGACTTCTCGGCAATCTTGATACAAAATCCATGGTTATATGCTCCCATTTCCACTGCGAGATTTCCAGCGGTCGCAACAATCCTTGGGCTTGCAATGTTGCGCGTTCACTGTTGACACGTCAAGCATTTAGCTACGTGTTTAGCTATATCTAACTTCATACCATTCCACCAATAAAATTGTCTCAAATTCCTGTACATTTTGGTACTGACTGGGTGTATACTGTACTGACTACGATGCGCTTCGGATAAAATTTCTTCCTTAACTCCCGCATCGTCTGGCACACATAACCTTCCACGAAATTTTAATACACCGTCCTCAGATACCTGAAAATCTGGCTTCCTCCTAGCAACGTCCATCCCAATGACCTTCTGAATCTCTGGGTCCGTAGACTGCAAAGTTTTAACTTTAACCTGGATCTCCGGCTCAATCCTTAAGTAGCTAACAGACTAGAGACTTGACTTACTTCAAATTTGAATTCCGAGTCTCGCACATTCTCCAATAGAATCCACTCCTTGACCATTAAATGCGCGATACTTGACTTCCGGCTCAACGCGTCCGCTACTCGATTTGCCTTTCCAGGGTGATATAAAATATCACAATCATAATCTTTCAATAACTCCATCCAGCGTCGTTGCCTCATATTCAACTCTTTCTGCGAAAATAAATACTTGAGACTCTGATGGTCAGTATAAATTTGGAATCTCTCTCCACATAAATAATGTCGCCAAATCTTCAGGGCGAACACTATTGCGGCTAATTCCAAGTCATGCGTCGGATAATTCAATTCATGTGGCCTCAACTGCCTGGATGCGTAGGCTACCACTCGCCCATGTTGCATTAATACACACCCTAACCCTTTCAACGACGCGTCACTGTATATCTCATATCCTCCGGGTCTGATGGAATCGTCAACACTGGTGCCGTCGTCAACCTCTGTTTCAACTCCTGAAAACTTCTTTCACACTTGTCGGTCCACTCAAACTTCATTTCCTTTTTCAACAATTGTGTCAACGGCATTGCTATTGATGAAAATCCTTCTACGAAACGACGATAATACCCCGCTAAACCCAGAAAACTCCGGACTTCCGTTACCGTCGTTGGTCTAGGCCACTTCATCACAGCTTCGATTTTCGATGGGTCCCGTAAATCCCTTCTCCAGAAATCACATGCCCCAGAACGCTACTCGACTGAGCCAGAATTCACATTTGCTAAGCTTAGCATACAACGCGTTCTCCCTTAAAGTCTGCAAAACCTTTCTCAAATGGAATTCATGTTCCTCAGAACTTTTTGAATACACCAATATATCATCAATAAAAACAATCACGAACTGATCTAAGAATTCCTTAAACACCCGGTTCATCAGATCCATAAAGGCAGCAGGGGCGTTCGTTAATCCGAACGGCATTACCGTAAATTCATAATGTCCATATCTCGTTCTGAACGCCGTTTTTGGTATATCCTCCTTTCTAATCCTCAACTGGTGATATCCCGTTCTCAAATCAATTTTAGAGAACACCGAAGCCCCTTGTAATTGATCAAACAAATCGTCAATCCTCGGTAAGGGATATTTGTTTTTAATCGTCACTTGATTCAGCTGCCTATAATCAATGCACAACCTCAATGATCCATCTTTCTTTCTAACAAATAACACCGGTGCTCCCCCACGGAGCGCCTTTGGGACGAATAAACCCTTATCTAACAACTCTTGCATCTGTACCTTTAGCTCCTTCAACTCCGATAACGACATCCTATAGGGTGCTTTCGAGATTGGCTCGGTTCAGTGCCAACTCGATTATAAATTGTACTTCTCTTTCAGGCGGTAATCCCGGCAATTCTTGAGGAAACACATCGGGATATTCACACACTACCGCTATATCCTTAAGTTTCGGCTCTTGACCATCGAATCCCACTACTACAGCTAGAAATCCTTGACATCCTTCATTCAACAATTTTGTCATTTCCACCGAGGATATCAACGGAATCGAGGGTCCTCCTCGACTTCCCACAAATTTAAATTTCGGATGTCCAGCGAGGGTTAAATTGGATCACCCTACTATTGCAATCCATAACAGCCCTCTGCTTAGACAGCCAGATCCCTCCTACTATCACATCAAAGTCGTACATGTCTATGACCACTAGATTAATCGGTTCCTCCCTATCTCCAATTATGATCTTACTGATTCGGACAACCCAAATGAAATCAACATCTTATCATTCAAGGGGGCGTCACACATAGCATAACATCAAGCAATTGCGGTTCTATCCCAACCAACTCAACAAACTGTTTCGATATAAAGCGAATGCGACGCTCCAGATCAAATAAAGCATACGCAGCATGGTTGCAGAGAAATCGTGCACTGTGACAACCCCCAGTGCGTTCTCAACCCTCTAAATCGGCCATTGCATAAACTCATCCTTGCGCTTGAGGCCTATTCGGGTTTGCCGTCGATTCGTTCCGGTTTGATTCCCATTCTGAGGTGGCGGCAATGCAGGCGGTCTACTCTGCGGGACTTGGGCAATTCCTAATGTGATGCCCAAATCCTCCGCATCCAAAACATGCTCCACCTCTATTTGGACATGGCCCGTTTCCATGCCTACCTCCACAGATCCTACACGGACCATTACCAATCCGGACTGACTTCCCAATATTCCTTTTTGCTGGTGGGGTGAAACGCCTATTATCCACCATCGGCCTCTTCCCAGGATTACGATTATTCCAACCCGGGACAAATCTCGATCCGGATCGGCGACTTTATCCATCCGATCCCATTCTAGGACATGAGCTCTATCAAAGATCTGTTCAGTATGTTCCCCAAATTTACCAATAACAATTGGTTGCGGATATCAACCCTCAATCCATCCAAAAACCTTGGCGCTTTATCCTCGGGATGTTCCACCATTCTCGCGCGAACTTAGATAATCTCATGAATTCCACCTCATATTGGTCTCTTTGTCATCCGGCCTCAGTGGAGTCTCATAAATTCATGAGTTTTCTTTCTCTAGCACTAGCTAAAAAGTATTTCTCATAAAATCTCTCGGTAAAAATAGACCAAGTTTTGGCAAGTACCTTCAGGAAAAATTCTATCCTTGGTGGCTTTCCACCAATCGTTCATTATTATTCGCGGCGATAGACTGCCAACGTCACTTTCTCATGATCATTACACTCCGGCACCTCAAAAGCCTTCTCGGTTCCCCTACCCAACAAGGTGCAGCCTCAGGATCTCCTTTCCTAGAAAACTTAGGGGGTTTCAACTTAATAAATTGCTCTACCAGCTGGTGCATAAGTCTATTAGTAACCACTTGCCCCTGACCTTGGTTCTCGTTATTATTAGCAACAGCAACGGGCTCGGCAACTTGAGCAATCAGGGTAGCTCGCTCCTAAATTTGCCGTTCTAATATATCACTAATCCGCTCTAGGGTTCTCATGATCGCTTCCATTCTAGGATCCTCAGCAGGTCTAACTCCCACTCCAGGGTTCGTTGCTACTCCAGCATCTACTCCTAAATTTCCCATCGTTCCAACACCCATTCCAAGATCCTCGACGGCTCTAGCTCGAGCACGTCCTCTACCTCGGGATCCTCTACCAGTGCCCCTTCTTGGGACTCTTCCTAGTCCTCTTCCTTCGCTGCTCATCGTCACGATTCTACCGTTCTACTACCTGCTGTAATTCCACTCAGGAATTAGCAGTTTAAACCAACTAGCCCAATCTGATTCTAAGCAGCGAATTAACACAAAAACTCACTCAACAAACAATTTCCCCACTACTAATCACGAAATCACAATCGTAAAAGCCTGAACACTTACCTCAGGTCCAGACGCACCTGCAATTCAATTACCACACAACAATCGATTTACTCAAATAATCACAACAAACAATCGAATACGTGTAGCACTAGGTATATCTATGGTTCACTAAAGTCTCCCTAAATTCCTATCCCAAAATTCTCTGCTCCTTATCACTCCAATTCGATCAATCTTAGATCGAACTGACCTGCTTTCGATACCAATTCAAATGGGGATGTCACGTCCCGAACCCCAACGGGCATCGCTCATCCACCCTCTGGTCGATTCAAGCGGCGTCCCGGGGAATGTCGTTGACCTCAAAACGCCATCGAGATTTACTACCACAGCGGATATCAACAAATAAACCCGGACAATTAAAAACTGGGGGGAACAATAAGGGAGAATGAACATATTCGTTCTCATTGCCAAACTTACACCATAATATTTACAATATCCATTATTATTACAAGCACACCGAACCAGTAATTATTAACTTCCAAAATACAAAAAGGATCAGCATCCTAGATCAGCATTATCCAACAATGGGGCCCTCTCAATTTATTACCTTGCTCCCAGAACTAGTCTTTACGCCCTCTCGGAGGCATCCACATTGACTCACTATCCTCGGCATCACCACATGAATCCTCCTCAGCTGTCTGTTCACCCGATGGCTCCGAGTCGGTCTCAATATGATCATGGCTCAAAGGGGGCTTTGAAATTATTTGGTTGAAAATAACCGTGAGATACTTCTTAGTAAGTACACTCCAAATCCAACCTAGGTTATCACGTACCTCGGACAATTTCGCAAAACACACAAACATACACACATGCCACATAATCACATAGCAAGCAATTTAATACAAATCCAAGCATGCACAATTTCCATGTTATGCACTCTTTCCATTCTCACACTATTCCATCCACATTCCTCACGGTGACCGCAGACACGCGTACCGCCTCGGTATATTGCAACCTCTTTCCACAACACTTCGGGCCCAGCGTAAACGTACCGCCTCATGCCATGTTTCTTGCCAGCGCGTAAGCGTACATACCTCAGGCTCAACATATGCCACTTACTGCGCAATCCGGCGTAGAAGTTCACGCCTCGGACTGGCGGTCCTCCGGAAATACGGGTATCGTTCAGCGTAAGCGTTCACGCCTCAGGGCGGCACAACTTTCCACAATCTTTCATGCCATGCCACACACACCATTCCTTTCCTACTCATGCACACACTCAGCATGCTTTTACCATGATTAATTTGCCCATTACACGCGGCCCGCACACGCATTATTTAACTCATAATTCATACTCACTAAACATAGGACATGGCAATATCAATAATTAATTTAATCTAACTCACGTGTACACCCAACAAGCATATATAATTGCTCAATTGCACAACAACATACTCAATTCCATCACTAGTATTTATTTATAATTAAATATGCATCCAACACGTAAATTCCCATTTTTCTCCCACTAAATGGTGTCGGATTAATTCCGATCCTTCACGGGACTTTCTCGCCTTACTTTCTAGGTTCCAAAAATTCAATTTGCGTCTCGATCGGACCCTCACAGCCCCGTGAACAGTCATCCACGGCTTGTGAATAGTGTTTCGCAGCATATGAACAGTAAATTCGCAGCCCCTATTTTCTGAATTTTCCAATAAAAATTTTATGGTTTCAATTCTAAGGCCCGCCAACTGATTCCTTCTAATTCATGCCATTCCAAGACCTACCCTACGCCCGGTTTCGCCTAAAATCACCTATCGATACCAAATCCTAAATTAGGTTAAAGCGACTTACCCGCGTTCTAGACTTCCCGGCTAGAACAGAAAGCGGCGGCCCTTAATTGGGGATAACGACGATGACGACGGCTTCCGGGTGGTGGCAATCGGCTTGGGCGGCGACAACGGGTTTGGGGGGGCCGAGGGGCCTCACGGCCAAGAGAGGAGGGAGGGAAGAGAGAGAGAGAGAGAGAGAGAGAGAGAGAGAGAGAGGAGGGGGTGATGGTGATGCACGGGGCGGCGTGGACGGTGGCTTGAGGGTGGTCCGTGTGTGGTGGTGGCGGCGGTGCCGGGCGGTAGGGGGAAACGCCAAGGAAGAACTCACGGTGGAGGAGGGGAAACTCACAAAAAAAAAAAAAAAAAGAAAAAGGGGGGGAGAAGATTCACGAAGGAGAGGGAGAGAGAGGAGAGAGAAAGTCTTCTTGACTCAAATAGTGCACTTGGACCAAACCGCAAAATGACCAAAATATCCCTTGCCCTCAAAACTAACCCTTTTGTGATTCTCAAGGGTAAAATGGTCCAATTCTCCGTTTCTTGCCCAAATCAAATTTTTCCGAAGGATTTGAGCGCACCAAAAATTCACACGTGTCACGTGCAACGTCGTCCTAGCGTTCCGTCGTGACTTCCTAATTTTCCGGTGTCCAATTTGGGCAAAAATTCAATAATTAAATTCTATTAAACGCAACTCGGCGTTTCTCGAGCTAACGGGCGACTTGCTGGGGAAATTCGCGAAATCGACTCATGACTGATACTAAATCGAGTCACGTGCAAGTCCATCCGGTGCGTGATGACCTCGATTGTCATTAAAATCGCGAAGATCAATCACTTGATCCGAGGGGTACGATCGTTCGGTATAATTTCGGAATCATTCGTCAAGTCGTTTCGTGGTCCAACGGAATCACCCGCGATCCACTACTAGGACAATGGCGAACTGACCCTAACTATCCTTGGATCGGCCAACAGTGGCTCAAAATATCACTTATGCGATTTAATGGTCGAAATCCATTCACGATCGAATTTCCTTTAGTCGCGAATTTAATTCCCCTATTAGCCTTTCCCTAATGGTTAGCATTTCCAGGAATGATCAGTTCGGGTAGAAAATTTACTACGAGCACACCTCATATAATTCAATTATTTAATAATTTCAATTGGCGGAAATTTCGAATGTCACAAGTGGTATTAGCACCACTAATCTGTTCTCAACAATTGGTATGACAGCCACGCTTTTGCATTCTACAGCATGAAGCCCTTAAGCTAATGTCCATTGCATCAGACAATTTAATTCCTCTCTCTCTCTCTCTCTCTCTCTCTCCAATACATGCACAAGAGCCCGAAAAACTCATTGCGGCTAAAGTGTCAAAATGAGTATTCAAGGTGGGAACTCTTGTGGGCCACATTTCCCAGCCATTAATGTGAGATTCGAAGTGTCACTTACTCACTACAAAGTGAAATATGGTATCCATGGTTACACTTCAATTATTAAAGCAAGGTAGCACAAGAATTCAACATTTATGTGTCCTTCAATTGTAATGAGATGGACACAGTTTAAGACAAGATTTATTTAGTTCTTCAAAATTTCAAAAGTACCAAGTTGCAATATTCGGCAAGTGCCCATATGGGAAAAATATTCCTATAATTTGGATAGTGCAACATGCAATTCTTCTTGAAAGCTCCGGTAATTTCCTGTAGTACAAAGTTATTCACGGTCAGCAATGTGTAAATAAATATAGAAGTATCCAACCAAAAAAAAATATAGAAGTAATGAAGTTAACCCAACTGACAGTTTGTGGTGTGACTAAATTAATTCACTTTCAAAACTCCAATAGATTGTCCCTATCTTCTACATGTTTCACTAAACTTATCTTCACTATTTTGAAAAATGTTCGTGGTACTAATTATGTATAAAAGCAATCACTTTATTTCAAATCAAGAAAGTTGAAAATGTCAGTTGAAAACAATCAATATCTATTTTTAAAATGTCAGTTGAAAACTTCGAGTTACTTTTGTATTGAGATATAATCATGAGGAGATATCACCTGTTGAGGAAAATCGCCATTTTCCATCTGGGAATTAATTATCAGCTTTGCTGCTCGATGTAGGGGAATTGGATCCCTTTTTGCCTGATAAGAAGAATTTTTAGATCAAGAAAGTTGTACAAATTATTAATATATAAATTGTAAGAGAATACACAGACCTGGCCAGCATGAATGAGACCCATCATAGCCCACGCAGTTTGAACCAAGTTTGATCTATTTCCTTCAAGTGGTGTGTATATCTGCCTCGATCAAAGAACGAGTGGTAAAAAATATTACCATATAATCATGCTTGATATTTCTTTTACAGATTCGTGTTAGGAATAAGATCACAAGTTCTTGCTATTACAAGAAATTTACTATCAGAGCAATGTTAGTCTATTAGGTCAATACCTGTGGATTTACCAATTTACCATATTCGTTTAGTTTACGTTTCATCGGGCAATTCCAAATAAGTCTTATTCATATTTTTTTTCCTTTAGATGAATCAAGCCATATCAAAGAGCCTTCAAGTATTTTCGAGCTTTTGGATCTATTAAACATCTTCGGTTCTTGTTTCCCCGGTGGAGTTGTTAAAGTCGATCAAACGATTTCCCGGTGCTACAAAAGTAATCACCTTTCTTGGGCAAGAAAGGTGGCTCTCCCCCCAGCCACCATCCGGTGATTGTATTTGAAGGAGAAAAGCTACGCCTTTGCGAATAGCGGCACAATCCTCGTAGCTTTTGCCGGCGGCTTCGAGTGCCACGAGTGCAAACCATGTGGAATATATAAAACAAACTCCCCACTCTCCATACCTGCACATGCAGTTCTCGAGTCATCTTGTCTGCTTGCTTTTGAATTATCTACACTGATGATCAACCCCCAGGGAATATGGACACATATACCATGATCCATCTGTCATTTGTACGCTTTCGAGGTATCGGACTGCGTTAGTTATGCAATCTTGGATCTCTTCTGTCCGGTGCCCCGGGTACAGTTCCTTGAACAAAACTAAAGACTTGATAGCTGATGAAGTGCATTCAACGTATTCGTGCTCAATGACAATGTCCTCGAGAAATTCAAATGGATTGAGGAGCTACACCATCCACAAGTAATATTCAAATTCACAGTAGTGTAAATAGAAATAAGAGCCACAATTTATTTATATCATAAGCTGCTTCTTATTTGTCGAAGTACGTACTTCCAACCATTTTGCAGAAATTGCAGGCTCCCATGCTGACAATCCACCATTTTCACTCTACAAAACAGTGATGCATCCATTAGTAATGATATAATAGTGGAAACATATTAAGACTTGAAGTAAGATGTTGTGCGTATTGCCCATGTATCTTAAGGATTTTGGAACGCGAGCATAGTTGATTCCTGGCGTTAGCACTTACCTGTAGAGAAAGTATAATGTTGACCGCGTCATATAGTCTCTGTGGCTCCACCTTCTCACCTACGATTTCTTGTGGCATTTGTGAAAAAAGCAAGCAACACTGCATAAGCAGAAAGGAGATCAAATTAAGCACTAGAACAATGTTAGATCTGCAGACTATTCACATCTTCAAAAGAATCTTACCATCAAACCTTCTGCGGTGCAATCAGACAATTGCCAACCATGATCTTGCTCGGAAAAAGTCCACGATCCTTTAGAAATATGACGATACATGCTGTGGAAGTCACCGGAAGGATCATCCTTGACCTTCAATGCCAACCAATAAATACATACATTGGTGCAACGAAAGGAAATGCTAGGAGATTCCCGCAAGCTGAGATAAAGATTTAACCTGTGATCTCTTAATGAAGTCGTGGCCTTTCATGAGTACTAGTCCTATTTCATTGGCTAGATTACTAGCAAGCAAAGCTTGGATTCCCAAGCTTGTATCCCATAGTTGACTACCAAAACTCTGCATATGGAGTGCGACCATCAAACTCAAGTCTTTTTTTTTTTTTTTTGCCAATAATCAGTGGGTTTTAGACATTGTAGATTTGGTAGATGCTGGTTCTGACTACCAAAAATGCCATTAAATCCCTTAATTGTAATGAATCATTTAACCAACCTGAATCTTCATTCCATCTTCAGCAACCCATATATAATCTTGAACCCTAGCGAGATGCTTCTTGAAGTATTCACCATTTGGATCCTCCACCCAACAGGCAAGCATACTTAATGCCTGTTAATTAGAGCCACTAAGTTTTGTAAAGATATGGTCATGTAAAATCTATGTTCTCATTACCTTTTCTCCACTTCCCAAAGTGATGTATCGGCTGTTCTCATCTTCATAATGATTATGCTTCATTGCCGTTTTAAGAGCCTTTTCTCTCAACTTGTTTAGTGGCCAACGGTTTAGAAAAGGCTCTGTTAGTATGTAAAAACCATCCCACAGCAAATCTATCACTGAAGGATGTGAATAGTAGAGATCCTCCTATATGAACATAAATTAAGAAAATATATTAGAATCTTACTAACACGTGAATTAATAGTTTGGTGCAAGCTAGCTCTTGCCTTGGCACATAGATGTCGAGCTTTCTTCCAAGAGATGTTGCCATAGGGTTGAGTTAGAAGTTCCTCTCTCAATTGTCGAATGAGAGGTGTAATTGGTGCTACAAATCTTCTTCCATACAAATATGATGTGGCCATGTAAAGGGTCCGAAAATAGCACCACAACTTAGCTGCATTTTGGAGAGGAAATCACTAGCACTCTTAAGAAACAGAAAAAAATCTAATCTATACAGCCATAAAAAATGAACAAAATTCTGATGAGAAAAATCTAAACTTCCTAGCGAATTCATAAAGCATAGATCTTCAATGAGACAAGGGCACATCTTGCCAGAAAAAATTGAAACAATAACTTCTCTTCTATATGTTCACGAATTTGAATATACATTAATAAGCGTGGAAGCTCAAGCAATCGATCTGGTACACGGAAATGTCTTGGCAAACCTGGATGCATGGGAAGAAATGAAGGAAGTATCAGTAACTCAGGAGGCACAGGTTTGGTCCCAGACCAGTCATAAATACCAAGTACCTACCATAAAGGAAAACGTATTGTGTTACTTGGCATGTGGGAAAACATATTGTTTAAACTTGTTTTAAATTTTTAGGGAGCATATAGGCTCCGAGTTTTTTTCAATGGTTCAGTTTGGTGCCTGCTTGTAATATAATAATATCATCTAGTAAGGCGATTTATCAATTAAAGGATTATTCATTTCCACTAGAAGCAAAAAATTTCTTACTGAAAGCCAAATCTTTCCCAAGAAGGATATGTTTATGGCGCCGCCACGATCAAGAATCCACTTTCTCCCTCTGGCACAAGCATTGTTCTCGCCACCATCAGGACCTTCTCCAAGTATACGCATGCATATATAGTTAAGTACTGTAGTGAGCATGGTGCTGTGGCTCTCTACATGTAAGCCCCACCCGCCATCTTCATTCTGCAATACAATATTTAATAACCAACAATGTGAAGATGAAGTACAATTTTTTTTTCCTTTTTCCATTCTCAAAATCTACGTTAGGATTACGCAAAAAGAGACAAAAATCAAGAACCTGGTGATTGTACACATATCGAAGGATCTCTTTTCGATGTTCTGTAGAGAAGACAATGTTGAGGTGCCCAGTAATAAACAAACATATCACCTGCATTTTGTTTTTACTGAACAAGTCAAGGGCACGAATTGCATACGATTAGTACGACTATCAGGGGATGATCAGTCCTTACTCTAAAAAAGAATAATAAAATGATCATGACCAAAGTATGGTTATTGTCTGACTAATACTATTTTCGCTTGCATTCAGTGTCCTATCATGTAAGAAGTAGTCAAAATATCTTTCTTGCAACACTCAGGCTCTCTGCATCGAGTAAGTAGAATATATTGGTTGGACTCGATTCGATCGACAAAGTTGATTATAACATCTCAAGAAATAATTATATTTCACACGGTGGTAACGATAAAACCACATGTTCGAACAAAGAATTACACTAACCAATGCAAACAATAACCGAGAAGACTAAAGAAAGCTAACCAAAGGAGGGTGAAAGAAGAGAACGCCAGAATTTTCTGCAGGCCAATGGCCATCACGGGCTTGCAAGGCTGAAAGGAAATAGACGCTTCTCCTCAAAGTGGCCGATGCCTTCTCATGTGTTATCTCTTCTTCGTCCACTATCTTTACGCGAGGAATGGTTTGTTTGAAGTTCTTCTCTCTTAGAAACTGCAATTGCACAATGAAAAACTTTTAGCAGGTCTGGCGATAGATTCTTTTTCTCTGCACAACGGGTGGCATGATGCGTCACTAATGAATAAAGTCTAATCCTTTCATTCGAATCATTTTTATTAGTTTTGTGAATAAAACGATACAATATATCTTAGTTTTTTTATTAAATAAACAAAAAAGTATTCTCTATCAGTTTAAAGGGACTCCTCCCTATGAAACTCATCATTATGAGTTTCCAGAAATAAATCTAGTAGCAGAGTCCGTGTCCTAGGCCAAATCAGAAGGAGGTCCGGACCCGCTTCTCGATCCGTTTTGACCCTACTAAAAAGAACGGACAGCATGCAAGAAACTATGGGTCGATTCCTGAGAATTTTTGCTATGCGGGTATTAATCGAGATTGAAATAGCACTTGGGTGATTGGTGGGTGTCATCGATCTTTTACCTGCATTCGCCATAGTAGGTCTCCACTAGGCTTGACCTTGAAGCGGCTGTTGTGGAAATGAAGGCGAGCTTGCTCCACCTCGGCGCGCTCCTCGAGAGTTCCCGCGTCTGGATCGAACTCCCATGTCTGCCTCCCAACGTATTCGTTGGTGCTGTATATATACGGACCATTCCCGCCTTGTGCAATCTTTAGCCTCCACATCTCCCCCTTCCTTCAATCACATTTAGGTTATTTTACGTACGCGTATTATTTTTCTATTTGGAAGGGAAAGAAGAAAGCACAACATAGTAATGTATATCCTCTCTAACAGATTATTTACTTAACAATGGTGGCAAGACATTTTTATGGAGTCTGGACGTACCTCTTTCGCGCTAGGTCTAGGAAGATGTGAGAGGTGGGAGGAGTTGGAATGCAGAATGTGTGTTGTGATTTCGAGAGTTTGGTGGTATTTATACACCCCCATAAGTAATCTGAGGTGGGAGGACTCTTGGGGAGCAGAATTCTGGACACGACCCCAGACCAATATTTTTCAACAAAATATTCATTCTCAATGAGTGATTACAGCTTGCTTCTCGCAATAAAAAAAAGGTGGTAATAGCGATGATGCAATCCGTGCTTGGGCACGACCCTCGGGGTCATGCTCGGTGTAGCCTGTTCGGCAAGCCCTAGTAAAGATGATTTCTTCTTTCCTAACTGGTTTTGGTCAATTTAAAAGCAATTGATCCTTCACAAGTGAAGAAGTAGCTAATATTCTACTTGAACTTGAAAGTAGTAAAACCATCATTTCAAGTTACCCACCAATTAAATTGCTCACTTGTCAGACCTCAAAAATCAATACGGGGACGACATCTCAAAAATCAAAATGCGCAATCAAGCAAACTTTAGAGATCAATGAAATCACTAACACTCTTTGATTTCTCTTTTTTGGAAGTTTCCGTTGCCTGCTTGGTTGTGTGAAGAAATCTCTAAAATAGATTGGGGCTTCTCTAACTTTAGGCCAGGACAATTCATAATCAAGCCATTGATTGGGCCAGCAAGCAAGTTGGCGCTGTTAGAGTTAATCTTTGATTTCGCGATGCATATTCACATTTTGTTCCATAAAACGTGAAATAATGAGATATATTTTGTTTTTTTATTACGATAAAAATAACAATGAGTTATATTAAAAATAATTTACAAGAAGAGTATTTTAGATTTGTTATATGAAATTTGATCTTTTTAAAAGGCATACTAATTAAAACATTAGTATATTAAAGCTGAATTTTATCAAAGATTGTGAGTCTTTTACTTGTGTAAATTAGAAATGGTTATGTTAAAAAATAGATATTTCCTATTTGTCATTAAACACAAAAAGCGAATAAAAGGATTTTATTGACATGTAAAAGCAATCATAGATAGTAGGAACATAAAAGGAACAGGCACATCTTAACATAGAAATTTAAGAAATTAGGCAGAAGTTTGGGGGGGACTAGATAGTAGGACCATCCCTAAACATGAAATTTAAGAAATTAGGCAGAAGTTTGGGGGGGACTAGATAGTAGGACCATCCCTAAACATGAAATTTAAGAAATTAGGCAAAAGATCGGGAGTACTAGATAGTATTGTAGGGTTCCTCAAGTGCTAAAAATGTAGCGGAATTTGTAAACCGAAACCCTAGAAAGGATCCATGCGTATATTGAAATCTAAACAGAAATTTGACATGTACCTTTTTGCATATCGAAGGTAAATTAACAATTGATTGTGTCTGGATTAGTACCCCAAGTGTTGCACCTCTACTGATATCCACACACACAAACGGAAGTTTCCAACGATCCAAGTGCTAGCTAAAGATCTTGGACTTCTTTTTCTTGATTGTCTTTGATCTTCGCGACTCTCTCAAAGATCTCTTAATAGAGAATAATTCTCTTCGTATTCTCTTGAAGGCGTTTTTCTCTTAGGGGTTTTTTTTTCACTCACATGCTATATATATATATATATATATATATATATATATATATATATATATATCTTCATTATCTTCGCGAATTAAAAGAAGTGGAGCCGGGCGATTTGGGCCCACCAAACTGTCCACCTTCAATCATATGTTTAATCATTATCTCATAACGTGCACGACTACGTAGATAAGTTGAATAGAGAATAAATTAAAATCTACTTCTTATTGTAAGTAGATCCCAAGCACAGAATTATTAATTAACTCGATTCGCTATTATGTGCGACCACCACAAGTAAGTTCACTAAACATTAGCAGTTTGCTCAAAACCCTTTTTAACCCACAAGTCATAAGCGGTCTCTAGCAAAACATTATAACTGCCTAAGTATAGTGAAGGTCGATTTTCCGACCTAACCTAATCCACAACTAATAGTAGAGTATCAACCTTGATTGATTTCTAAGGTAGACCACTAACAAGTATTACCATCCCTAAACATGAAATTTAAGAGATTAGGCAAAAGTTTAGAGGGACTGGATACTGTTATCATCGCTAAGGAAGTTTATGAAAAGGAAAGCAAAAGTAATTCTCAAAGCAGTTGAAAGCAGTATTTGCTTACTCCTCTATGGAGATAAGAACAAAAGAAGTGTCATAACTTTTGTACAGAACTCACTTGAATGCCATAACTTTTTTTTTTGTTTACTTCAGTGCCACATCGGAGTAAAATCGATTATTTGAGTGCCACTTCCGACAAATCATCCTACGTGAATTTTTTGTATTATTTTTTTTAATTGAATTTTTATTTATTAAAAAAAATTTTCCTTTTTTCCTTTGTTTTTTTTTTCTGTGCGCTGGCAGCAAAGGCCTTGCCCTCAGCCAGTGGGGCCGTAAAGCCCCCAAGCAAGGCCATAACACATAACATAAACCCTAAATGTCATGCTCCCAGAGGAGCCAAAAACCATGATGAAAGCCAAGCAGTCGCTCTGGGAGGAAGGAATTTTCTTTTCGTTCACTCAAGCCTCATGTTATATTGTATATGTCATGCTCTATTTGAGGGTTACCTTAGTTCTCTGCCTAGTTAGGTTCAATTCTCAAGTGAGAACCCGAGAACTTTACCACATAGTGCAGCTTCCAAAAAATATAGAACCGAGAACCGAACTTATCCCCACCGGAACTTGGAACCAAATCGATTCACATGGCAAGTTCAGTCCAGCTGCCAATTCTATTCGGGAACTATGCTCTCCCTTACTAAAGGGGCTAGGTGAGCCGAGGGATGGCTCGACCCGTTTATGTGATAGGCCAAGCCATGCCTTGCTTAGGCCAGCCTAATCCCTTTGTAGCCTAACCTCCACCCTAAAAGAAATTGTCAAGCTCTAGGCAGGCCAAAGCATGATGCTAGTCTGTTTGGCAAGCCGAAGTAAATTCATTTCTTCTCTACTATCACGCCTGCACCCCATCGGAGTGCAACATCCCGTCACGGTCGATTATGGTGCAATGCTCCTGGGAAGCATTACCGACCCAACGCCCAATCGGAGATCAAACACATGCAGAAGCAACGTATATAATTAAATATATACACCCGTACAATAAAACACATGAGACCAAGGTAGAATAACCAAATAGCAGTCAAGCACCTTAGAAAATATATACCTTTGGTATTACCAACGAAAACCTTTTTACAATGTTCACTACAACCAAAAAGGAAACACCAACTCTTTGGGAATAACCAAACAGCCACTTCTCCGTTTCTCCGTCTCCATCGGGTGCATGCTCGACGACCGCTGGATAAAATGCAATATTCCAAAAGAGGTGGTGACCTCGGCATCCTATTCTTTGGGGTCTGAAAATGTTGGTTATTACAACCGTGAGACGAATCTCGTGAGTATAACCCCTAAACCTAGGTTAGGCTAACATGCAATCTCTCGATGACAGACAAAAAATAACACAGCGATCCAACTCATAAATAAACTCCGATCTAGGCCCCTCCGCCCGGATCACTTACCTGACTGACCACCAAGTTATTCAAAATAATAATATAAGTCTAGTCATATATACGAGCACTTTCGGTTCACGCGTCGTCAAGCATATGATCATGCTCAATAATGAGAACATCACGTACTATTCACCGAGTCCCGCACACTTGCATTCGGCCCACGCATTCTTATGCATGCAAATGTCCACATTCATGTCTCGGCTCACTAGCCTACACCGCTGCTTTGGGATTTTCTCAATTTATCATTTAATATGACCAGCGTAAAACGCATCGGGGCTCTTTATTTAATCACAACACCGTGGCCCGCGTTAAAACGCATCAAGCGGCCCGGTGTCTCTAGCCCACGCGTCAAAACGCATCAGGCGCAACACCGATCTCCTCACGAACCCGAGCCCGCGTAAAGCGCATCAGGTTGATCGTCTTACGGGCGTCCGAAAGCATCGTTCCGCGTAACACGATCAGGGAAGACACCCCGCCGTAACACGCATCGATGAAATGTGATCACCACGAACATCACGAACATACGGTCTATTATTATTCGAATCTGCGTAACACGCATCGGGACATTAGGTGATCACATGCTCATGGCGGTGCACGCATTCTCGCACAATTCATCACACGCCTCATTCCCGGCATTCACTATGCGTGCCATGAAATGCAACACAATGCAACATGAGCATTAGCACAATTCAAGCATTCAGTTAATTTCTTGCCGCAATAATTATTCACTGGCCAATTAATACCATGCGGCCCAATTCCACAATGTGCAATTCAATAATCCAATCAAGCCATCATATGGCCAATCACACTCCATGCGAGTCGACCACACAATCCACGCGACATAGCATTACTCAATTTCCCAACAATTGGATACCGAATCAACAAGCCAATCGGTCCGGACATACCCGGCGGTCCAATCACATAATCCCGACTAATCCGAATTAGCCCAATAATTATCTCTAATAATCTCACTAATTTTTCTTGAATTTATTCCACCAATTGGTCCTCAATCCAGTATGAATAATATACCGACACCGCCTAAACCAGTCAAACTACACGGCGATAATACCTAGGCCGGTCGAGAAAAAAACGCACAATCGGTCCTAATCCGGGTTTAGGAAATATACTCACCTAATTTACGGATCACGGCAAGAAAAAGGGAGGAAAAGAGAGGGAAAAAGGAAAGAGAAAGGGCTGGACAGAGGTGAGGTCAAATGGGGACTGTGGGTGGTCGACCAAGTAGGGCACGGTCGGTCGGCGGATACCCAAAGCCGGCGACAATCGCAAGCCAAAATCAAGAGAAAATGAGAGAAAATGGAGAAAATTGAAGGAGAAGCTGCTGTGGCTGGGCTGATCTGAACATGAGGGGAAGTGAGGAGAGAGAAACTGGTCCGAGTTGGTCAAATAAGGCAGCCTAAAGTGCCACGTGTCGCCGATCCGTCGGTTTTGACCAAAATACCCCTAATCCGACGGTTTTAATTCAATCCTATCCAAAAATGAGGGGCAAAGTGGTCTTTTGGTCCAATAATGCAGCTAATAATCCTCTGGTAACTATCCCAAAATTTTCCCAAAAAATTCGGAATTAATATCGGCCCGAGGGGCAAAATGGTCATTTTTCCGGTCCGGGGCAAAATTTCAATTTTTTCACATACACAGCGTTCCATATGTGTGTGGCCAACATAATATGGTGTCGGATTCATAAAATTCACTTTTTAAGCCCTCGAAAATTGATTTGCAAAGTTTCGGGAATAAAATAATATTATTTTTTCAATTTTTGTCGAAATTCCAATTTTTGACCGGAACCACTCTAAATGTGCGTGGCCATCCCAAAATGACCTTGGCCGCGAAAAATAACCTCAAACAGACCTCCGAATCCCCTCGGTGTCCACAGGGGCAAAACCGTAATTTTCCCAATTTTCGTCGAAATTCCAATTTTCTGGCTAGATTAGCCCCAAATGTGCATGACCACACCAAAACGGCGTTAGTCTTGCAAAATAATCATAAACGTCCACAAACTTTCGATGTCAAAGTTCGGGTCTAATCTCACGATCAAATTTGCTCATTTTAAAATTCTAGAGCCTCTCACTAACGGGCGTAATTTGTTTAGGTATTACGATATTGACCTAGGGTTGTTCGAATCGTAATGGCCTCGACTTTCGAGAGAGCGCGAGGAATTATCACTAGTACCGGAGGTCTCGGTCATTTAGGTTAGTTCGAGAATCGTTTGCCATGTGTACTCTCGGTCATACGGAATCACCCGCGATCCGATCATACATCATTGGCGAATCAAATCCGTCACCTTCCGAGATCGGCCCACGTTGGTCCAAAATATTCCCTCAGCGTTCTTGATGTCCGTGCCCAACTCTCGATCGGGTCCCCAGTCCACGTACCTATTCCTATTTAGCCTTTCCCATAAGGTTAGTATCACATGATTGATCAAGTCCGAGCGAGACTTTATAAAATTAAATGAGAAATAATTTACACTTTATTGATCCCGAAATAGGTCGAAATTCAGGATGTTACATCTACTAACCTATTAACGATTAACCATGCCCATTTGTAAAATTTCAAAACGGTTTACAATATACTTCCAAACTCAATGGCTCTAAATGATTATTTCGTTGGCAACTTAGAGAGCGTTTGGTTACTGGTCAAATAGTAACTATTTCTATTCTTTTATTCTCAAAATCAATTTTGGAACAAAAATCCGTTTGGTAAATTTTTTGTTCGCAGAATCAGTTTTGGAATAGAATCATGAAATAAAAAAAAATTGCTTCCTAATTCTGGGAACAAGAATCAGAAATGGAAAATAAATTTTTCTTTTTCTTTTTCTTCTTCTTGGCCTGTGACCGGTAACCTACCGCCGGCCACCAGCAACCTGCCACAGGCTAGGTCCGGTGAGGCGTCGCGACCCTCGCCACCGCTGCCCTCGCTAGATTCGGCAAGGGCAACTCACGCCTAGGCGAGGGTCTCCCTCACCAGATCTAGCGAAAGCGACCCTCACCCAGGCCACCGAGGGCGACCCTCACCCAAGCCGCTAGCCTCCCTCACCGGCCCTAGCCATAGCTAAGGAAGAGGAAGGAGGAGAAAACAAAAGAAATATTAAAAAAATTCAAAATATTATTAATAAAAAGAAATTTTGAGCAATTACCAAACGCCTTCAAATACTTAAAAATTATTCCCGAGCACGGAATCAGAAAGAATCATTTCTGAGCAAAATTAATTTTCAAGAACAAAACGATTGCCAAACGCATCCTTACTGACGAATAAATAGGCCTACTTTTGAATCTTAAAAGCAATTAAAATTACTGCAGAATTTGAAAGTGGTAAAATTGTTATTCATTGGTAACTTACTAATAACTAAACGGACCCTCTTGTGAAATTTAAAGGCATTTGATAATCTATTATGGGATTTGAAAGTTATTTGCGCGGCAAGTTTGACCAATAGATGAGCCCCCTCTTATAACCAATGTATTTAGTCAAGTACACTCTTTCTCTTTTTAATATAAGTGACTCCTCAAAGAATTAATAATTCTTGTTTCGAATCAAAATCAGATGGATCATTTAGTCTTTTGGTTGAAGGTGGCAAGAGATATTTCATGTCAAAACAACTCTCTTGGAAGGCATAAAAGAGTAAAAACCTCGTTAACTAGATCAATCCATGAAGAGAATGCTGGCGTGGATAAGAACACAACAAATGTTATTATTTTCGTATGGCGCTCACTTGAGTGCCTAACTATTTTTCAATCATATGAATGATATAACCCATGTACATCGTTTACTTGAGTGCCATATAACTTTACAATCGATCACTTAAGTACCATAACATTTTCAAAACATTAATCACAGTGCTATGTCACATCAGAATTTTGGTACTGGGTGACCATTTTTAAAAAGTTATGACACTTAAGTTGTCACGCCCCGGACCCTACCGAGTCCGCGACATCCCGCCACGATCGATAATTTGAACGCGACGTCGCGGGGGACGCGTCGCCGACCCAAACGAACTACGATAGCGAAAGCAAATTAAAGCAACCCGGACAAGTAAAATACAACAAGGGATAGCACGGAGCCATAAATACATAACATCTTAAAACAGTCATCATTACAAAACGATAGCCGGGCTACCAATTTCAAAACCACAGTTTTCAAAATGAGGCGGTGGTTGACAAGCTAATCTCCTCTACGCAAAAAGGTACTCAAAAGATAGGGTGATTTGATCCATCATTCAACCCCCGTGATACTTTGGCGGCATATTCGAATCGATCACGGTCACGGATCTAAAAATGGTTATATAATAACCGTAAGAACGAGTCTCAATAAGCAACACCCTAAATCTCACATAGGCTAATGCGTACCCAGACCAGTCTAACATGCAAATCACTAGACAATACAATCAATTTCACATGACAGGCTTACCTTGCCTCGAACCTCGTGCCAACCCTGCATATTAGTTCAAACATGATAATGCAAGAATAGTTCACGCCATGTCGCAACCACCCAGCACACACCCACTCGAAATCAACCCATCCAACCAAGCACTCACACGCACCATCAGTCCATTCGATCAAACACCCATGCATTCGTTTAGCCAAACCAATCGGTCATGTCGCACACACATGTCCAACAAACCTTCCTCTCCCGGACCACCGTCAATACGTCTCAAGTCCGGTCTCACGAACACATAAGTCACACCTTTCGATCAATTCCAATGGCCGCCGTCAACACGTCCCAAGCCATACCATTCAAACAATCCCGGTGGCGCCGTCAATACGTACCAAGCCACACTAATCAATTAATTCCAACGACCGATGTAAACACGCCCCGGTCTAACACACCTTTAACGGGCCCCTTTGTCAACATGTCTCAAGCCCGCATCCAATTGGCACATCGGCCATTCAAGCCTTCACACGGACCGCCATCAACACGTCCCAAGTCCGTAACCCTCCGATCGATCCGGGCTTAAAATTTACAGGCAAGCACACGCCACTCAATTCAATCAAATTCACGCCAAACTACATCGAACAACTCAAATTCACAATTCGCCACTCAAATCCACAAACCCGACATTCAAGTCGGTCATGCATAATCAGTCAATCAAGCACCCCATTTTATCAAGTATAATTAGCACAATTAGAACACAACATAATTTAATTAAATCACAATGTAAATAAATTAAATACATGCCCTAGCCATCTAACTTGGGATAAGTCAATAAGTACCCAAAATACTAGGTAGGGTTTGGGGAGTCGCTTACCTAAATTTGGCCCGGAAAATCGACTCGGACCTAAAATGGCCGGGTAAATAGTGCCGACTAGGCACACGGCAGCGCCGGGCGGTCGGTCACGGGCACGGCACGGGGCACGGGCGCTGGCGCGGGCGCTGGCGCGGCGACGAGCGCGGAGCGGGCGCTGGCACGAGCTTGGCTACCCGGTTGGCTGGCCAACCGGGTTGGCCGGGCTGGGCTAGCCGGCAGCGGCGACGGGCGACGCGGCGGTGGCGACCGGCGGCGGCCGAACGAAAAGGGGGAGGGGTTGGCGGGCGGTGAGATGAGGGGAGAGGGAAAGGGAGAGGGAGAGCCGAGCGCGGGTGGCGTGATTGGTGGCGGGTTGCATCGGCACGGCGGCGACGCGAGGTCTAACGAGCCAACCGGGCGGGCGACGGAGGCGAGCCGGCTTAGGTTTCGGGCGCGGAACCGGACAAGGAGGAGGCCGGGGGAAGGGAGAGGCAAAGGGGTGGTCTCGCTGCGGCGACGAGGCTTGAGGCGGCGTCGGACGACGCGCCGGGCGAGCTGGACAAGCGCTGGTGCGACGTGGCAGCGGCGGCGAGCTCGTCAGCATCGAAAGGGCGCCTCGCTGGCAGGTCACCGAGGGGCGGTCGAGGCGGGCCGGCGAACGGGGCGCTGACGGGCGGCGTGAGCTTGCTGGCGACGCCAGGTGGCACGACGCAGCGGGCGGGTTTCCTGGGCGGCGGCGTCGGCGAGCAAAACTAGAACGAGCGAAGACAACCGGGCCTGGGGTGAAGAAGAAGAAAAAGAAGAAGAAGAAGAAGAAGAGAAAGAATGAGGATAGAGGAGAGAGAGAGTGTCGGGAAGGGGTAATTTGTTGCATGGGGAAGGAGCGGGAGGGACGTGTGCATGGAGAAGGGGTGGTGGGGGGGGGGGGGAAAAGAGAGAGAGAGAGAGAGAGAGAGAGAGAGAGAGAGACACGGGGGAGGGGTCGGCAGAGAGAGAGGAGAGAGAAAGAGAGAGAGAAAAGAGAGAAAAGGACTAATTTATACTTTTCGAGCGCGATCCAACGGACACGGTTTAAACTAGAAATCGACCTAACAGTCCCGATTTAAATTCGGAAAATGGCCTAACAGTCCACGAAAAATCCCAAATAATAATATAAGGCAAATGGTCAAAATAAAATAACTCAAGACACACTACGAGAGAGGTCTACTAGTCCAAATTGCACCCAGGTCAAAAATTCACTTTCTCACTATTCCTGATAATTTCGACGTTGGCCATAATAATATCGACACCGTCCAATTTATTTCGTCCCGAAACTCCCGAAAATCGACTGCCAAGTTCAGGGTCTAAATAACGGCCAAATTCGATCGAAAAGCGATTCTAGCAAAATTTCTATTTTTAAAACAAAAACTCGAGAGTGATCGGTTCGGGTGAAATTTTATTATAAGCGCACTGACGAATTACACGTTTTATAAACTCCAAAAATGGGCCAAAATCCGAAATGTCACAATTCTTCCCCCTTACAAAAATTTCGTCCTCGAAATTTACAATCCAACCCAACTATCCAAACAAATGGGGGTATTGGTGTCGCACCAACTCTTCACTTTCCCACGTCGCACCTTCGGTCCCATGGTGCTCCCAAATTACTTTGACCATTGGAATTTTCTTGTTCCGCAACACTCTTTCTATTCTGTCCTCGATCCGCACTGGCCTTTCCACGTACGACACCCTGTCGTCCACGTCTATTTGTTCAAAATTCAGTACGTGGGTCGGGTCCGGTTCATACTTCCTCAACATAGATACGTGGAACACATTATGGACGTGAGATAATTTTGGCGGTAGCGCGAGACGATAGGCCAGAGTACCAATTCTCTCTAAGACTTCAAATGGACCTACGTACCTCAGGCTCAATTTTCCTTTCTTGCCAAACCACGACAATCCTCTCATTGGTGACACCTTGAGGAAGACGTAGTCCTACACTTGGAATTCTAACGGCCTACGCCTCCGGTCCGCATAATTCTTTTGGCGGCTCTAAGCGGTTTTAAGTCTGTCCCGAATAACCTTGACCGTCTCGACTGACTGTTGAACCAACTCTGGACCCGTTATACTTCTTTCTCCTACCTCATCCCAACACAACGGTGTTCTACAAGCCCTGCCATATAATGCTTCAAATGGTGCCATTCTGATACTCTGCTGAAAACTGTTATTGTAGGCAAATTCCACCAAATGTAACTGTTCTTCCCACTTGCCCTGAAAATCTAGCACACACGCCTCAAAGATATCCTACAAAGTCTGAATAGTCCTTTCGGGACCGCCATTCGTCTGCCGGATGATAGGCCATACTGAATTGCAACTTAGTTCCCATGGCTGATTGCAGACTTTTCCAGAAGTTCGCAGTAAACCGGGGATCACGGTCCGAAGTGATCGATACCGGTACTCCATGAAGACAAATTATCGACGACATATAATTACACTTGACCTTTCTAGCTCGAAGTCCTTTCGCACCACCAGAAAGTCGCCCGACTTAGTCAACTCATCTACTATTACCCAAATAGAGTCGTGTCCCCTCTGGCTTCTTGGCAGTCCCATTACAAAGTCCATTGTGATGTGCTCCCATTTCCATTCTGGGATTTCCAACGGCTGCAACATTCCACCAGGTTTACAATGCTGTGCCTTCACTTATTGACACGTCAAACACTTAGCCACATGCTTGGCCACGTCCACTTTCATTCCATTCCACCAATAGTGCTGACGAAGATTCTGGTACATCTTAGTGCTGCCCGGATGGATACTGTAATTGCTCCTATGAGCCTCCGACAAAATCTCTTCCTTAAGTTCCAAATCATCGGGCACGCACAAACGTCCTCGAAACTTAAGAATTCCATCCTCGGACACCTGAAAGTCCGGCTTCCTCTTAGTGTCATCCATACTCACAATTTTCTGAATCTCAAGGTCCGTAGACTGCAATGCCTTGATCTTGGCTTGCACTTCCGGCTCAATCCTCAATGTCGCCATCAGACTGGAGAGATGTCCTACTTCGAACTTAAATTCCGAGTCCCGCGCTCCTTCTAATAAAATCCACTCTTTAACCAACAATTGTGCGATGCTCGATTTCCTGCTCAAGGCATCCGCTACCCGGTTGGCCTTTCCGGTGATACAATATGTTACAATCATAATCCTTCAGAGTTCCATCCAACGCCTCAGCCTCATATTCAGTTTCTTTTGCGAAAATAAGTACTTGAGACTCTGATGGTCCGTATAAATTCGGAACCTTTCTCTACATAAATAATGTCTTCAAATTTTGAGGGCGAAAATAATCGCGGCTAATTCCAAGTCATGAGTCGGGTAGTTCATTTCGTGAGGCTTTAATTGCCGTGATGCATAAGCAAACACTCTTTCGTGTTGCATTAGCATGCATCCCAAACCTCTAAGCGAAGCATCACTATAAATCTCATACCGCCCGATCCCGAAGGAATCGTCAACACGGCACCGTCGTCAACCTTCGCTTGGTTCTCGAAAACTTTCGCACTTTTCAGTCCATTCAAACTTAGCCTCCTTCTCAAGCAACCTCGTTAATGGAGTGGCTATCACGAGAATCTTTCCACAAATCTCCGATAATAACTCGCTAGTCCTAGAAAGCTTGAATCTCAAAGAATCGTTGTCGGTCTCGGCCAGTCCATTCGCTTCAATCTTTCTTCGGGTCCACTGCGATTCCTTCATCGATACTACATGTCCTAAGAATGCCACTCGATGAAGCCAAAATTCGCACTTACTAAACTTAGCGTAGAGTGCATGTTCCCTTAGGGTCTCAGAGAACCTTTTCCAAATGTACCTCGTGTTTCACGGAACTCTTGAGTACACCAAAATATCATCTATAAACACGATCACGAACTGATCCAGAAATTCCTTGAACACCCGATTCATTAAATCCATAAAGGCCGCAGGGGCGTTTGTCAGTCCAAACGGCATCACCGTAAACTCATAGTGCCCATACCTCGTCCTAAACGCCGACTTCGGCACGTCCTCCTTCTTGATCCTCAATTGGTGATAGCCAGTCCTCAGGTCGATCTTAGAAAACACTGACGCCCCTTGCAACTGGTCAAATAAGTCATCAATCCTTGGCAACGGGTACTTATTCTTAATGGTCACCTGGTTCGGTTGTCTGTAGTCAATGCACAACCTCAATGATCTATCCTTTTTCCTTACGAATAACACTGGCGCTCCCCATGGAGACGCACTAGGACGAATGAAGCCTTTATCCAATAACTCTTGCATTTGGACTTTTAATTCCTTCAACTTTGACATCGACATCCTATAAGGTGCTTTCGAGATCGGTTCTGTCCCTGGGGCTAACTCAATCGCGAACTCCACTTCTCTCTCAGGTGGCAGTCCCGGCAATTCCTGAGGAAAGACATCGGGAAAATTGCACACTACGGCTATATCCTCTAGCCTCGGCTCTCCAGCCGTCGAATCAACTACATTTGCCAGAAATCCTTGGCACCCCTCATCTAACAGTTTCGATACCTCGAGCGATGAAATCCAAGGGATCGAGGTTCCTCCTCGGTTTCCCACAAACTCAAATTTAGACTGTCCAACAGGATTAAATTGGATCACCTTATTACTACAGTCCATAACAGCTTTCTGTTTGACTAGCCAATCCATACCGATAATCACATCAAAGTCATGCATACATAATACCGCCAAATCTATCCTTCCTTCCCTATTGCCAATCACTATCTTACACTCGGGACATCCTAACGAAATCAGCACCTTATCATTCAACGGAGTAGTAACACACAAAGCATAACATCAAGCAATTTTGGTTCAATCCCAGATAATTCAACGAACTGCTCAGAAATAAACGAATGCGACGCCCCGGATCAAACAAGGCATATGCAGCATGATCACAGAGAGAGACCGTACCTGTGACCACGCCCGGCGCGTCCTGCGCCTCCCTCCTTGCCATTGCATACACCCGTCCTTGGGCCGGAGGCCTACTTTGATTTGCCGGCTGGATAGCTCAATTGGTTTCCATTCAGGGGTGGTGGCGGTGGTAGTACGGGCGGCCCAGCTTGTCTACTGTTGGGCAGTCCTTCATCTGATGGCCCCTCCCACCATAAATAAAACATGCTCCGCCCCTATTCAGGCAAGGTCCATTTCCGTGCCTTCCTCCACATAACCTGCACGGGGCGTTCTGATAACGGTTCGGCTTTCCAATATTCCTCCGGCTGGGGGAACGAGCGACTATTTTCCATCATGGGTCTTTTCCCGAATTGACGGTTGTCCCTAGCCGGGGCGAACCGCGATCCAGAAGCGGCAGCCCGATCCATCTGATCTCGTTCGATCGCCTGAGCCCTTTCATATATCTCATTGTAGCTTCTCAAGTTCAAGGAAATCATTTGACTACGAAGGTCCGGCTTCAGCCCATCCTGGAACCTCCTAGCTTTGTCCGTCGGATCCTCCACCATCCTGGTGGCAAATTTGGACAATCTTGCAAACTCGGCTTCACATCGGGTCCACGACGACGACCGACCCTATCAAGTCTCATATTTCCTTAGGTTTATGCTCTCAAACACTTTCCGAGAAATATTTACCATTGAAGATCTCAGTAAAGACAGCCTAATCTAATTCTGAGGCGCACTACGGTGGGAACACTTGACCCCTGGTGGCCCTCCACCAATCACTTGCATTGTTCTGAAGCTGGTAGACTGCTAGTGTCACCTTCTCTTCCTCAGTGCACCCCAGAACCTCAAAAGCCTTTTCTAGCTCCTCTACCCATCTTGGTGCAGCCTGGGGTCACCTTTCCCATCAAACTTCGGGGGTTTCAGCCTCAGGAACTGCTCTACAAGTTTGGACATTGGTCTGGTCGCATTCACTCGCGCCAAACCAGGATTTCCATCCATCACATTGTTTCCTTGGTCCCCGTTATTCCCAACAACCTCGCTGGCAACTGCAGCGGCAACAGTCGCGCTCCTTTCTCCCATCTGTCGTCCTGACAATATCCCTGCTTCCTCCAACGCCCTCCAGATCTCGTCTACCCGGGGATCTCCCATAAGTTCAGCCCGGTGGAACTACACGACCTCGACCTCGACCTCGACCTCGGCCTCTACCTTGACCTCTACCTCGGCCTCGTCCACTCATCTTACCGGATCTCACAAATGCTCACCTGCTATAATTCCACACGGAATTAGAAACCTAGGCCATCTATCCCAGGTTTAAAACCCTAGGCAACTAATCGCAACTACCATTTATCAAGCAGGCTAGCAATCACTCATATCAATCAGTCTCAGTCAACATGATTCATGCACTCACCTCAGGTCTGGCCTTTTTGCATTTCACACGTCATAGCATACGCCACTCAAGAATCACAATCAAAACAGTTTGGGGGTACGCATGGCACACAAGTCTCCATAATTGTCCACCCCAAGGTCATCGCTCCTTATCACTCCCGGGCTTGACCAATTAGTATCGAGCTATCCTTGCTCGATACCAAATCAGCGGGATGTCACGCCCGGACCCTACCGAGCCCGCGACATCCGGCCACAATCAATAATTTGAACGCGACGTCCAAAGACGCGTCGCCCGACCCAAACGAACTACGCTTAGCGGAAGCAAATTAGAGCAACCTGGACAAGTAAAATACAACAAGGGATAGCACGGAGCCATAAATGCATAACATCTTAAAACGGTCATCATTACAAAACGATAGCCCAAGCTACCAATTTCAAAACCCAGTTTTTCAAAATGAGGCGATGGTTGACAAGCTTATCTCCTCTACACAAAAAGGTACTCAAAAGACAGGGGTGATTTGGTCCATCATTCAACCCCGTGATACTTTGGCGGCATCTCTAAATCGATCACGATCGCGGATCTGAAAGTGGTTATATAATAACCGTGGAGAACGAGTCTCAATAAGCAACACCCTAAATCTCACCTAGGCTAATGCGCACCTGCACCAGCCTAACATGCAAATCACTAGACAAGACAATCAATTTCACATGATAGGCTTACCTCGCCTCGAACCACGTGTCAACCCCCGCATATTAGTCCAAACATGATAATGCAAGAATAGTTCAACGCCATGTCGCAATCACCCAAAGACACACCCACTCGTGAACTAACCCATCCAACCAAGCACTCACACGCACCATCAGTCCATTCGATCAAATACCCACGCATTCGCTTAGCCAAACCAATCGGTCCACGCCGCACACACGTGTCCAACAAACTTTCCTCTCCCGAACCACCGCCAATACGCCTCAAGTCCGGTCTCACGAATACATAAGTCACACCTTTCGATCAATTCCAATGGGCCGTCAACACGCCCCAAGCCATACCAATTCAAATAATCCCCAAAGGCCCGTCAACACGCCCTAAGCCACACTAATCAATTAATTCCAACGACCGACGTAAAACGCCCCGGTCCAACACACCTTTAACGGGCCACCGTCAACACGCCTCAAGCCCGCATCCAATTGGCACATCGGCCATTCAAGCCTTCACACGGACCGCCATCAACACGCCCCAAGTCCGTAGCTCTCCGATCAATCCGGCTTAAAATTTACAGGCAAGCACACGCCACTCAATTCAATCAAATTCACGCCAAACTACATCGAACAACTCAAATTCACAACGTCACTCAAATCCACAAACCCGATATTCAAGTCGGTACGCATAATCACTCAATCAAGCACCCCATTTTATCAAGTATAATTAGCACAATTAGAACACAACATAATCTAATTAAATCACAATGTAAATAAATTAAAAACACGCCTAGCCGTCTAACTCGGGATAAGTCAATAAGTACCCAAAATACTAGGTAGAGTTTAGGAGTCAACCACGCTTAGTGTTGACAATCCCGTCGGTGTTCGGGGAGGATATGAGATTTATAGTGATGCGTCGCTAAGAGGATTGGGATGCGTACTGATGCAACATGGAAGAGTAGTGGCATACGCATCGCGACAATTGAGACCGCACGAGCTAAATTATCCGACTCACGACTTGGAATTGGCCGCAATTATTTTTGCCCTTAAGATTTGGAGACATTACCTATGTGGGGAGAAATTTCAGATTTATACTGACCATCAAAGTTTAAGGTATTTATTCTCCCAAAAGGAATTAAATATGAGACAACGTCGTTGGATGGAACTTCTTAAAGACTAAAAGGAAGAGATAATGTACCAGAAGGGAGGCTAATAAGGAAGAGGAAGAAGGAGGAGAGGAGAGTATCGCGCATATGATGGTCAAGGAATGGACTTTGGGGAGGAAATTCGGGAGGGAAATTTAAGTTTGAGGTGAGTCGAGTCTCAAGTTTGCTTGCCACAGGGGGGAAAAGAGAGAGAGAGACTAAGATCAAAGAGAGAGGAAAGGAAGAGAGAGAGAGAGACACGAATGGGGATGTCACAAAGAGAGAGAGGAGAGAGAAAGAGAGAGAGAAAAGAGAGAAAAGGACTAGTTTAAATTTTTCGAAGGATCGATCCAACGGACACGGTTTAAAATAGAAATCAACCTAGTAACAGTCCCGATTTAAATTTAAAAAATGGCTTAACAATCCACTTAAAAATCCCAAATAATAATATAAGGCAAATGGTCAAAATAAAATAACTCAAAACACACTACGAGGGAGGTTTACTAGTCCAAATTGCACCATCAAAAAATTCACTTTCTCACTATTCCCGATAATTTTGACATTGGCCATAATAATATCGACACCGTCCAATTTATTTAATCCCCTTAACTCCCGAAAATAGATCGCCAAGTTCATGGTCTAAATAACGGCCAAATTCAATCGAAGTGCGATTCTAGCAAAATTTCTATTTTTAAAAATAAGAACCCGAGAGTGATGGGTTCAGGCGTAAATTCTATTATAAGCGCATCGATTTAATTACACGTTTTATAAACCCCAAAAATGGGCCAAAATCCAGAATGTCACATAAGTGATTGATCAAAAGTTCTAGTACTTAAATGAACGTTTTTTAAAAGTTGTTGCACTTAAGTGGTCAAAGAAAGCATTATGGCCCTCAAGTGAACGCCATACGAAAATTATAACATTTGTACTATCATTTTTCCTCATGTTGACTATTAGTGAAGAATTCCAAAATGGAACCGTAATGAGGATCCACTTTTCTAGTGCATCATACATTTACATGACTTTTCCTTTATTCTCAACAAACTAATCAAACCGTTTGTGCACGAAATGAAGCAAACAAGAGCACAAAATCTGATCAAATAGGAACTTTAAACTATATGTGTCACGCCCCGAACCCTATGGCGCGCAAGCATCCCAACCAAGGTCAATTCAGTGCGACGTCCCAGGACGCGTCGCCGACCCAAAACCCAAAATAGAGAACAAGGCACATGCAGAAGCAATACGACACCCGAATAATTTAAAACCACATAACCAAGGATAGCCACACAAAAACCAGCATGAACAAAAATACACTTGCATTGGCAGGGAGAAGATATACAATATTCATGTACAGCATGAACATCCAAAATCAAAAGCAGGTCAACATCCCCTAACTCGCTATACGGGACCTCAAAAGATCGAAGGGGTCCATAAGTCCCTGATACTCCACCCTATGCACATGTGGGCCTGGTCCAGCTACTCTCCCGCATCAACCCAAACTACAGTCAAGTATCTAACATATATATCCCCGTTCCAATCCCTGGGTACAAGGTCTTCTCCCGATCCATCCGGTGAAAGGGATCTCAAAACGATTAGGCATCTGCGGACATCTCAAGGTTTGGGGGTCTAAAAAGTGTGGTTTAAACAACAAAGTGAGAATAAATCTCGGTGAGTAGGCTTGTGACATTTCGGATTTTGACCCAATTTGGGATTTATAAACGTGATTTTTTCGGTGTGCTTATAGTAAAATCTCGCCCGGAACCGATCACTCTCGGTGATTATTTTAAACTAGAGATTTCGCTAGAATCTTTTCGATCAAATTTTTGCCGTTATTTAGACCATAAACTTGGCGGTCAATTTACGGGAGTTTCGGATTTAAATAAATTGGACGGTGTCAAGATGATCGTAATAACGTTGAGATTGTCGGGGAATGAAGGAAAAATGGGAGTTTTTGAGTAAGTTAAATTTGGACTAGTAGACCTCCCTCGTTAAAATTTGGTTTCATTAATTTGGCCTTTGTCTCTTTTTGTGTGCGAGGCTCTTTTAGGATCGAGGGGCAATTTTCGGTTTTGAATTTGGACTCTCAATTTGCGTTTAATATAGAAATGAAGTTTAATTTTTATTAGTATTAGCCTCTCTCTCTCTCTCTTTCTTTCTCTCTCTCTCTCTCTCTCTCTCTCTCTCTCTCGGTCATTTCCCCCCACGCCGCACGTTTGTTCCCCCCCTTAGTCGGACCTATCCACTTCTCTCTCTCCTTTTTTCTTTCTTTCTTTTCCCTTTTTCTTTTCTTCTCTTCCTCTCTTCTTCCTCTCTTTCGCTGGTTTTGCCCCAAGCGCCCTTTGCTTACGGCTTCTTCTCGGCTTGTCGCTTTCGCTCGACCACGCTTGCCACCAGCCCAGCCCCACCACCGACCGCCCCTGTGCCTTGTTTTCTCGCACAAATAGAGAATTAGCGACACTCTAAACCCCTGTCTAGGACAATGGGTATCGTTAGGGCGCAGTGTAGGGGCTAATTAAAGTGGATTAGGGGCTGTTTGGTGGCTGTCGATGGGCTGAATTGTGGTTGAATTTGTGGCTGTCGATGTGGCTGAATTGTGGTTGAATTTGTGGATATTTGATGGCTGTCGATGTGGCTAATTTGTGGTCGAATTTGTGGCTATTTGGTGGCTGTTAATGGGCTGATTTGTGGTTAAAAATGTGGCTGATTTAATGGCCATTTAGTGCGACTTGGTGGCTGTATTGTGGACTGGCTCGAGGTGAACGAATGGACCGGAGTATGGGCTGAATCGGGGTGATTTATAAGTGATTCTATGGCTGGTTGTTGTTGCCTTGAGATGACCGGTAGTGAGTCTTGGCGTTTGTATAGTTAGTTGTTATAATCTTGGTTGTTTGATGTGCTAGGTGTGGTTGAATTTGTGGCGGGTTATGGCTGATTTTATGGTTTATCCGATGGTGGAATTTATGTCAACAATATTGATTGTTGTGTGTGATTCAATGTTTGTTTGGCCGTCATTCACGTTGGTCACTTGTGATTGGGTTGACATACTATATGTGCGCTTGAATTGCAGTGATAGATATGATGCTTGTGTTAGCTTGACATGTGATTGACACTTGGTTTGAGTGAATTGTATGGCGTGTGTGGTTGTTTGAACAAGCCCGGATTGATCGGAGGGCTGCCAACCTGTAGGGTGTTGACCCGGGTTGTGAGAAAGGACCTGTAGGGGTGTTGACCCGGTCGAGAGAAAAGTCCCGAGCGTGTTGACGCGGGACAAAGCCCGGATTGATCGGAGGGCTGCTTGCCCGGAGCGTGTTTGACGCGGGTGGCATGAAAGGACCTGAGGGTGCTGACCCGGTCATGAGAAAGTTAGATGAATGCGCATGCGTATTTTACCTAATTGAATTGATGAATGTACGTGTGAATGACGCTCAAGTAATTGTGATAAGTACGTGAATTATTATTTTAATTTAGTGATTTGATTAATGTGCAGAGTTAGCGTGTGATTTGAGGCAAGGTAAGTATTTATATGAAAATTGTTACGTGGATAGTTAGATTGCATGTTTATACTGCCTGGGCACGCATTGGCCTATATGGGGTTTAGGTTGTCTGCTTATTGAGATGTATTCTCATGGTTGTTAACCAAACCATTTCAGGTCCGCGACCGTAGTTGTTTGGAGACCCCGCAAGGATAATCTCGGGGATCAAGACGGGTCAAGGACCCTGTATTTTGAGTGACCCATTTTGTAGAGGAGCTAAGTTGACGAACCATGGTCCTTTTTGTTGGATGTGGTTTGTCGCTTTTTGGCCTAGTTGGCGGATGACTTTTGTGAACATTGTATGTATCTACCAAGTGTATGAACAACAAGTTTCGATTGTGCTTTTGCTACCCCTTCTTCATTGTTATATATCCGGGTTATTTCATTTTGTTTCCGCGTGTCAATTTCTGATGTTTAGGTTGGGTCGGCGACTTGCCTGGGACGTCGCATTTAATGATCGACCATCGAGGGATGTCGCGAGCTCGGCGTGCTTCGGGCGTGACAGGCTCCCTAAACCTAAACTAGACTAACATGCACCTCCTGACAAGTACTAAATAACACACAATCCAGAATATAAATGGCTTGGGCTCTCGGGCCTAAATCCAATACTTGCTTGGCCTTGCAGGTTAGGCAATTACAAATCACAATAATAATACAAAACTCAATCGTGGCACAAGCACAGCACTACTTGATCACATCGCATGTCGTATGTCTATGCTCATGCTCATGATGCTCATGCTCACGCTCACGCTCATGCTCATGCTCATCGGGGAACACTTGCATATTTGCACACATGTCATTTTCAATTCTCCTCCGATCCGCGTAAAACGCATCAAGTCCGACCCGCGTAAAACGCATCAAGTCCATCACTTCGAGATCGATCTCTGACCCACGTAAAATGCATCAGGCTCGTGACACAAAACCCGCGTAAAACGCATTAGGTTGATCATCTTTCGATAGTCCGGGCATCGTCCCGCGTAACACGCCTCAAGACGAGTTCAATACCCCGCGTAAAACGCGAGGGGTTTTATGTGATCACACGTTCACAGTCACCAATTATTATCTGAACTCCGTGTAAAACGCATCATGGCATTTTAGGTAATCACATGCTTATGTCATTCGTGCACACTCATATATGCACATGTTATGCCAATGCTCGAGATGCACACTCATGGCCACAAAATCCGCACTCAGCATTCATGAAATTCACGCTGTGCACTCAATATGATTTGGCTATATATTCAAATAATTTCACAACATGTTCAATTCACATCTCAATATGCCCAATGAACCAACCAATCCAAATCAGGCACAACATATAGTTTAGCACCCAAATTCACGCAATTAGACACCAAAACTACACATGCCGATAGCCTACCAAGCATCTCATAAATTGGCCACACCAAGCACATCATAGAACATTACACAGTCACTCTCAAGCCATGATTAACTTAGCATCCTCACGGGCCGATTTGTTCCCTAAGCAATTCACCCTAAAACCTCGATAAACCAATTATGGCCTGAATCGACCTGCTACCAAATCAGCCATGAACAGTCCATCTTAGGCCATCAAATCACTTCTAAATCATCCCATTCGACCACAAAAATCTCCATGAAAATAGTCACCACTCGGCCCATAAATTACACCCGCCAAATTCACAATTATGCCCAAATCAAGGCGTTTATGCTCAGCCAACATACAGCACATTATGAGCCATTAAACCTCAATTAAATTATCACACTAAGCCACCAATTTAGCCACAAAGTCAGCCTCCTAACATCCTCCACAAGTTAACCCCTAAATTACCCTAATTAACCCCTAAACTTATCTAGAAATGTAAATTAGCTTAACTAGGATTTAGGGTTCTACTCACTTGAATTCCTAAGCTCTCAACTGAGCTGAACAAGTAGGGAAAATGGGCGGGCTGAGCTGATTCCACGGCCGGTCCAAGCGGGCGGCGACGGGCACCTCCACGCAGCCAGGCGAGCGGGCAGAGGCTTACTGGACGGACGGTCCACGGTGGGGGGGGAGCTGTTCCCAGGTGAGAGGGGGGGAGAAAGAGAGAGAGGGACTGCTGGATGGTGTGCTAGGCGGGGCGGACGGTGGTGGGTAGGCAAGGCAGGGCGACGGTGGCTTCCCAGTGAGCCACGGTGAGAAAAGAGAGAGAGAGCTCGCGGGAGAGGGAGAGAGGAGGGGGGGTTGGCCGGCTGACTTGGGGACGAGGAAAAATGAGAAGAGAGAGAGAGAGAGAATGGGAGAGAAATAGGCTTGAGGAAGATAGTGGGGTGGTTGACCAACTTTGCAATAATGACTATCTTGCCCCTAATCCAAGGGCTAGGATCAATTCCAACAAAATATCTAGGGGCATCTAGGTCTAAGATTCTAACAATAATAATAATAATAAACAAGACCATAATATCCGCTAATAAACCTCTAAAATTCGGAATCCAAGCTTAGGGGCCCAAGGGCGAAATCGTAATTTTCCGGTCCCGGGTTAAATTTTCAATTTTTGACTCTATCGATCCCAAATATAATTGGCCACACTTTTACGACGTTGTCCTTGCAAAATAGTCACGTACGTCCACAAAACTCGACACCGAAGTCCGGACTCAATTCCACGATCGATTTTGCTCAATTTGCGATTTTAGCGTCTCTCACTAACGGGCGGCTGTTTAGGGGTTACGCGTATCGACCTAAAGCTACTCGAGTCATGATGGTCCCGATTTCCCAAATAACACGAGGATTTATCACTAGTTCCGGGAGTCACGATCGTTCGGAGTAAGTTCGGGGTCGTTCGCCACACGCGCTCTCGGTCGTACAGAATCACCTGTGATCCGATCATACGTCGTTGGCCAAACTAAATCCGTCACTCTCCTTAGATCAGCCCACATTGGCACAAAATATTCTCTCGTCGTTTCTCGAAATCGGACTCAGTTCATAGTCGAGTTCTTGGGTCCACGTACCATTTTTTCTAGTTAGCCATTCCCTATTGGTCAGTATCCCAAGAATGATCAGGTTCAAGCAGACTTATTAAAACGAAATGAGAAATACATCAATTTCATTGATTACGAAAGTTGGTCGAATTCGGGACGGTACAATATGTCGGTGGAATTGCTTTATAAATAGAGTTTGCACTCATTCATGTAATTAAGTGTGAGGAGCGAGAAAATAAACTCCATATTATGTAGCTCCTCTACCAACATCTCCTCCAACTACTGTAACACCAATTCTAACAACTAATCAAACTATCCTTATCCCATGAAACCCTGCCTACATCCCTTGAAGTGATCCTACATTGTTCCATTGTCCATCCTCTACAAAATATGTACTATATACATTTGCAGATTAAATCAAACACTATCATCAATATCAAAACCATGCTTCCACACATTCTCAAATTTCTAACAGTAGAGAAAGTGTATAATATTTTGGTTTTAAATCATGTCATGAATAAATATTTTGGTAATAAATCTCATTGCTTAATAATCCATCGACTATTGGGGGCTCCTTGAGTCTCTGTGACTATGTTGGGGGCTCCGTGTCTCTCTTCTCAAGTGACCGTGTTGGGGGTGTTGAGAGAGAGAGAGAGAGAGAGAGAGAGAGAGAGAGAGGCAGTAAACATCACTTTGTCTCAACTACCTCCCATGTTGAACCTCCTGCACGACACTCTGATAGACGTCAATCCTGCCGTGAGGCTTGTCGTGAGCTCATTAGCAGAAAGCTATGTTTGAGGAACTGTGTAGGCAAAGACTCACAAGTGGGGCTTGCTGATTTTCCGCTCGGAAAGATTACCGTAGATTGCAAATGGGTTTATTAAGTTGAGACTCGCTCTGATAAATCTATTGAGTAGTATAAGGCTTGCTTAATAGCGAAAGGTTTCACATAGGAGTTCGCCATTGGACATCTGTCCGTACTCTAGACAGAGAAAATGTTTTTTTCCAATGCAAGAAGAAGATTATATGCAACCCCCTTTGGCATATGATTGTCCTCCAGGCAAGATTTGTCGTCTTTGACGAGCCTCATATGACTTCGAAACAGGCATCATGTGCTTGGTTGACTAAATTCAGTGCTATTCTTGAAAAGTTTGGTTTCCTTTTTAGCCCTCGCGCTACAGCTTTGTCCATACAGAAGCTTGATTGAGGCATCATCTTGATGCTACTCTATGCTGATGGCATGATCATCACCAGAGACGACGATTCCAGCAAATTGGTGTTTTAACTGGCAATTGACTCAACATTGAGATGAAACATCTGGGCCAACTGTGTTATTTTCTAGGGCTTGAGGTGTTTTCCTTCTTTCTGCGATGGATACTATCTTACTCAAGCCAAGCACTTCCAATCTTCTTTCTATTAATTAACAGATCGCTTTGATGCCTCCCAAACCAAATGCCAAGTCGAATACCCGGGATGGTGTCAACCAATGGCAGACGCCACTTTGTATCATCAATAATAAGAGTGCTAAAGAGATCGCCCGTAATGATGTCTTCCATGGACAAATAAAGTACACTAAGAAAGATTACCCCTTCATTAGACAATATCTCAGACATAGCACTGCCCTCTTGCTCCTATCTCAAGCGCAAATCAAATTGCTGACATCTTTACTAAAGCTGATTATCCAAGACGTAGTCGCAGCCTAATTTCCAAAGTCCAGTTGGTCTCCCTACAATCGCCTTGAGTTTGTGATTATGTTAAATAATGTACATTTGACTTGACATATATATCCATTTAGACAGATTTCTTCTACAATTTACCAATCTCATAGATATTTTGAGCTCTGTTAGTATAATACGAGACGGGAAATATACGGTTTAATTTATCAAATTCCCATTAGAGCATGAACAAAATCATCATCTACTTCTAATGAAATCACATCGTGTAATTTAGTCATGGAATCTTGAGGTTTTTGCGGAAGATGTTAGGTCATAATTTTTCAAAGTATCCTCGCGTGAATGTATGTTTAACCTTTTAATGTGAATTAACTACTTGTTTTTAATGACTGTTGACCCTAATTAATTTTTGATGATTACAAGACCCACTCAAATACGTTATTGATTATTTAATATTATTTTTGTTATATTTGAGTATTCTTTTGCAAGATTTCAAGATCGTCTCAGCCCCGAAGACCTACGTCAACAAGATCAGGTACCTGGCCAAGTAATGGTCCCACACCTGGCCGTCCGGATACCCCGCTAAGCATTGACTGGACACCCTATTCCTAAAATTTGATATTAAATAGTATAGAAAGAAAACTTCGAACTTATGGAGGATTTAAAGAATATCAGAGCAGTGTCACTCCATTAACACTTGAAGCCACCACAAATACTTAAAACAACGATCAAAATCAGAGCGACAACCGTGCCGAGAACTACAACCGTGCCGACAACTATCAGATTTACTGGCATGTTGCGCAGCCATAACTTCCGTCTCATTTGGTTCCCCTGCTGCCTAAAATCTTGAGCCTGCAAGTAGAAAATTCACGTCAGTCGGACACCGAAATCCTTAATTCTATTGGCCAAAAGACAGTAATCTTTGTTTTTGCTCCAAATACATCTATTCCATGCGCATCTGAGCTTTCAAGCACTTCACAAAAAATGCTTTCCCTACGACACATCCTTCCGTTGCTTATCAACCTTTTAAACTAAGATGGAAACGAATAAAGCTATGTAGGTCATGCAGTTCTCCTACTGAATTTCAAGATTTAAATAACATTGATCATGAATTTCCGCTCATCCTTCCATACATTTGATATGAGAAGATTGGGTAGAGGAAAGCGGACTATTGAAAGCAGTAGAGACTTACAACCATTAGATGAGTAGCTTTTAGCTGGAACTCTCATTTTAAAACGTAGAATGACATTTAAATCTTTAAAAAGTTCAAATAACCTTTCTTAGGAAAGTCTATATCCCTAATGTTATTTTGTGCTTTAAAGGAATAATTTGATGCAAAACCTAGCAACAAAGAATCAAAAGCAGATCGGCAGAGACAGCAGCATGTAATCCTCTGAATTGCGAGAAACAATATGGCAAAAGGAATGAGAAGAGGAATAGGAACAGATGGTAGAGAATTGGCAATCCCCAACGTTGTTCATGTCAAACTGCTTCCCTCTGAACTATTTAGTGGTCTAAAACCTTTATACTAGATCACTGGACAATTGCACTCGATAGAGCAACTGGGCTGAAGTGATCAGAAAATGAAACATCTGCATAAGACCTAGAAGAAGCGTACAGACTGTCCATGTTTCGTTACCAAATCTGCTCAATTGAGCGAACGGGGAAGAATTGATGGTCACATACAAGCGAAACTTCTAGGCTACCGATTAAATAATTGTTGGATGACCCGAATAAGTTGGCTGGACTGGTTGGTCGATCGGTTCAAGAGAACATGACTAAACAAACTACTGTAAGAAAAATACTACTGTAATGTACTTGTGGTTTGCAATCTAATGATTTGCCTCTAAATCATCAGTCGTGATGCACCAATCATTCAGTTTCTGAACACCAGATCCTGCTTCTTACACACAACAATCGGATTCTTCAATAAGATGAGATAACATTGCTCTAGGATGAAACTCACATGTACAAGATTGCTGACTAGAGAAGGAAGATTCTCCTTCTTGTCAACTAGAGGCTCGAATTCCTCGCCACGATCCAGAACCTCCATGACAGAGCGACATAAGTCCAATGTTACACGCCAATTTCTCATAGTTCCAACTTAGTGATAGAGCATAACACATGCTCACCTTTTCCATTTCTTCCATCGTAACCCTTTTCGCTTCTGATACCTGTGCTTTCGCTCTAGCAAGTCTGCAGATCTCCTCCGGATGATCCACGCAATACTGCACAATACTGCTTCAGTTTGGGCCTATGTCAAAGCTCAGCTCAGCATATTCTGTGGTGGAGAACAAATAAGTTGTATTCATAAATATGAATTTATGAAGAGAAGGCGATGTTTACCCAACTTACCTGTTCAAGGTAAAAGCCACCGCGGTCCCAGCTTTTACTCCACCAGTGGACTGAAGTCACTGAACTCCCACCCACCATGCAATAATAAAGAACATGTCAGGTATACTGACTCCCATCTAATTTCTTGGGAAAAGAAAGTTACCAAAAATTTTTTTAATTAAGATCAATTACCAGAGAAGCAGTTAGTACCCCTTTCCACCAGATTTGTTCTAATTGAAATCATTTTACAAACAAAAAAATAAAAAGCAATCAACACACGCTAATATCCTTTACTTTTGTATTCATTCTGGAAAGTAATTAACCGATCAATTCTCAAATTGCATTATTTTACCAAGGTGTTTTCAGCCATGTCCCATAAATTGCGAAGGAATTGCCCAATTCATTAACAAATGAGAATTGCTCACAAAGTGGAACAAAGTTAAGATGGCTATTATTACTGAAAACTACATTAAAGAATGAAGGCCAATAAGAAAGGAAAAATAAGACGAACGAGCCTATTGTTATAAGTCTCTTTGTGAGTGTCTAGATCCGGATTGTCCATGGCGGCTTGGGTCAAGCACGGCATCACGCTGTCTAGGGGGATTTTTAGATTTTTCCTATATTTCTTATTTTTCATAATTTCAAGATGATGACATATCTCAAGAGGAAAATTTGTCCAAAAAATCTTATACCTATTGTATAGCGGTCAATTCAATCCTAAACATTTCAATTATGTCAATTTAGTCCTGAAATTTTTGACAATTTGCCAATTAAACATTTTGGCGATTTACCAATATAATCTTTCTGGCTAATTTTAGCCGGAAATCGCTAACATAGACATTTTTTTAATTTTTAAAAATTTTTCCATATTTTTTATTGATTTTTTTTCTTTTCTTTTCTTTATTTCTTCATATGGCTAACAGAGTCACCGGCCCCCAAGCGAGGGCTGCAAGAAAGGGCTCAGTGAGGGCTCGGGGGACGGCAATGACACCCTCAACTTGCCAAATCTAGTGAAGGCATCGTGGCCCTCGCCCGCCCTCACTGTGGCCAGTGAGGACTTAGCGGTTCTCGCCCACTGGCCGGCAGCCCCACTGGCCTTGTGAAGAAATAAAATAAAAAAAAAATTTAAAAAAATCGAAAAATTTTTAAAAAATTTTCAAAAATTATCCACGTAAGTTTCAGATGTGCCACGTAGGATGGTTAGCACTAACTAGACTGCCACATCATCAATTTTTACCCAAATTTAAATTCTTTACTTCAAGAAAATTTGATCGTAGAACGTCTATGGCGAGAGACAGTGTATTACATACTCCTTCACACTCGGGGTACATATCTTAGCTTTTTTTGGTAGCTCGCTTTCAAAGCCTTAACTTTTTCTTTATACACATTTGACCCGTTCACATTCTTCGTTCTTATAATACTTGTATTTTTCCCCTTCTCTCTCTGTTCAAAGTCAATCAACATTTATGATCTGTTACTATCCTCCAATCACAAACGAAAACCCAGTCTAACATATTCGAAGTCATAGAAACACACCGGTCCTAGTAAACGTATTCCCGCTATATTAATTCAGTCCTAAACTTTTCAAGTATATCAATTTAGTCCTAACCTCTGCGTGAAATTCCAGTGTAGTTCTTCTCGTCAATTTTTATTGAAAATTGCTAACGTGGCGGTGTCACGCCCCGAACCCCGCCGAGCTCGCGACATCCCTCGATGGTCGATCATTGAATGCGACGTCCCAGGCAAGTCGCCGACCCAACCCAAACATCAAAAATTGACACGCGCGGAAACAAAATGAAATAACCCAGACATATAATGAAGAAAAAGGGGTAGCAAAGACACAATCAAAACTTGCAGTTGATACACTTGGTATATATACATACAATATTCACCAAAGTCAACTGCCAACTAGGCCAAAAACGACAAACCACATTCAACAAAAGAGACCGTGGTTCGTCAACTTAACTACCCTACAAAGTGGGTCACTCAAAATACAAGGTCCTTGACCCGTCTTCAATCCCCGAGATTATCCTTCTAGGGTCTCCAATCAACTATGGTCGCGGACCTGAAATGGTTTGGTTAACAACTATGAGAATACATCTCAGTAAGCAAACAACCTAAACCCCATATAGGCCAATGCGTACCCAGACAAGTTCAACATGCAATCTAACCGATTACATATATATAATTCACATCAATGGACTTACCTCGCCCTCCAATCACATGCCCACACTGCGTATTAGTCAAATCATGATAATGCAATAATATCCCAAAAGCACATCACAATCACTTGAAAGTCAAACATACGTACGTTCACCCAACTCAATTAATTACAAACACATGCGCATCCATTCGACTTTCTCATGACCCGGGTCAACACCCCACAGGTCCTCTCTTGCCACTCGCGTCAACACGCTCTAGGCTGGCAGCCCTCCGATCAATCCGGGCTTTGTCCCGCGTCAACACGCTCCAGGACCTTTCTCACGACCCGGGTCAACACCCTACAGGTCCTTTCTCACAACCCGGGTCAACACCCTACAGGTTGGCAGCCCTCCGATCAATCCGGGCTTATCAAGTATACACACCACATAATTCAATCAATTTCCATGGCATTCACATGTTCAAATCACACTCTAATGTGCTCAAATGCCAATCATTCAAATTAGTCCGTGCAAGCATCAAATCCACCTCAACTTCCACAAAATGAGCCATAATAAACCAAGCGCACATGAGTCCCAATAGGCCATCGAACTCAATCACCAACTCAGCACGGCCAACACATATTCAAGCATCAAACCCCTTCCACTGAGCTCAATCGCCCATCAAACAAATCAATCATCATGGGCACTAAACAAACCACTATTCTTTCAATTTAAAGTCGCGAACGTGCACCCGTGACAACAACAAACGGCAGTAACAACTAGCCCTCATACCGCGATTAACACACGCGTAATGAACACCAAATCAGCCCACAAATCAAACAACATTCGATGGTAACATCGCTCGCCATTCCAACACATTTTCACCCACATTCCGCTCAATAAACCCACCAACCTCATTCCATCAAACTAACGATCAAGCCCGCCATAATCATTCGCCAAATCATCCACAAACGAACCATGTTCCAGCCATGATCAGTCCCTTAATTAGCCACCAAATTAGTCCCTAATCCGCACTAATTAACCCCTAAACGAGTCAAATGATACCCAAAGTCCTAGACGAAATTTAGGGAGTCGCTTACCCCAATTTGAGCGAGAAAATAAGGCTGGCAGCGAGGAGAATCGCTGACAGCAGCGACGGGGCGGCGATCACGAGGGTTTGCACCCGGTCACAAGAAGGAAGCTCCTACCGAGGGCAGAAGAAGGGGAGAGCCGGACCTCAAGAAGAGAGGAAGAAAAGAGAAAAAAGAAAAAGAAAGAAAGAAAAGAGAAGAGAGAGAGAAATCTGATAGGTCCGACAAGGGGGGACAAACGTGCGAAAGGGAGGGAAGGTGACCGGAGAGAGAGAGAGAGGGAGAGAAAGAGAATTTCGAAGAAAATTAAATACACATTCTTATATTAAATGCGATCCGATAGCCCAAAATTAAAACCGAAAGCGATCTACCGATCCATAATAAGCCTCGCATTTAAAAAGGGACAAAGGCCAAATTAATTAAACCAAACTATAACAAGGGAGGTCTACTAGTCTAAATTCGCACTAGGTCAAAAACCTTCCTTTTTCCATTATTCCTAACAATCTCAACGTTGGCCACAACAATATCGACACCGTCCAATTTATTTCGTCCTGAAACTCCCGAAAATCGACTGCCAAGTTCGGGGTCTAAATAACGGCGAAAATTCGATCGAGTGCGATTCTAGCGAAATCTCTAATTTAAAACAATAACCGAGAGTGATCAGTTCCCGGGCGAGATTTTACTATAAGCACACTGACAAATCACGCGTTTTATAAATCCCAAATTGAGTCAAAATCCGGAATGTCACAATTCTTCCCCCCTTACAAAAATTTCGTCCTCGAAATTTACAACCCTACCCAATCATTCAAACAAAAGGGGGTATTGGTGTCGCATCGATTCTTCACTTTCCCATGTCGCACCTTCAGTCCCATGATATTCTCAAATCACCTTCACCATCGAAATTGTTTTGTTTCGCAACACCCGTTCCATTATGTCCTCGATTCTAACTGGCTTTTCCAAGTACGACACTCTATCGTCTACTTCTACTTCTTCATAATTTAGCACATGTGTCGGGTCCAGTTCATACTTCCTTAGCATAGACACGTGGAATACATTATGGACGTGAGATAAATTTGGTGGTAACGCGAGACGATAAGCCAGAGTACCAATTCTCTTTAAGATTTCGAAAGAACCTACGTACCTCGGGCTCAATTTTCCCTTCTTGCCAAACCGCGACAATCCTCTCATTGGTGACACCTTGAGGAAGGCATGATCCCCCACTTGGAATTCCAACGGCCTACGCCTCCGGTCCGCATAATTCTTTTGGCGGCTCTGAGCTGTTCTCAACCTTCCCCGGATAATCTTTACCGTTTCCACCGACTGCTGAATCAACTCTGGATCCGTTATACTTCTTTCTCCTACCTCATTCCAACACAACAGTATTCTGCAAACCCTGCCATATAATGCTTCAAAATGTGCCATTCCGACATCATTGAAAAACTGTTATTGTAGTCAAATTCCACCAAATGTAACTGTTCTTCCCACTTGCCCCGAAAAATCTAGCACACACGCCTCAAAGATATCCTCCAAAGTCTGAATAGTCCTTTCAGACTCGCCATCCGTCTGCGGATGATAGGCCGTACCGAATTGCAACTTAGTTCCCATGGCTGATTGCAGACTTTTCCAAAAGTTCGCATTAAACCGGGGATCACGGTCCGAAGTGATCGATACCGGCACCCTGTGCAAACGGATTATTTATCGCACATAAATCTCGACATACTTGTCCAAGGCGAAGTCCTTGTGCACTGGTAGAAAATGCGCTGATTTTGTCAACCGGTCAACTATCACCCAAATTGAATCATTGCCCCTCTGACTCCGCGGTAGACCCATTACAAAATCCATTGTGATGTGTTCCCACTTCCACTCGGAAATCTCCAGTGGCTGCAACATCCCACCCCGCTTGTAATGTTGTGCCTTCACTTGCTGACATGTCAAACACTTGGTCACGTGCTTGGCTATCTCCACTTTCATATCGTTCCACCAATAATATTGTCGCAAGTTCTGATACATTTTCGTGCTAGCCGGGTGAATACTATAATTACTACGGTGTGCTTCAGATAAAATCTTCTCCTTGAGTTCTGTATCACCAGGTACACATAACCGTCCGCGGAACTTCAAAATCCCATCCTCGGATACTTGAAAGTCTGACTTCCTCTTTGTGACGTCCATATTCAGAATCTTTTGAATCTCTGGGTCCATCGACTGTAAGGCTTTGATCTTAGTCTGGATTTCCGGCTCAATCCTTAATGTGGCAAGCAGACTTGGGACCCGACTCACCTCAAACTTAAATTTCGAATCCCGAACTTCCTCCAACAGAGTCCATTCCTTGACCATTATATGCGCGATGCTCGATTTCCGGCTCAGTGCATCCGTTACTCTGTTAGCTTTTCCGAAATGATACATTATCTCGCAGTCGTAGTCTTTAAGGAGTTCCATCCAACGACGTTGTCTCATATTTAATTTCTTTTGGGAGAACAAATACCTTAAACTTTGATGGTCGGTATAAATCTGAAATTTCTTCCCACACAGGTAGTGTCTCCAAATCTTAAGGGCGAAAATAATTACGGCCAATTCCAAATCGTGAGTCGGATAATTTAGCTCGTGCAATCTCAATTGTCGCGATGTGTATGCCACTACTCTTCCGTGTTGCATCAGCACACATCCCAATCCTCTTAGCGACGTATCACTATAAATCTCATATCCTCCCGAACCTGACGAGATTGTCAACACTGGCGCAGTTGTCAACCTTTGTTTCAACTCCTGAAAACTCCTTTCGCACTTATCTGTCCATTCAAACCTTGTTTCTTTCTTTAGTAACCGCGTCATTGGCATCGCTAATGCCGAAAACCCTTCCACGAAGCGTCTGTAATAACCTGCTAGACCTAAGAAGCTCCGAACTTCAGTAACTGTTGTCGGCCTTGGCCAATTCACAACGGCTTCAATTTTCACCTGGTCCACTGCAATTCCTTCTCCGGATAACACATGTCCTAAGAATGCCACTCGATGAAGCCAGAATTCACACTTGCTGAACTTAGCGTAGAGCGCATGTTCTCTTAGGGTCTGCAAAACTTTTTCCAAATGTAACTCATGCTCGGCGGAACTCTTCGAATATACGAGAATATCGTCGATGAACACGATTACAAATTGGTCTAGAAATTCCTTGAATACCCTATTCATCAAATCCATAAAAGGTTGCCGGGGCATTCGTCAATCCAAACGGCATTACCGTAAACTCGTAGTGCCCATATCTTGTCCTGAATGCCGTTTTTGGTATATCCTCCTTCTTAATCCTCAATTGATGGTACCCCGTTCTCAAGTCGATCTTTGAAAATATCGATGCTCCTTGCAACTGATCAAATAGGTCATCAATCATTGGCAGTGGATACTTATTCTTAATGGTCACCTGATTTAACTGTCTGTAATCTATGCATAACCTCAAGGACCCATCTTTCTTTTTCACGAATAACACCGGTGCTCCCCATGGAGATGCACTCGGGCGAATAAAGCCTTTATCTAACAACTCCTGCATTTGGACCTTCAATTCCTTTAATTCAGATAGTGACATCCTATAGGGCGCTTTTGAAATCGGTTCCGTTCCTGGGGCCAACTCAATCACAAACTCCACTTCTCTATCAGGTGGCAGTCCCGGCAATTCCTGAGGAAAAACATCGAGAAAGTTGCACACCACGGTTATGTCTTTTAGCCTCGGCTCTCTAGCCGTCGAATCAACTACATTTGTCCGAAACCTTTGACACCCTTCGTCCAGCAATTTTGTTATCTCGAGCGACGAAATCCAAGGAATCGAGGTTCCTCCTCGGTTTCCCACAAACTCAAATCTAGGATGTCCAACCGGATTAAATTGGATCATCCTGCTACCACAGTCCATATCAGCTCTCTGTTGGACTAACCAGTCCATCCCGACAATCACATCAAAGTCATGCATAGTTAAAACTGCCAAATCTATTCTCTCTTCTCTATCACCAATCACTATCTTACAATCAGGGCATCCCAATGTAATCAGCACTTTATCATTCAGTGGAGTAGTCATACACAACATAACGTCAAGTAGCTTTGGTTCAATCCCAGTTAATTTAACGAACTGATCAGATATAAACGAATGCGACGCCCCCGGATCAAATAAGGCATATGCGGCGATGATCACGAGAGAGCATGCACTGTGACCACGCGGGCGCGTCCTCAGCTTCCCTCCTTGCCATTGCATACACCCGTCCTTGGGCTGGCGGTCTATTCTGATTGGCCGGCTGAGTAGCTCCACCTTGATTTCCATTCCGGACCGACGGTGGTAGTAGCGCAAACGACCCTGCCTGTCTATTATTGGGGCATTTCCTAAACTGATGGCTGACTCCGCCACATATAAAACATGCTCCCCCTTATTCGGGCAAGGTCCATTCCCGTGCCTTCCTCCACATAGTCTACACGGGACGTTCGGATAACGGTTTGGCTTCCCGATATTCCTCCCAGCGGGAGGGACGAAACGACTATTTCCTATCATGGGTCTTTTCCCAAATTGACGGTTGTCCCTAGCCGAGACATACCGCGATCCAGAAGCGGCAGCCCGGTCCGTTTGATCTCGCTCAATTGCCTGAGCCCGTTCATAAATCTCATTATAGCCCCTCAAGTTCAGTGAGATCATTTGGCTGCGAAGGTCCGGCTTCAGCCTATCCCAAAACCTCCTAGCTTTGTACATTGGGTCATCCACCATTCTGGGGGCAAATTTGGACAACCTTGCGAACTCAGCTTCATACTGATCCACCAACATTTGACCCTGGCGAAGTCTCATAAATTCTGCTAGTTTCTGCTCTTGGACACTTTCCGAGAAGTACTTGCCATTGAAGGTCTCGCTGAAGATGGTCCAGTTCGGAGCAGTACCAGCGGGGAATACCTGACCCCTGGTGGCCCTCCACCAATCGCTTGCATTGTTCTGAAGCTGGTAAACTGCTAGTGTGACCTTTTCTTCCTCAGTACACCCTAGTACCTCGAAAGCCTTTTCTAGTTCTTCCACCCATCTTGGGGCAGCCTCAGCATCGCCTTTCCCATTAAACTTAGGGGGTTTCAATCTTAGAAATTGTTCTACTAGCTTGGACATTGGCCTGATCGCATTTACTTGCACTGGACCATGATTTCCACCAATCACATTATTCCCCTGGCCTCCATTATCCCCAACTACCTCACTGGCAGCTGCAGCGGTGACAGTAGCACTTCTTTCCCCCGTCTGTCTACCCGATAATATTCCCGCATTCTCTAGCACCCTCCATATTTCATCCACCCTAGGGTCCCCCATTAGTTCAGCGAGCGGGACTACGCGACCTCGACCTCGACCTCGACCACTCATCTTACTAAATCTCACAAAAGCTCACCTGCTATAATTCCACACAGGAATTAGAAACCTAGGTCAACTATCCCAGTTTAAAGTACTAGGAAACAAATCACAACAACAATTCATTAAGTAGGCAACCAATTACAAACAACACCCAATCACAACCAATAGAGTTCGTGCACTTACCTCAAGTCCTGACGCACCTGCATCTCACATATTATTGCATAAAAGTCACTCAATAATCACAATCACATAGTCTGGGGTACGCATGGCACACAAGCCTCCCTAATTGGCTACCCCAAGGTCATCGCTCCTTATCACTCCAGGTTTCGATCAACTTGGATCGAGCTGACCTTGCTCTGATACCAAATCAAACGGGGGTGTCACACCCCGAACCCCGCCGAGCTCGCAACATCCCTCGATGGTCGATCATTGAATGCGACGTCCCAGGCAAGTCGCCGACCCAACCCAAATATCAAAAATTGACACGCGCGGAAACAAAATGAAATAACCCAAACATATAATGAAGAAAAAGGGGTAGCAAAAACACAATCAAAACTTGCAGTTCATACACTTGGTATATATACATACAATATTCACCAAAGTCAACTGCCAACTAGGCCAAAAACGACAAACCACATTCAACAAAAGAGACCGTGGTTCGTCAACTTAACTACCCTACAAAGTGGGTCACTCAAAATACAGGGTCCTTGACCCGTCTTCAATCCCCGAGATTATCCTTCCAGGGTCTCCAATCAACTACGGTCGCGGACCTGAAATGGTTTGGTTAACAACCATGAGAATACATCTCAGTAAGCAAACAACCTAAACCCCACATAGGCAATGCGTACCCAGACAAGTTCAATATGCAATCTAACCGATTACATATATATAATTCACATCAATGGACTTACCTCGCCCTCCAATCACATGCCAACACTGCGTATTAGTCAAATCATGATAATGCAATAATATCCTAAAAGCACATCACAATCACTTGAACGTCAAACATACATACGTTCACCCAACTCAATTAATTACAAACACATGCGCATCCATTCGACTTTCTCATGACCCGGGTCAACACCCCACAGGTCCTCTCTTGCCACTGGCGTCAACACTATCTAGGTGGGGCCCTCACCGATCAATCCGGGCTTTGTCCCGCGTCAACACGCTCCAGACCTTTCTCACGACCGGGTCAACACCCTCTGTGTCCTTTCTCACAACCCGGTCAATACCCCTACAGGTTGGCACCCTCCGATCAATCCGGGCTTATCAAGTATACACACCACATAATTCAATCAATTTCCATGGCATTCACATGTTCAAATCACACTCTAATGTGCTCAAATGCCAATCATTCAAATTAGTCCGTGCAAGCATCAAATCCACCTCAACTTCCACAAAATGAGCCATAATAAACCAAGCGCACATGAGTCCCAATAGGCCATCGAACTCAATCACCAACTCAAGACGGCCAACACATATTCAAGCATCAAACCCCTTCCATCGAGCTCAATCGCCCATCAAACAAATCAATCATCATGGGCACTAAACAAACCACCATTCTTTCAATTTAAAGTCGCGAACGTGCACCCGTGATAACAACAAACGGCAAGAATAACTAGCCCTCATACCGCGATTAACACACGCCAGAATGAACACCAAATCAGCCCACAAATCAAACAACATTCAATGGTAACATCGCCGCCATTCCAACACATTTTCACCCACATTCCGCCTCAATAAACCCACCAACCTCATTCCATCAAACTAACGATCAAGCCCGCCATAATCATTCGCCAAATCATCCACAAACGAACCATGTTCCAGCCATGATCAATCCCTTTAATCAGCCACCAAATTAGTCCCTAATCCGCACTAATTAACCCCTAAACGAGTCAAATGATACCCAAAGTCCTAGACGAAGTTTAGGGAGTCGCTTACCCCAATTTGAGCGAGAAAACAAGGCTGGGCAATGAGGAGAATCGCCAGACAGCAGCGACGGGCGGGCGATCGACGAGGCTCTCCAAGACCCGGTTGGGCGGCAAGGAGCTCCGGGCCGAGGCGGCAAAGAATAAGGGAGAGCCGAGACTCACCGGATGGCAAAGAAATGGCGTTGAGCGCGCGCTCACCACGGGCGGCGACGAGAATGGGTGGTGAGGGGAACAGGGGAAGGGGAGGGAAGCGCTACGGGTTGGCTCTAATCAGTGGGAGGGGGGTGTCGAAAGTGGCCGGACTAGGGCGCGGGGTGGCGGCCGTGGCCGGGGAAGGGGGTGGCGGAGGCGCAGGCGCGGTGGCCGTAACGGGCTGCACGCGCAAGGGCGGCGCGGTTGAGCCCTAAACAAGTGGAAGACGGGGAAGAGAGAAACAAGGAGGAAGGAGGCGCTGGGCGGCCGGAGGCGGCACGGGCGACGCCGCGGGCGGCCGGGCAACGGAGGAAGGGCCGACGAGCGGCCGGGCAACGCCGCATCATGGGCGGGCGTAGAGTACGAAGCCGCCGTCGACGGCGACGCGGGGTGGCTTGGCGAAGCGGGCCGCGGGCGATTTAGCGGTGGCGTGGTTCCGCATTTACCGGCGGCGCAAGGCGGTAGGCGACGGTGGCTGGACTGGTCACTGGCAAGGCGTGCTCGAGCGAGCCGTAAGCAGGAGAAGAAGCCAAAAACAATGGCGTCGGGGCAAGCCAGCGAAGGAGAAGAAGAAGAGAGGAAGAAAAAGAGAAAAAAAAAAGAAAAAAGAAAGAAAGAAAAAGAAGAGAGAGAAAGAAACGGATAGGTTTGACAAGGGGGGACAAACGTGCGAACGGGAGGGAAGGTGACGGGAGAGAGAGAGAGAGAGAGAGAATTTCGAAGAAAATTAAATACATATTCTTATATTAAATGCGATCCGATGGCCCAAAATTAAAACTGAAAACGATCTATCGATCCATAATAAGCCTCGCATTTAAAAAGGGACAAAGGCCAAATTAATTAAGCCAAACTATAACGAGGGAGGTCTACTAGTTCAAATTCGCACTAGGTCAAAAACCCTCTTTTTTCCATTATTCCTAACAATCTCAACGTTGGCCACAACAATATCGACACCGTCCAATTTTTTTCGTCTTGAAACTCCCGAAAATCGACTGCCAAGTTCGGGGTCTAAATAACGGCGAAAATTCAATCGAGTGCGATTCTAGCGAAATCTCTAATTTAAAACAATAACCGAAAGTGATCAGTTCCCGGGCGAGATTTTACTATAAGCACACTGACAAATCACGCGTTTTATAAATCCCAAATTAAGTCAAAATCCGAAATATCACAGGCGGTGTACCATGTGGAACAGCCGTCATCGATTTCCGGTGAAAATTGACCGGAATAACTACATTGAAATTTCATGTAAAGGTTTATGACTAAATTGACATAATTGAAAATTTTAAAACTGAATTGACATCCGTACAATGAGTTCAAGACTGATTAAATAATTTTCCCCTTCTATGTCAAAAGGACTAATTGCTTATAGATGAGGATAAATTGACATGAGCTGATCAATTAATCTTTCATGTATGTCGAGCGCCGTAGTTAAAAAGATATTGAGAAGATGAAGATGTGTGATAGTATCATTTAAGGGGGGAACACCGCCGTTCTACATGGAACACCACCACGACAGCAGTTTTCGATGAAAATTGACCAAAGAACTACATTGAATTTTCCCGCAAATATTTAGAACTAAATTGATAAAATTGGAAAGTATATAACCGAACTGACATACGTACGATAAGTTAAGAATTGATTGAACAATTTCTCATAAATAGTATGCTTTTATAATGTCCTTACTCGCAGATAACAAATAGATTAGGACATGTTGACCAAATTTTATTTTCTATATACATATTCAAGAAATGGATAGATTGTACAACAAATGAGTACCCCGGGCATGGTGGCACATGATGCCACATGTCATCCCTAAGTCTCTTACGAAAGTGATATAGCAATAAATAGCGTTCAATATTCTGTGATTCATGGCTGTACGAATACCAAAAACCAACCCATCAATTCATAACATATTTCTAAACTGGTTAATAAAAGGGGTTAATATCACGAAAAACCTTAAATTGATATATTTATGATAAATTTATCTTAAACTAATTTTTTTACCACGAAAAACCTCAAACAGGATACTTGTAACAAATTTACCTTAAACTAATTTTTTGACCATCAAAAATCCCAAATTTGTACATTTATAATAAATTTACCCTCTGTTAAATTAAATTAATAGTTTTCAACCAAAAACAAAAAATTGAATTAATACCACAAAAAATCATAAACTGGTAAACCCGTGACAAACGGAGGGTAAAACCCCAAATCGATGCATCCATTAACCGCCACGTGTTATCAATCTTAGAAATTTGAAGGTAAAATTTAACGGAAACTAACGGAGGGTAAAATTATCACAGGTCTAGTTTAGGGTTTTTGGTTGTCAAAAAATTAGTTTTTGGTAAATTTATCAGGTAAACCAAATTGAAATTTTTCATGATATTAACCCTTATAAAAATTACACACACACATATATATAATGTCGCTTTAAATGCTTTTTGTCGAAGTGTATGTTGCTGGACACGGTCTTAATGTTACAAATCTTGACGGGTCTGAGTATTTTCAAATCTTCAAATGTCTTATGATCACTTAAGCCCGGATTGGTTGGGTTGGGTAAGGGTTGAATTCGAGTCAAATCGGATACAAGTCGCTAAAAATATATCACATAAAAATGAGTCAATATGGGCTGAACCTGTTTACATCCGAGCGACCAATTAATAGGATTTAGTTAGACGCCCCTTGAACGCAAAGCTTTTTTAGACCAAGCTACAATGGCGGCCAAAGCTGGGAATCTCGTTAGGAGTCAATACCGTAGTGAGGACGGGTGTTTTGCTCTAAATGCTTGAGAGGGAAACACTTGGTTTTTCCAACTTCAGGATAGAAATTCTCCAAAACCCGTTCCTCACGTCCCATGAATCTCAGTCTCAAGACCCCACCTAGCCTACAATACAGGACTAAGCATTCTCCAAAACCCGTTCCTCACGTCCTATGAATCTCAGTCTCAAGACCCCACCTAGCCTACAATACAGGACTAAGCGATTTCCGTATAAATACAGGACGTCCTCATCGGACATGTCACGCATATCATGTAACACCTCCTCTCATTGAACTACACACAAATTTTGCCCAACGAGAGAGAGAGAGAGGGAGGGAGGGAAAAGGAAAGGAGAGATGAAGAAGCTGCTGAGTTCATCGGTAGCTTTCACCTTGGTTTTGCTTCTGTTGCTGGGAATGTGGTTACGGCCAAATGAAGCAGGAAGGATGCTCGTTCAAGGCGAAGATGGAGGAGGAGGAGCGGCACGGGCTAATTATCAGCCGAGCGGTCGTTTAGCTTTCCAAATCCTGCAAAAGGGTCCAGTCCGCGGTCCTGGAAATCCGTGCCACTACTGCTTTGGACGGGGTGGATGCAAGCCACCCAAATGAAAGAACGGAACGGAAGAGGTGAAGGAGTGTGGTAGGAGTCATCCTTATGGAAGAGGGATTGATCGTGTGGTTCCTTGTGTTTCTAAGATTTCAGTACGAAATAAGTTAAATTGTTGCAACAATACAACCTGAAAGAACTAGATATGATAAATGCAAAAGTTCCATTCTGAAAAGAACGAAATCAAAGTAGTTCTTGCAGTATTGGAGTATTTCAAAAGAATTTGTCTCCCGTACTTTCTCTTATCCCGCGTTGTTTGGAAAACTCCCTTTTTATTTGCTTTATTTATGGGCTTATTTTACTAGATTGGTAAAAATAAAGACAGCTTTGTGGTGGTAAACCTTATTTAACCGGCACTTGAGCATGTGCACTTGTCATTACTCTATAATGGAATTATGCTACATGTCGCTCAATCAATAAAGAACGTGTAGATTATTTTTTACACCAGCAATTTACTTAATAGAAAACCATTTATAAGGGGTAAATTGTTCAAATAGTCCTAAATTTATTGTAGAACGATCAATTCAGTTTTAAATCTTTCAATTATGCCAATTTAATCCTAAACCTTTTGATCACTTGCCAATTTAATCTTAGATCTTTTAATTGTATCAATGTAGTCCTAAATTTTTAAATGGTTTGTCAATCTAGTCATAAATATTTTTATGATATAACAATTTAGTCCTTTTAGCCAATTTTGGTCGGAAATCGCTAACATGGCGGTCTAGTCAACGTTGGTTATCCTACATGGCATAATTAACACTAAAGTGGACAATTTTTGCAATTTTTAGAATTTTATGACATTTTTCTTTTTTTCCTTTTCTTTTCTTTTTTTTTCTTTTTCTTTTTCTTTTTCCCTTTTTCCCTACACCGGCCATTGTTGGGCCTTGTCAATGGCCAGAGGAGTTCACTAGCCTAGAGCGAGGGACACCCACACTTGGGCTAGCAACGGCTGCCCTCACCTGAGGTTAACGGAGGAAAAAAGGGAAAAAGAAAAAAAAAAAAAAAAATCCTAAAAAAAAATAAAAATAAAAATAAAAACCTTTTCTGATCATGCAGGAGGGGGAGACCCAATATTATACCAGCATCTCTTTTGATTCTTTGGTCATCCAAATTACAAACATTGTCCAGCACCGGTCAAGCTATATAAGATGGCAGCTATACAATAGGTTTAGGATTTTTTGCACAATTTTCCCTATCTCAAGGACCTGAAATGTTTACTCATCCAATAGATATGTCAGCAATTTTCAATCGAAAAAACTAAATTGGCAAATCGTTAAAAGATTTAGGACTAAATTGACAAATCATTAGAAGGTTAATGATTAAATTGGCACAATTGATAAGTTTATGTTTAAATTGACAAGATGTCAAAAGGTTTAGAATTAAATTGACATAATTGAAAGATTTATGATTGAATTGGCAACTATACAATAGATTTACAACTTCTACTGCCAGCGCTTTCCCTTTCCCTTTACTAAGTCTGAAGATCTCTTCAGGATGTCAAAGGTCAGCTCAACATATTATGTGGTGGAGAACAAATGGACTGAATTCCCACCACGCAATAATAAAGAATATGTTAAGTATCTAATTTCTTGGGAAAAGAAAGTTAGCGAAATTCTTTTATTTCATATTAAGATCAATTACCAAAAAAGTAGTTAATACCACTTTCCACCAGATTTATTATAATTGAAATCATTTACAAACAAAAAAAAAAAAAGCAATTGACACATGCTAATATCCCTTTACTTTTGTATTCATTCTGGAAAGTAATTAACCAAGTAATTCTCCAATTGTATTTTTTACCGAGGCGTTTTCAGCCATGTCCCATAAATTCGGAAGGAATTGCCCAATTTATTAACAAACGAGAATTGCTTACAAAGTGGAAAAAATTAATATGGCTATTACAACTGAAAATTACATTAAAGAATGAAGCCAATAATCTTTACCCAAAAAAAAAAAAAAGAATGAAGCCAATAAGAAAAATATAATAAGACGAGCGGGCCTATTGCCACAAGTCTCTTGCGAGTTTCTTGATCTGGATCGGTCCATGGCAGCTTGGGTGAACCATGCGTCAACACCGCCTAGGGGTATTTTAGACTTTTCACATTTTTCCGTAACTTATGGACCGGTGGCATCTCAAGGACCTAAAATGTTTACTCATGCCAGAATAGATAGTCCTATTCAAACTCTCCGATCCCGATAATCACTTGATATGCATTGCTTCTACCGTTGATTAATACAGCGGAGTAGAACAATTTCTCCCAACCCGTTTTCACTATTTCCTTCTTACAAAAGATTCTACGAACCATGTGCGCCTTAGCATCCGAGGGTTGCGCACTTAAGTCCGCCGGTGTACTAGTTGTGGCCCGAAGATAGTACACTGCACGCTAAACGGTCCTTTGAACCGGGACAATGATTCAGGATCGTGACACCTATTGATAAAAAAAATCAATGACACCGTCAATGCACGTTAACGAGTTAGATCCCTTTTGCATCTCATCTGGGTCTATTGGCCTATTTGGATACTCAAATGTATTTTAATTGCCAAATTTGTATTAATTAAAAATGGTGACTGAAATAAAAATTGACACATATTTCCATGAAGAGCGGTCCTAATTTCACATCCCTTTTGTTTGACTAAAAACACACCTTTTTGAGGTAATTGGCTAATATATCCCTTCGACATCCAATTTGGTTGAACATTTATTGATGAGACATTTTTACTCGCGTTCCTAATTCTAAATTCTTCAAATATAGCCTTTGTGATTCAAAAGATGAGACGACGAATAAAAATTAACAATCTTCTCTAGGGAAATTGACAAGAGGATGAATAAAAAAGATGGAATCTCGAAGAATATTTATAAGTTTTATTATATGACTATCTAAGATAACATATCAATCCTGATATGTACGACCACAAGAAGATATACGCGCAATCTCGAGAGATACTGAGAATCAATACAAATATTCTAATTATCTTTAACGCTTTCCGACCACCCTAAAGGTTTCTAACTTGATTACACATGTTGAAAAATCCATGACGTATCACATTCCATACATATTCTTAGGCCTTCAATGGAATTTTCCGTTGTCTTAAACAAAAGGGTTTAGTATGTTTAATTTGAATATAAAGCATACTGATCAGTGATGATATCATCATGCTGCGCAACTGGATCAGAGAACTCTTCCAAGAATACAGAACTATACAAGCAATTTGTTCCATTATCCTACAGCACAATGAGGACTCCTGTGTATAGAGAGAAAAACTTGAGACTTACGGAGGTTTTAAAGAATATCAGATCAGTGTCACTCCATTATTTACCACCACACATGAAGCCACCACAAATGGACAGAACTATGATCAGAATCAGAGCGATGATGATGCCGAAAACTATCAGCTTTACTTTCTTGCTCTGCAGCCACATCTTCCTTCTCATTTGGGTCGCCTGCTGCCTGAAATCTTGCGCCTGAAAGTAGAAAACCCACATCAGTCGGACCCCGAGATCCTTAGTTCTATCATACTGAAAGACTCTAGTCTTTGTTCTAGCTCCAAATTCATCACCGATTTCCGCAACATAGAATCAAAAGTAGATCAGCAGCAAGAAATCCACTGAATTGCAAGACAGGTGGATGGTGAATAAACTGTCAAGTGATGTGAGACAATATTTCGATAATACAGCAAAAGTAGGCTGTACTAGTAGCTTGACTGGTTCAGGAGACTGGAAGAAGACTACCATTGTGATATACTTGTGTTTGCAATCTAATCGTTGCCTCTAAACCATCACTCATGATGCAAAGAGTCGTTCAGTTTCTGAACACCAGATCCTGCTTCTTACATACAATAATTAGTTCGTTTACTAAGATAAGCCAACATTGCTCACATGTAGTAGATTGCTCACCTGAGATCGAAGATTCTCCGCCTTGTCGACCAGAAGCTCAACTTTCTCACCACGATCCAGAACCTACATGACAGAGCGACATAAGTCCGACATTACATGCCTTTCTCTCGTACTTCTAACTTAGCGATAAAGTATAACACAAGGTATGCTGACTCGCCTTTTCTATATACTCCATCATAACTCCTTTCACTTCTGATACCTGAGCTTTCACTTTGGCGAGTTTGCTGATCTCTTCAGGATGATCCACGCAGTACTGCATTTGCTCCTTCAGTTTGGGCCTGTGTCAAAGCTCCGCTCGGCATATTACGTGTTGGAGAGTAAATAAGTTGCATTCATGAAGAGAAGGTGATTTTTACCCGAATTCCCTGTTCAAGCTAAGCGCCACTGCGGTCGCGGCTTTTCCTCCGCCATATCTGTTAGTAAACTCGTCCTTGATTCTCTCGAGAAAGGCCATTGGAATCTGACGACCAATGGACTCGACTGCCACCACGCAGAATGCTGCGGAATTGAGATGGTGAAGTCAGTATGTCAAAGGAAAACTGGGAACGAGACCACAAGCAGCTTTCGCACGTAGCTCGGAGCAATCGCAGCTAGACAGACATCAAATATACGAAATGACCATAGAACCGAAGAGGCAACCAGCGACGAGAGAGAGAGCATACTGAAGCCGTTGTCGACGAGGTAGTTGAATGTGTGGCCGTCCCAGGTGTAAGTGAACTTGTTGCTCGTGGGAGGGAGCTTCTGGAGGCACTGCAAGGCGATGCCGGTGAAGTTCCCACCGAACTCGGCATACTCTACCAACACCGCAGTGCCACGAGCCACGAAGCTGTAGATCAGTGATCGGCAACCCATGTCTTATTGTCTCTCTCGAATTCGACGGAAACGGAGCACGAGAGCTCGATAGTGCAGCGACAAAACTCCAACCTCTGCAACGAGAAGAGTGAGTGGGTGTGCTGATCACACTTAGCGGGAAAGCTTGGTGGCGTGCTGCTGGTTCGGAGAGCTCGATAGTGCAGCGACAAAACTCCAACCTCTGCAACGAGAAGAGGGAGTGAGTGTGCTGATCACGCTTAGCGGGAAAGCTTGGTGGCGTGTTGCTGGTTCAGAGAGCTCGATAGTGCAGCGACAAAACTCCAACCTCTGCAACTAGAAGAGGGAGTGAGTGTGCTGATCACGCTTAGCGGGAAAGCTTGGTGGCGTGTTGCTGGTTCGGATTGCTGATCATGACAACGTCGTTGAAGAGTATGAGTACGTGCCCTCCATTTTGCAGAGAAATCACTGCACTGCCACTGCATCCATGCACTCCTCTTCTTCTTTTTTCCCCTCTCGGAAGAAGAAGACATGCAGTCCCTCAAGTTACACGGTTTCTTCAATGTGGTCATCAACTTCTTATCCTGTCTAAGTCCTTCAATTCATACATTTCTCACGATCATGTCCATCCCCGTTCGGTTCCGGTCGGTTCAAAACCGATCTGCCAACAGTAGCGATCGGAAAGTCCGGCGCGGGATAAGTTGGCGCACCCCGAAAAATCATTCTATGTGATTAAATTGTAGCTACAATGACCCGAAATAAGTCGAGTAAACTTTCAATGACTCGTCATTCCACGGTGGCAATGTTTTACTTTAGCAATAGATATTTGGCTAGGCACCAATCGACATGCGAGCGGTCGACTTCAATTTGTTGAAATTGGAGGCGGACGGGACTTGATTGGAAAAACTATGCGGGTTCGATTGACTTGATTAGCGTAAATCATAAGTTCTAAAAACTACATCGGAGCAACAATACAAGCGGGTCGCGCATTTCTGAATCCAAACATTTCGTGAATAGCGCGAGAATCTTATAATAATAGTTAGAAAAAGTAGTCGTGCCAGTCACGTTTAACCCATCTTCCCTTGACAATGCAGAAGTGTAAAAAGTAGAATGAAGTTAGATCAGTACTCTCAAATGAAATTTCCTGGAAGCAATCCATGGAGAGAGACGTTTATGCTGCCACTTAACCCATTTTGTCTTAACAAACATCCCAGTACTTGCATAATCAGTTGCGTCCAAAATCAATGTTTGGGCCCGAAAACTCAAAGTGGGCCCAAATATGGGCTCGGAAATGGGCCATATCGGTTTCGGCCCACTTCGATTGAAATCTTGATCTTGTCCGAAAGCTTAATTACAGCTTTTGTTTTCTACTTTGAAAGAGATAGCATACAGCTAGTAATGTAATGGAGACACAAGCCCAAATAGACCCAAAACAGTGGATTTCAAGACCGACAATTCTCGACACGACGTGTAATTCAACACGTTTGGGTGTGGTATAAATGGGTTCGTGACTGAAAGGGGCAGCCCATTTATGATGGGCGAAAAATCGCGCCTTATATAGGATCAACCACTTCACCGATTCAAATAGGAATCGATTCGTTTAATTTACGATGTAAACGCGTCATTTGTTTTAACACAACCGGACATCAAATATGTTTTGCCACGCCTACTTCATGTTTAGAGATTATTTAAACCTTAATAATTTATAGGAATGACACTCACGTAAAAAAGAAGTAAAATAAAAGCATATTTAGGGAGATAAAATTCATAAAATATATATGAAAAAACAAGTCTTTAACATATCTTGATCTAATGTAAAGTGGGATTACTCATATCGCTAAAAGCGTGTCTAAGCATGTTGAGCGCATCAACACAAATCATCGTGTATAAAACGTATTTTGTACGTGTTAACATCGATCTATCTGAAAATAGGTTGATCCATCGTGTCAAGTCGACCCCTAACACGACAAGTTCAATAATCGTATGAATAACGTCACGTCGCGTCATGTAATTCACTTTCTTAAACTCGTTATATTCGTACCGGCGCAATTCAATACATTTATTAAACGCGATATTTTCAAGATAGTCGTATTCACATCGTACTTCTATTTCCACACGACACGAATCGTCAGCCCCAATTTTAGGGTCGGATGTAGGCCCCCAATTTCAGGGCCTCGAAAAAGGCCCCTCTGGATTGGGAAGAAAAACAAAAAGAACGCCGCTCATTGAAATTCGAGCCCAAAACTTTCGTTGAACTTTATAGTTACGATGTTGAAAAAGAAAACATATCAAACCTAGGGCATCACATTTCAATAAATTAATAAGCATAAGGTAACAAAAAAAAAAAGAGAGATTTCAAAACTAGGGCTTGCTTGATTGACGCTGACATGATTGGGTTATTTTCGAATCCGGGTCAATTCCACGCCCCTCGGCGACAGGCCCCGACCGTGAATGGCGCCCGGAACGAAGTCAATTTGTTTGAATCTTTAGGGCAATTACGGCATACCGTCCCAATCAAAACGGATCTGGATTTGTGGGGCATTGGAGCACCGTACGATCTCGACGAATTGATCTCCGCCGTCTGATCAGATCGTGCGAAAGAAACGGGCGGCCCTCGCCTCATTTGCTTGACAGATTTTAGTTTTTCGTGTTTCGAGAAATTATCGAATACTTTAAAGTGTCGGTGGTGACTGGTGATGTGCATGTCTATACTTACTTTTCCAAAATTTTAAAAAAGTTGCTAATTAATAGGAAAATAAGCGCTTTTCTTTGTAATTAGTGAAAAATCAAGCTTGATTTTGATAGGAAAAGTCACTAACGACTGGGTTCAAACCAGGTTTTTATGGTTGGTCTTTATCCAAAACGTATGGAATGGGTAATTAGGACTCGGCTCAAGCCTGATTCTGGATTTAATTGATCGATTTTAGACGATTCGATTTGATCCCGAAAATAACAAATGAAAATCAATGTCTCGACATTTTGGGATTAAAGTTGTTTTGACTAAGAGTCTGTTAGTAAGTTATTTGCAAAAAAAAAAATATATCTTAAAATTAAAAGCCTCGATAATAGTCTTTGTTTTTTTACGACAGTGTTGACATTAAGTGTAATTTATCGTGAAAAATTCAATATGGCTCCGAAAAATTAAAACCTTTTTAGATAAAAAAAATGTTAAAAGTGCCCCTTTTACACACCGTCGAGGGTCATCGTTAGTTCTACTTTGGGAGTATGAAAATTTATATTCTAATGCCATTTTCCAATCCGCTAAGTCTTGATCAGTATTTTTGGACACACTCGTTGACAGGATCCTTAAAGAATAAAAGTACCGGATATTGCTAATTATAACGGATAAAGATGACACGGGGCCATAAACTACTTGTCCAATGAAAAACCGACACCGTATATATCGACGCTTTAGAAAAAAACCAAACGAATGCGCGTGCCCTCCACCGCGGATATGGACGACACCCGAGAAAGAAAAACCATCATTCATTCCATCGGGCATCGGGCCACGCCACGATCCTCCGCCTCCATTTGTCCACGTGGGAGCCCCGCATTGGTCAACAGTCAACGCCAGTCCCCCCCGGGAATGATAACGACCAAGCCCCCCCCCCTAATGGAATAACGGAACGAACGTGCTCCCCTCCAAAGTGACTTCCTGCTATAGGGCGAGGGTTTTGAATTCCGAGTTTTTGTTTCGGTGGTGGGTGGAAAGAAAGAACAGGCGTTCCCGCTTTTTGTGTATAGTAGTCCAATGATGCCCCACCCACTTGTCTCCCCCACCGCTTTTGCTTTCACCTTTGCTTGTCCTCAACGTTCGGTAGCCAAAGAGAGAGGGACGGGGGGGAGGAGAGAAATAGTATCGAAACCCGGGGGGGCAAAAAAATTCCGAATGGTTACGCGATTTGGAGATGTTAGTAAGTCCCGCGAGGGGTTTGCATGGAGGCGTTATATGGAAATTCACGGAGAGATGGTCGAGCTGCATCGAATCGGTACATGAGGTTTAGCAGTGCATATGGAAAAGGAGGAATAAATCGAAATGTTTGCCGTGATTTTATTGACCCGACAAGGTTTGTTTTTTTTTTTTCTTTTAAGGATATGCTTCTAATTGCATTTAATTCTGATCGAATGGATTCGAAATGGGTCTAGGTCCGGTTGGTAGACCGATATAATATGGTTTTCTTTTTATAGATTCACACCAAAGAAAAGGAAAATTTAGCTCGAAACTCAAATCATATCATTAGATGCAATTCTCAATCCAAATTTAATCGTACTTCTTACCAACTAATCAACAATTAATTATTGGAATGGTTAAATTTATTTTTTGTCAACTGAATCGAAGGAAACCGATAAATTGACGAAACTACCGATATTTCTACGTTAATTTTTTTTTTTTCCATCTGTGTAAGTCTGTACGAATCATTTCTATCCTTGTAGTTAGAACGTGGCATGTACATAAAATTCACTAGCAAATTTTTCCTTGTACTCTTGTGTTTTGTTGTTTAGATATTGAAAATGTTGTTGCTTTCACTTCAGTGATTGTTTTTCTTATACTTATTAATGATGCAAAACGCTTTTATAGATCTTAAATAGATTCCGAATTTAATTCTTTTATACATTAAAACCAATAAAATGCTTTTATCAAGTGATTGTTCATGACTTTTTGTATTCGTCGACTCAATTTGAATTGACCTACATTTCAATCATGACCGAACTAATTAATTTTCAAGAAATCTTGAACCAAACCAATCATAGCCCGTCAAATTATCAGTTTTAATCCCACGAAAAAAAAAAAAAAATAATAACTAACATCCACGCCACCACATCACATCGGAAGAGAAAGGGTGGGCAAGAGGTGCCAGATCAAAAGCTCTTTATTCTTTTTGGATTGTTGTCACATGAATAGTTTCGGATGAGCTAGTGATAAGGTTACACGTGATTCTTTACTCGAAGGGCTGCGCATAATTAAATACGAAAACGGGATGAAGTGGAGAGTGCGCTCGAGAAAAGATTCGGATGGTCTCTTAGGACTTGAATTCTTATTCTTAATTTAGCACTTTAAGGAATACCATGGAGATTTCTAGTGGCGGCGGCTCTTTCGGTACGAATTCTTATTCTTGGCTTAACACTTTTAAGGGTATTTATAGATTAAGAAATGGTTAGACGAGCGACGCCTTGCCAGGTCACGAACCATACAAATTAGAGTCAAATGGAGCCTGTTGGGCCACGTATCGAGAGAACACGACTGGATTGACACGGAGGCTTAGATTGGCATTAAGTCCGCTAGAAAAAAACAGGGTAGGGCATGTATCGAGTCAGATCTTTTAATCTCATCTCCAGCCCGCTAAGCGGAAACTCATTAGTAATCCCAAATGAACAGGGATAAGTCCGGATCCTACTACTAATCCGTTGTTAAACCCTGCGGAAGCCACACGCACGGCCCGAGTCGCACGAGATATACCCGTAATAAGTCTTTAGGTATAAGCCCTCGATAGTAAATTCGAAAAACAAAAATTCAATGGAAGATAAATATGTTTGCTATCACGACTAATTATGTAAATTCCGCGAAAAAAAACTCCATCTTCCTCCAATCCCGATCGAAAGAAACTCCCTTTAACCAAACTTAACTGAGGTTTGCAAATAGTCGAATAGAAAAAAACGCGACGGTCCTCGGAATTTCGTGACAATATTTTCGGAAAGAAATCCTCTTTCCAAATTTGATTTTGGCAGGCGGATATCACATTATATTTTCGCAAGTATTTTCTCCAGATAAAAAGGAAAGAATTAATCATTTTTTTGGGAAAAAGAAAAATCAAATCATTTTTTTTTCCTTGAAATCAATAAAGAAAAATAAAATAAAGTAAATAGATAAATACAAGCGTATTGTCCACATGAGCGCTCTGTCTCTATCGTTCCATCATCGTCGGTGAGCTTCAGCCAGTGCGCCCCGAGGAGAGAGAAAGCTGCACTGAGACTCCCTCTCCACTCCTAGAGAGAGAGAGAGAGAGAGAGCGGAGCTCGGCGGTCGTCCCTGTCCGTGCGCGCCGGCGGCGAAGAGAGAGGGGGAGTCCCAGATGCCCTGCGAATGGGGAAAGCTGAGCAGCAAAACCTGCAGCGGCGGCCACAGGGGGGCGAGCGCGAGGCCGGCGGCGGGGATGCGCCGCATCCGCCGCCGTTCTTCTGCTGCGCGCGGTGCTCGGCGGGGCTCCGCCGGGTGGCCGGCGAGCTCAGCCTCCGGTGCGTCTTCTTCTTGCTCCTGGGTCTCGCCGTTTTCCTCTCCGGCGTCTTCTGGGTCGTTCCCCTGAGCCGCGCGCGATCTGGTTTCGATGCGAAGGAAGCGGTCAAGCTCGGCGGTACGATTCTCGGGCCTCAGTCGCTGCTCTTACATTCGGTGGGCTGTCACTATTTCGGTGTGGTTGCGTTCTTTTCCGGTCCGATTTTAGGAGCGGATGCCGTGCGGTTCGCTCTCTGCTGATGATTTTGGTTTCTAGGGTTACATTGCTTTGTTCATCTAGGAGCCGGGGGGGGAGGGGGGGGGTTTCGGTTTCGTGGTGCCTGGGGACATAATTAGGGTTTCGGCGTTTGCACTCGATGGGCATATGCTTGGTTTTGGGGTTTAGTGCATGCTAGCGGACTAGCAGTAAAGGTGTCTAATTTACGGGTCTCGTGTTCACCGATATGTAATGTTCTTCCCGGAGGTTGGGCGTTGCTACTGTCTGCGCGAATCTGCAGGCGGAATTTAACACTGCGGTTCATGGGTCGTAAACCTAATTGGTTACTTCCATGTCATTTTCCATGAGGAAATGGTCGATATTGTTGACGAGCTTTGTGGTTACAGCTTCTTCTGTAGTTCCAACTGATATCTTGAGATGAGTTTGATTCACTGAGGACCCAGACAAAAACCCAGGATAGGAAATCTTCGATTAGAATAGTCAAGAGCTGTTTCCTAAGGCAAAAATGGCCATGGATGTCATTTTTTTTTTTGTTTTTGTTTTCGACAATTGAGGCCTTTGAGATTAAATAATTGATGCGTGGTGAGTTTGGGTGAGAATGTGTAACGTGTTTGATGGAAAGAAAGTACTTCATGTGTTTGTGAAAAAAATAACTTTGGGATAAAATAGTTCACTAATAAAGCATAAAGGAATGTTCCACTTGCCAAAAAAAAAGAACTTTAAGGTTCACCACCGACTAATTAGATAAAGAACAGAAGGACTTTAAGGTTCACCGTCAACAAATTAGATAAAGAACCAAAGGAATCACACACTTGAGAGAATTTTCATATATTATCAATTCATGAATTTGCATCCATATAACTGAGAATTCACTAAACTAGGACACTGAACTAGGAAGCATTATACTAGGAAATCTTAATTTAATAAATATTAAACTAGGAAACCTACTTAATTTAGAACCGACCCCCATGCCTTTAATTCAGCTAAAAGAGCCTTTATTTTTATATTTCTAGAATTCCACTTGGACGCTTTCTTCTCATTGGACCCATTGGATCATGTTGTGGCCAAATCTCCCTTTACTTGCATAAACATCAAGTGGCCTTTACAAGAAATAGTCCCTGCATTAATAATATTGATGGATCTATAGCCACTGAGAGTAGTGCCATTTCTTGAGTTATCTTCCGAGGTAGAAGAAAGCACAATGAAATGCCATTCCTGATCAGGGTAGCTTTAAGAAAAGTGTCAATAGATATATGGTTTTTTACATCGAATCGAGCTGTGCATTCACTGCCCTAGTTTGCTTTGATTGAGCAATTTTGCTTCCAGCCACTTTCCGTTGGCATTGATATTTATTCATCAATGCCAAACTCATATAAATTAATGCGCTTAAAACACATAGGTTGTGTGCGGATCCACTTGACTTCAGATGACAGTTGAGAGAACACAGGGTATGTACATACCAAAGAAACAAAAGGATATTCTAGAATGTTGTTTTCAAACTAGGCAGTGTTCTCTTAAATTGAGGGATGTTTTTCAAGGATGAATTGTTATAATATCTCAGACTGTTGAGATGTTTGATTTGATTAGCACAGATGGAGGGATTCATGCGTTTTCAATGTGCGACGGTCCTTTGGTGGGCTCACATTTTTTATACCGACTTCTCATAATTATGCGAAAACAAATAGCCATGTGTTCTATAGAGTATGTCAATTGAGTCACACAGTTGGGGATTTGTATGGCCAGTGTGATCGATGCATTTTAAGTTTATGATAGTGCTCTGGTTGGTTGACATTGTATTTATTGGCTTTTTCATCACTTTCTTGAATCAAATAGCTAGTATGTCTTTTATGAGGCGGGGCATTTAAGTCATATAAGTTTTTTTTTTTTTAAGTCATATAAGTCGAGGAGTTCGATATTTGATGATTCAAGCTCAATTCTGTTAGTTCAGTGTTGTCCTTTGGACTCCTTTATTTTTATCGAACAATAATAAAAATGGATGGCAAGAATGTTAACATGTGGTGAAAGAAGAATTTTTGACATGTGTATTGATGATACAATGGTTTTTTTTCTCAAATGATACTCTATCAAGTAGTTGGAGCTAGTTAAACCCAAAATCTAGCAAATCCAAATGACTCTATTGCAGTTTGTCCGAGCTTGACAGCATTCGTGTTCATAATCCCTACTTTGTTTAAATGCTCTACAACAAGGTAAAAGAAGATGCATCAACAGCACCTTCCTTTGGTTCGCCAAAATTGCAATTTTTAGAGGGATGCATTCCATGAAAAGTCACTTTTCTGGAAGACAAGAAAGTTGTTTTATCTGTACATACTAGTGTTATACGGAATAATAATGTGCTGTAAGTCAGAGAAAAGTTTGATTACAGACTGGTTGAGTAGCACAAGAGTACGAAGTATGCTAGGCACATGAGAAAATAGAGTAAAAAGAGGGGCCATCTAATGAAAGGCTGATCTGTTGACTCTTGGACATGCTATCCAAAGGAGTTGTTTTTTCGAGTATTGCGCACAATTTTTAGCTTGATAGGCACTAATAATAAAGCTCTTAACTTCATAGACTTTTTGTATTCTCTTCAGTTTTGGCTTATTCAACATAGATTAATGCTTTGTTTGGGAAATTGGGGAAAATGGAGGGAAAGAAAATTATGTTAAGGAGGGAAAATTTAAAATAGTGGGCATTTTCTTTGGATTTTCCTCCCCCATCATGCTTCCAACCATAGCATAAGCATGGAATTGTGTTGCAAGCCGAAACCTGTAAATACTCATGTTTGAATCTTTTTATCCTGACTAATAATCATTGGATCAGTTCCATACTAGATTTATAGAATGTGAATAGTAAAGGATTTGCTTTTACCTTCACTAGTAGGCAAGCCTTCCATCACCCTTGTCTCTGTTTCTATTGTGTCTGATTAGCGTGTTCCAAGAATATTTTACCTGGTCATGAATAACGAATCCAGCTGGTAAGGTGTCCTCTACATCGCTATGTAACAGGACAATTTATTCCCCCCTTTCTAGAATATAGTTTTCATTTGATTGATATGAGATAATGGCATGTTCATTTTTGCCCCTCTGGTCACGAGTCCTTTACATATTTTTAGAAGGTGTATTGGTGAATGACTGCATGCTTTTACTTATCAGACAAGTTTTGTGCTGAGGTATCGATTGCTGCATTCGTTGATGTTGCAGCTCTTACCTGTCAAAAAGGTCAAATAGATTTCCTCTCCTGGCCTCTTTGTCCTGCTCACCTTTTCCATCAGTGTGTGTGATAGAGACCCAAATGGGCATATGCCATCCAAGTCAAGCTTTTCTGGTTCTGGTTTAAAACAACTTTTTGTGACCGAAAATTGAGCAGTGAGAAATGACATTGAAGGAACTAGTTTTACACCCAAGCCTGTGAGTGCCTTTGAACTGGAAAAATCAACCTACCTTTGAGCTCTTGCAATTGATACTATTGAGTGGCCCGTGCTTTCTTTTTGTTATCTGTTCTTTTGTTAATGACTCTTTCCTTTCTGAATACTCACTCAACTTTTGATATGTCTGTTTAACAGCCACAGTTCAGGTATCTTTTAGGCTGGAAAAGTCAGTTTCGGAGATTGTTATGTTCATTGGAAGGTTAGAATATGACATCTACAGTGAAATTGGTGTTCCAGATACAAAGGTAATTGACTGTTACACTGCATATTTGGTTTAATTATATATCAGAGATTAACGCAGAAGTGTTTTGAGCAGGTGGCAGTATTATCGGCGCACCAATCAGACTCGACTAACTATACTGAAGTGGTGTTTGGCGTTCTGTCTGACCAGATGAATGTTCCAATTAATCAAGTGTCACTAAGTGTTCTGAGATCATATTTGATTGATCTCTTCCTCCGGCAATCTAATCTGACTGTTACAGCATCCCTTTTTGGGCAACCATCTGAGCTTCAGATTTTGAAGTTTCCTGGGGGAATTACTGTGAACCCATCTACTTCAATTTGGCAGATGCCCCAGATCCTATTTAATTTTACTCTCTACCAGTCTATATATGATATACAGGAGAATTTTCTTGAGTTTAAGGGACAGCTGAAATACGGGTTGCGTCTAAGGTCTTATGAGGTAAGCCAGTTGTCCAGATGAATTTTAAGAATTTAATGGACGGATCTGCACCATCTTAGTGTTTAGGAATTCATCTGAACCACCATTTTGAGCTCTATTGTGACTGAAAAGTTAAAATTTCACAAATAGTATAATGTTGGAAGGCTGTCGTTTTGCAAAAAGTAGTTTGAAATTGGATAGTGGAAGAATCCCCTTTCATTTGTTTTCTAGGTAAAGTTGTTTGATGAGCTACTTATCATATACCTGCTTCTGTACACTTCCCTATGTACATGAAGCATGTTCGTTCTTTGTTCAAAAATGTTAATTTTCAAAACACAAGGTACATGGCATCGAGTTTAGTGTCGAGATCTTCTTGATCTTCCAAAGCTTACAACAAGAGCTGCTAAATGAAATTCAAGATCAGCATTACAATGCTTGTACTTGCATTTTATGTTCCACCATGAGTAAAGTATCTAATATGTTTATACGAATTACTCCTTACATAAGCTGTTCTTTGTAACTGAATTTTTCTACTCTGATACTCTTTCCCTTTTCTACTTTGCCGATGTGTTTCTCCAACAGAATGTATATGTGCAAGTTACGAATACGGAGGGTTCAACAGTTGCTCCCTTTGTCACAATTGAGGCTTCCGTTACTTCTGATTCTGGGAATCTTCTACCGCAAAGATTAAAGCAATTAGCTCAAATAATCTCAGGATCTCCTGAAAATCTTGGTCTTGATAATTCGGTTTTTGGCAATGTTAAGGGTGTCAGCTTATCATCTTATTTGAATGGTACCCTTCATTCTGGCCCTCCTACCCCTTCTCCAGCTCCATCGCCTGGCTTTGTGCCATCAGCTTCCCCATATAGCTCGCCTTCTTCATATTCCCCAGCTCCCTCACCTAACCTGCATCCAGTACCACGTTGTCCTAATTGTGAGATATCTTTATATTTTGGCTACCTTTTTATCTCAAGTCCTCGAAAGATGGGTCCTCTTTCAGGTCTCAAAGCAGATTGTACATGTGGTGGGACCACAATCGCTCCGGCCGCCTCACCTTTTCATTCTAGTCCAGCTCAAACTCCAACCTCTCTACCTCCTGCACCTGCTGTGCATTCACCTTATATGTCTCCAACATCATACCATTCTCCATCTTCCTCGCCAGCACCAACGGTGTCCATTGCCTCGCCTCCAGTTGAGGATAAAGGACTCGGAGAAGGCCCTGTATCCCCTTCTCTTGCGCCACTTCAATCATGTAAGCTTCTTAGTTTTGAGATGACATTCTCTTTTTACCTTACTTGATAATTTCTTTTTTAATACATTGAATGTGAGGGATGGATTGTGAAATAATTTAAGTGAAAGATCATGGTGAAGAATGCATTTGTTAAGTGTTTATTCTTTCTTAAGATTAGTTATGCTATGGTGTATGCTTTCTTAATAAGCCACGGTAGGTAAGATTTGTTGATGCATCTGGATGGAACGGGATTTAAAATTGGCACTCTCCTTTTTAAAGCATCATGACTCAATGCCGTTGGAAATTGAAAATTATGATTAGTGATCATGAGCTTGAAATATATGTAATAATAGCACAACATCAATCATGTACTTTTACCCAAAAAAAACATCAATTATGTTTAAGTAGAGTGGTATTTTAGGGCATTCACTGTCAGAGGAGTGATGGATCGCCATGTGGAAACATTGGAGCATTGAGTTGATTGATTAGGATTGCACTAGAGTGATAATTCACATCTTGCCTTCCAAATGATTCACAATTTGATTGATCCAGCTTGTGTTCATAGTTCAATTCCATCTTCCGGGTGCAATCATTTTGAAGTAGATAGTTCTTATTCATTGTTGCTACACTGACTGAGGTCGACCATCTCCTGATTTCTATTGTCGAAAAAGGGCGGTTTATCTCCTGAAAGGTCTAATACATTATGTCAATTTAAGTTCAGAGTAATTATTTTGAGATTCTGCCATCTGTTAGTATTATTCAGTACTTGATAAATGAAAGTGAGGGTGGACGCCAGTGGATAGCTATGCTATGTTGCATTAATGAGTGCATTTATTGGCTGCAATTTGTTGTTCTATGCTCTAATTATCTTGATCAAGTTATTCGACTAATTCATAGTGAGAGACTTTAATTTTCATTGAATGTTCTTCACCCAATCGTAGGGGTTTGACTTTTGGCTTTCATGGTAGTTGCTGGTAATTGGTGCAATTTATTTGTCATTCCTGATATGGAAGTCACCTTTTTTTCTTTCTTTCGGTATTATCTCACAACAATATTGATTTCTGTGTCCAATTGTAATTTGATTTCTTTGCAAGCTTTTCTTTCTATTGAGCATACAGTTGGTAAATACAGTGATAAAATCTTTTATATCTCGATGGATCTTCATATTATAATATGTTGTCTAGAGGTGCAGGTGGAAGAATTTTCATTCATATTTTCTTTTGTTGTTTCAATTTGGCTTTTCCTTATGTCTTCACCTTTTAAAATTCAAGAGTTTTCTATCTTTGTTTTGTGGGATGGTTATTTCATGTTGAAGTTGAACTTCTCCTTCAAGTACCATGGATTGTATAATGATGGCATACGATTAAGTTCTCGTCGGATGAGAATCATGAGATGACATGTTCCATTCTGAAAATTAGCTACGTCTAGTTTCTTTCGGTATTTATCATCGGATGTCTAGATTTCAAATGTTTCTTCAACTGGCTATCTCTTCTGTCGGCCTTTCCATTTGTATTTGACACCACATCTGCTTTTGCAGCTTATGCAGTGCGTCTGTCTCACATAGAAATGTGGTTGCTGGTGCTGTCTACATTTCTGATTAATCTGCTGGGCCGGTCGAGTTCATAAATCTGTTAAACCTGTGTTCAGAGGAAGAGAGATGAGGACAGTGTCAACATGCTAACGTCCAGTTTTGTTCTTCTTAGAGAAGCTGAAGAAGTGTCTTCTTTTCTTGGCAATCCAATCAAGGTAAATCGGTCAAAGCCAAACAAAGGTGGCGGGCCGCTCATCTATTCTCTGCTATGATGTAAACTTTATTCCCGAAGGGAAACACGACTCGAGGGTAATTTTGTGAATAGGTGAGAAACATAGGTTGCAGGTTCCAAAGGGAACTTTAATCGTGTCGATGCAATTGTAAAAAATAACCCAAGGCTCCTTTTGAGCATCTGCAATGCGGGGCAGAAGCTATTGCCATAAAAGAAAAGGAATGGAATACTAATAGTATTATTTAACACGAAAATGATAGTTGAAAGAATGCCATTGTTAAACTTATGCATCCCCTTGAATCTTGTCTGATTGATGATGTATGCTTGATCTCAAGTAGAAACTACTCTTTGCCAGAGTAAACTACTGATCCCGAAGCCTGGTTTGCCCTTCACTTCCCCCCATCTTTTGTGGGATAACTCTCTTATCTCTTTCTCCACTTCGGCTTACTGTTCTTCCCCCTCTTGTCGCTTCCAACACATTTAATTTTTCCATTGGTCCTATGCATGTGAATCCAAAATAATGCGAATTTTAGTTCAATGCCATGATTTGAGATTAGGTAGTAATTGTGTCGGCATTAAGTTGATTGTAGTCATCTTGCTTCGAATTCGGATCTTTATGCATAACTTCATACAGAAAATTGACGAGTCAAGTGGATGACGGCTTGAAACATGACTTTGGATTGCTTGATCATGAGCTCAACATCTCTTGCATGTATTTTTCGTGAGATCATCCCTTCTTGCTGCAAAATGATGCATGTCTGGAGGAATTCCCAGAGTCTGTCAAGCGTCTTGGCCAGGTCAATCGTACGATATCTTAATTCATTATTTTTCAGTTTAACATTGTTCAGTCGGAAAAAGGAAGTTTATCCGGTTGATACGCCGCAAAGTTCGCCAAGATAGCTAATCAGTTACATGAGTAACCGGCAGCACATTGTTGGTATACATTGTTGAAGGAGTTTGTAACCTTGGCTCGACATCTTCGATACCAAGTCATCGAGGACGTCATTCCGCGCATTTTAGTAAGGATGGCCGTGAACACATGAATCTCCATTGCGAACTTCGTACATCAATGTCTCATCCGGATACTTTGTAATAATGTTGCAAGAGCAAAGGACAGCAATTGCTTATGCACAAAGTGATTGAAATTCAACACAATCTTGCCAAATCATTTAGGTGAAAGAATTCAGGCGAAAACATTTACTATTTTTAGCATTTCAATATTCTTATTTTACTCGCCTCTCTCACTAAGGCTTACATCTGAATGTTGTCCTCAAAAGAAAATAGCTCATTTCATGAAAATACTAAATATTTTTTAAAAATGAAAGGAATATTCATAGCCCCCCCTAACTTTTGTCGACATATTAATTACACCCCTCAATATCAAGACTTTGAATTTGGACTTGAGCTTGTCTTTTTAACTTCAAATCGAATCAAAGTGCCACTTTCCTCAAGAAAATATATATACTTCCACTTTTTTCTCGACCCCTTTGAGTTTTTATACATTGAATGAATGGTAACTTGGTGTTTAAGATTAGCCCAACATGCGAAAAGAAGTAAAGTGGTAGGTAGATGAGATTAGAGGAAAATCGATTTTCTTTTGTTTTGACCGCTCGAAAATGCTTTACAAGTACTCTTTCTTGTCTTTGACCTAGAATTGGACAACCATTATGTCGTGATGGTAGGGGTTGACTGTCATACCTAGTAAGGACTAGTCAAATGCTCAAAGAGTTCCGCACATCTAATGTATAGTCATTGTAACTCAATTTCATGCATAACTAGTAGTTTAACTTTACGGATGCTAATTTGACTAAGAGTAACATGAAAGCGTTAACAAATTGTAATTAACTCGTAATACATTAAAATACCATAAATGGTCGTAAGCTACGGTACCTATGCTTTGCAATTTTCCCCAATAATTACAATTTCCCTCTCAGCCTTTGTAAATAGCGAGTCAGTGATCATCCTTTTCAAACGTAGTAATTAACCTCAAAGCCCTATTCGTTACTTTCCATGAAATATTGTAAACAACTCGATTTTAACGGTAAAATTGTATTTTCCCCTATTCGTAGCAACTCGCCTCAATTATCATAACATTCATTTACAGCTCATAATTTTGAAAGCTCCATTCGAAAGTACGTATCTTTCTTAAAATGCGCAATGTTCCTTAATCAATAGTAATAATCAACAATCTCATATTCAACAAAATTTTTCTTAAATATAATGGTTGAAAGTTTAGGTGTAAAACGTGTATTCTCTCGAAAGTCTCGAATATTTGGTAAAATTTCTCAAAAGAGAAAAATGGCAAAAAAAGACAGAATAGCTGAGTGTGCAGCTTCCCCATGTCCAGCTCAGAACGAAAAAGGTCCACAAAGGTCGCGCCTTTTTCCTCACTTCTCCACTGATTCCATGCTTCCGCAACCCCGACGACGCTCGATGTTCTTCCCCCTTCCTCTCTCCGAACTCCAACCAGCCTCTCCACGAAGCTCCGAGGAAGGAAGGGCCGCCCATCATCGGTCAGTGTCGGTTCCTCTGATGTCTGGTCGAGTTCATGGTCATGGTCATGGGTCGGTTTCCCCGACCCCTGACGCTCACGCTCCCTTTTCGCAGCGTTCTCTCTAGATTTCTGGTTGTGGGTCGGTTTCTTGATCCCGTGAGGAACCGCCCAGATGGGGGTCGTGGTTTCTTGCCCTCTGAGTTCGTGGTTCCAAGTTCGGTTGACTTGTGTTTGAGTTTGGTGGGCTGCAGTTGATGAATTCTGTGTTTGAATTTGAGGGTGTCGTCTGGGTTTTCTCTTTTGATCGTGGGCATCCGCCCAATTTCCTTTTCGTGGGTTTGTCATTTGTGCGTCCGTTGTGGTTGTGGGTGGGTGCTGGGTATACTGATACTAGTGCACACAAGGGCGATATATTATGTGATGTAGCAGACTGCAAGTAGGGCCGGCCGGCAATTTCTGATACGAATTAAGCCGTATATGCACGATTGAATGTAAACGCGACATAAAAAAATATAGTGTCTAGAATGATACAGCTCGACACAATTTGAAAACCCGATTGTGACACGTGAGCACGAATTGCTATGCTATTGAAGTATGCCATGGCGCTTGCCCTTAGTATACCCGGCATTACTTGTGTGGGACTGATATATAATAATACTGTATGCTAAGTGATGAGGCAGACTGCGAGTAGGCGTTAGGACAATCAATTGACTTCTTAATCCCAATGTGGACGACACTGTTGTTGTGTGACCGGCGAAAAATCACATTCTTGTGCCTTGCTGTCTTGCAGATTGTGCACCTTAGCCGCTTTGACTTGACCCCAATGGTTGCTGAGAAAGATGCTGCAGTTACCCGACCGGGGAAAAGTCAGGCTCTTGCTCCACGCCTTAGGTGATTCTTGGTCCTGCTACATTTCTTTTGTGGAACTCGGTCACTCCTTTGGATGGATCATTAGTAAGTTTGCCCTTCTGACTGAGTTGATCCGATCACCTTCCTTTTGAATTTTTCTCATAGGAACAAGAAAAGGACAAGCAAGACGACGACGGAGGTTCCCAATATCACCGCTCAAGAATTGGTATGGCTGGCCCATTTGAACTGAACATAATGATTCATCAATGTATGCAATAGGGGTACCATGGCAACGTTGCTTCTTGTGTAGGATCTCGATGAAAGATTGAACCGGCTGGAATCAGGTGTACGCGAATTGCGCAGGGTCCTGTTAACAATGTTAGACGAAGTAAGAAGCTTGAAAGCGGAAATATTACAACTGAGAACCAGAAGGGAAGTCCCTGGAGCAATCCTAGCACCAGAGCCAAGCCTAAGTGAACCTGCATCATCTTGCATAACCGCAGATCTTAGCACCAGAAGCTGCACAGATTCGAGCTGCCTCTAGTGATCTTGTGAATGCAAAATGGAATTCCTCGTGCTAAGCTGGGTTTCATCGAGGGCTCCTTTTCATGTTACAGCGTGCTTTGTGATCTCTCGTTAGTCGAATGGAAAACAGGGGAAGCAATAACTTGTTGACCTGTTTAGTCAACTGATGTGCAGATGGAAACTCATTTTTTCGGTCTTCGGCACAATGGACGTGTGCCGTGAATATCAAAATTGACTTTAGACAGAGGTACACCTCAGGCATAACCCATTTTCTGTGCTTGTCAAATGTGCTTTTCCATGTCGATCCCGTGATTAAATCGAATTCATATATATATGTGAACTTCTGTACGTGCATCTTGAGTTCGAGCTCAACTAGAGAAGACCAGAAGTTTGTGCACATCGAATCGAGTCTAGTCATTTCACTTGTAAAAACCGTAATTTGGATATTGAGTTTTGTAATTTTATATCAACTCGCATCCTTACAACCTCACATATTTACAAAAGTGGTAACCTGCCTTATTTAAACTGCCCTTCAAGAAAAAAACACTCGCGGACCCTAACGGATATTTGGCTCTCCTCTACCAAATCGCTCTTTCCAGGCACCAGCTCGGCCACTGCCTCTCTACACGGTCCCCCGCCATCCTTAACCTTCGCGAGCCTCGGACTTGAGGCGGGCGATGGTTACCACCTCAGATGAGCTCTGTGCTCACCGAGCTCGCAGTTCACGGAGGTTTGAGATGGTCGAGCTAGCGACGAGCTATGAGTTTGAGAGAGAGAGAGAGAGAGAGTTTGTCATGTGTGACTGAGTGAATATGATATGAATGTAGAGTCTGGGGAGTAAAACATGTCTCTTCAATTCTGAGAGGATAAATTTAAGACTTTGAAAACAGAGGATAATTATATATATACGAGCGCAAACTTGAAAAAACTTTTTTTTTTCCCAATTATAACCTAACGCTTACTCTCGATTTTATTTGAAGGAAGATAGATCGAGCGATGTATGATACGGAAAATAATGCTCGGTAAAATAAAGAGCGGCTCGCAACATCAGCTCGTCGCCCGAGTATGACAAACTCTAGGCGAGTATTCAATACGATCTCGTCGCGTCATTTTGTAGACCGATTTAGCGAATTAATTTTGAATTTTTAGCTTTGGCATCTCTTGATATGAAATTTGTAATATGTAGTTATCTACAAGGAGTGATGGTGAGCCAAATGGCCCCTTGTCTCTTTGGCATTTGACCTAGAGGCCCAATGGCTGCGCCCACCCAAATACGACGTCGTTTAAGCCCATTCAGCTGTCTTCTTCTCCGCTTTTAAGGTTTGGCAAGCGCCAGAATTAGGGTTTTCGCACTACCCAGCAGAAGCGGCGAGGCGCACCTCCATCGCCAGCTCCCGTCGCCGCCGCCGCCATGGTCCTCAAGTACGCCTCTCTCTCTCTCTCTGATTTCTCTCTCTTGCATGGTTAATCCGTTCGGTCTGCTTGCTCTGTGATCGTTGAATCGGTCTAATATGGTGTCATTTCGGTGGAACATTGGGTTAGATAGATGTAATTTGGCGGAATCAGTGGATTCTTCCTGTGGGTTTGGGTTCTGTTGATGCCTGGCGATGGAGGGTCTGTTGGTTTGATTGATTGATTGATTGATTGATTGAATGCTGAGTGTTTGGGGGCGAACACTGTGTTTTGGGGTTGGGTTCGTGCGTGCGTGCGTGTGCATATTGTGAAAGATTTTGGCTGCGTTTCGCGATCGTGGGAAGATTTCTGGAATTGCCGAATCTGCAGATTAAATGTTCGAGGGCTCGACTTGGCTCTGCTATTGACATGAACTTGAGGAAAAAAGAAGACTTTTTGATCTTTTGGGATTAGGAAGAGACTAGACATGGGGTTGGATCCTTTTGAGCCATAGATGGTGTGGAAAATTGCGGGTGATGGTGAATGTTAGATGAAAGATACTGTCTGTCTATCGGCTACTGTGCCGGTTGTCGTCCACTCTGTTAGTCTTCTTAGATGATTCTCGCGTGTTTCCTTTGTAATTTCCTGGTGCTAATATTAGCTTGTTCAGAAGCGTAGGTGTTTCAGCATTCCTTTGCATTTGTTCTGATAGCGAGAATTGACTTTTTCTTTGAAATAATAGGACTGAGCTTTGCCGCTTCAGCGGTGCCAAGATTTACCCTGGCAAGGGGATCAGATTTATCCGCTCGGATTCCCAGGTAAGACTTGTTGCATGGTGTCTTTGTGATGGATGGCCTCGTCGGTCATATGTTGTATGAATAATACCTCCTTGGCTTTTTGCATTTGAAGGTTTTCCTCTTTGCCAATTCGAAATGCAAGAGGTACTTCCACAACCGCTTGAAGCCTTCAAAGCTCACGTGGACGGCCATGTACCGGAAGCAGCACAAGAAGGTGAAGCATCAGCCAGCAGGCTTATGGGGTTATGAGGAAACAGCAGAATTTTGATATCTTTTCCCCTTTAATGATACTTGTAGGATATTGCTGCTGAGGCTGTGAAGAAGAAGCGCCGGGCCACCAAGAAGCCGTATTCCAGGTCCATAGTCGGTGCCACCTTGGAAGTTATTCAGAAGAAAAGAACTGAGAAGCCAGAAGTTCGAGATGCTGCACGAGAGGCTGCTCTGAGGTATATGACTTATAAGCTCTTCTCTCATCACCATTGAGTGTTTTTGCACTCCCTACTGACCGGTCTTTTCATATCGGTTTCTCGTTGAAGGAAATTAAGGAAAGGATCAAGAAGACAAAGGATGAGAAGAAGGCGAAGAAAGCTGAGACGACAGCCAAGTCCCAGAAGTCACAATCCAAGGGAAATATGCCCAAAGGTGCTGCACCTAAGGGCCCCAAGCTTGGAGGTGGTGGCGGAAAACGTTGAGTTCCAGTTTAAACATCCCCATTACCGACTGTTTGTTTCCATTTCTGTCTCGATTAAGCAAATATTTTTGGCAATCCTTTGCGGTATCTTCTGTCAAATCCGCTTAGTTTTTGTTTAGATGCAAGTTTTGACAGTGCTGTAACCCGAATATCAGTTCAGAGTTTGTGCTTCTGATTTGCTTATACTGGTCCTGCTAAATAACTGGTGTTAGGATCTTCAATTTGAATTACTTGCCAGTTTCTGAAATGGGGTTTTTACCGTCTGACTAGAGGTGTCAAAATGGGTCCATGACCCTTTTTTTTACTCATTTTTTGAAAAGTGGGCCATATATGAGTTGGTCAAACTTTTAAGGGCCAGGCCTAATTGGCTTCAAAGACTTAACAGTTCAATAAGACTGGGTTTTAATGTGTTTCGGCATAACTCATTGTTCACCCATTCAAATCAAAGAAGGTAGAAAGTTCTTCGTCGTCCTCCACCTTAAGTTAACACCAAGATAGCAGACGCCGCCGTCGTGTCTTGCTTGCCATACTGTGTTTCTGCGTAACTCCTATATGAGTTGTTGCTCGCTTCTGACTTGTTGAGCCTCGACTCTGCCTTCTGTCAACAATGACAGAGGGGCTCCAAGTGATGGTGAGGCCGTGACTACAGTGACCGGCAATGTCAGATTTGGGCTTGCGACCTCAAATCCGGCGTCATGAGAGGGAGAGAGAGCAGGGGCACGCGACGACAAGGTTTGGGGGCTTGACAATGGCGTTGTGTGGGGGCTCGGACGGAGGTCACTGTATTGGCTTGAGTTAGACACGCGATGAAGCCGAGTACTCATCTTCCTTCACTGAGCACAGCAACTGATTGATGGTCAGACCACCAATCAATATGAGTAAAACCACCTTGATTCTCACCTGTCCTTGTGCTTCTAGTTCTGCTCCGCTTCTCTGCACACTTTGCATTTCTTGATCTTCCTTCACTTCTTAGTCTCTGTATTGTGTTAAGAGCGAGAGCGCCTTGAAGTCGAATTATTGAGCATTAAAGAGGTAACATGCCATTTGAAGACCCAATTTGTCTCAAGCCCTAATTCTAAGCTCAAAAAAAAAATCACCTGCTAGCTGTTCTATTTTATCGATACGGCCAAAATTACCCAAAAAATAAATATATGTGGCTGAAACGAGTTGGGTTGCGTATATATTGGGTCCAATGGAGGTCGAATATGGCCCATCTTCGACCCCACCACCGTGGTCGGCCGATGCTTGGAAGTGCACTGGTTCATCAGACTAAGGGCCTTACTTGTCATCGAAAAAGATCCATCATCCTTCATCTTGTAAAAATATTGAAAAATATCGATACACATAAAAATTAGGAAGGGTAAAGCAAATATTTGGGAGTATAATCGAGTCGGGTTGTTTAGATTTTGTGTCGAGCTCGACTTGATTCAAATATTTGATTTTAGAAAGTAGACTTGAAATCGATCGAGTATTAAAGTACTTGTAGGAGCTCGACTCTAACGAAAAATTTGGATTTTCGAGCTCGAATCAACTATTCACGATTCCAATCGAGTTATGAATAAACTCAGGAATGAGCTAAATAAGCTTGAATAATTTCCTTTTGCATTATATGTGTATGCTATGAAATTATGAGGATTATCTTGTCTATTTTTTTATGACTATCAAAATTTTTGAATAAAATAGTTATTCTATCCGATACCGCTCAATTAGGAATTCAAAAGTTTGATATTTGGAATCAAGATGATCAAGATCTTCGACTTTTGGCTCTAGCATAATTTAGACAAGTCAAATTTGGATCTACACGGGCCGTTGATTAACGACTTTTGAGATACGTTTTTACATTTTTTGAACTTTTAGGATTTTTCTATTTTTGGACGAATTTTAAATAATTAAGGTTATTTTTGTAATTTTAAATAAATTAGGATTAGGGTTAACACCCTAATAAGGTTGCTTATAGATTTTTAAGAGGAAGCAAAATTTTATATAGCAAAGTTTTCTTCTTGAGTTTTCTTGAGGACCACTTTCAAACAAAATACAAATTTTATCTTATCGAAGTGATTCTCTTATTCGTGGCGTTATAGCGTGGATTGGTTGACACATGTTCGTCAATGTGTCGCGTTTTTCGAGATTACCAATCACGGGTTCGAAAGGTTACTAACTTTAGATCTCGAGTTGAACAATCATCTTCCCGCGGATCCATATCAATCAATACCTTTCGATTGGCTCCCAAATTTGTCAAGATGATCAAGAATTTTCTAGCATAATTTGTAGTTTTGAGTTAGTATTTTTTTGAGTAATTTTTAAGAATAAAAAGATTGGCATCGATTTTTCTTGAGTGATAATTCTGGTTTGAACTTTTTTCTATCTCAAAAAAAAGCACCAAATTTTACTTGAGTCCAAAATCTCGCCCTGTGATGTCAAATTTTCAAATTGTTCTGGCTAGATTTAGGATTTAAGTGAAAGTTGATGATTTTTTATGAGACAAAAAAAAGTTCAGACAAAAATTATCACTCAAGGTAAAGTTTATATATATATTTTTGGAATTAGGCCGGCATTGATCTTATGATAATCTAGTTATCACAAATGAAGGTTATTTTATTATTGTGCTGAGATTATTTAAAGCTCAACGAACTTATCCCCTCAAGAAAATAGAATTGCTAAGTTCAAGAGCACCTCAAATAAAAAAGAAAGAAAAGAAAAGGAAATTCACCATATTTCAACTTTTACCTTCAATTGAAATTCTCTTTTTCAGTCCACATTTTAGGTATATGGTCAATTCGAGCAACTATTAATTTTGTGGAAAGAGCATGGATACACCTCCAAGTCAAGTGAGCCTTTTGGGACTCACCAAAAGAAAGGGGTTGATGCCAAAAGGGGAAGATTTCATTTTGATTATCTGGAAAATCTCAGCATACCAAATTGAGTAGTTTACCCTAATAGCTCTAACCTCATGAAAAGCCTTGCATCCAAATGACTCAAAGATCTCTTTCCATACTAATTCATTCCATCTCGATAAATCGAATGTAGAAAAATTGTGTAAAAACGATCTGATAATAAATCGCTCTTTATATATCCATAAAAACATTTACGGAGATAATTTGGGGAAATTAGCCAATTGATCAATAGGCTGCCCAAGACCCGATTGGATTACGGATGATCAGAGTCGGCGTCATGGAAAATTGCCGTCGGTTACAATACGTCACGATGGAGCTATAAAAAAATTGGAAAGTCGAGGCAATTTGCAGCATCGAGTGTCGAGACCCGGGGCAGAATGTATTTCGCCATGAAAGCCGATCCTTCTAATTCTTTTCTCTCTAGCCAAATTCAATTTGCCCTAAAAATGGGAGGATGCAATATTGATAAAAACGATGAAGCTCTCCCAACAAGACATCATCAACCGCTAATCTCTCTTGTCTAAAGACCGGCCGGTAGATGGGCTTAGCTAAAATTGCAAAAGGCCAACTCGTTGACCGCCGACTCAGCCCCCCGCGCGACTCGCCAACTCGCCCGCCCGACTCACCGCGTCGACTCACCGGTTCTCCCCTTCCTTCCTTCCTTCGTTATCCGCAGCAGCAAATCCTTCAAAACCCCTCGCGACCCACAGGCCCCCCCTCTCTCTCTCTCTCTCTACAGACCCATCTCTCTAGAGAGAGAAAGTCGCCACCTTGCGGCGAGACCCACCTCGGAACCGCCATGAATTCTGCCTGAGAGGGGAAGAAACGGGCGGAAGAAGGAGGGATTGATCGTCTTCTCTCGTTCTTTCTCTTGCCTAGTTTTTCAGCAGGAGGATCGAGGTGAGGGGGGAGGCGGGGTGGCAGAATGTCGCACCCGGTGTTCAGGACGGCGCAGATCATGCCGCTGAGCTCGCAGGCTCAAGTGACCACCACCACCACCGCCCAGAAGCAGCCCTTGCCTTGCCCGTTCGCGAGGCCCGTGTCGCCCGTTCCGAAGCTCGGCCCGCTGCTGCCTCCGGTTTGCGGGAGGGTGGTTCGGAGAGGGGGCGGCGGCGTCGCGGTCAGGTGCTCCTCGGCTTCGGCTTACGAGCCTGCGGCGGTCGACGGGAGCCGCGGTGGGGAGTCTAGGGCTCTCCTGGAGCGGTGCTTCCAGGCGCCGAGCTCGTCCGGTTCGGGCGATTTCGGGCCGGTCATGAAGGGGGGGCAGTTTGGCGCGTTTGGCGCGGTGACTCTCGAGAAGGGGAAGCTCGACATGACGCAGAAGCAGTCCCAGTCTAGCCCTGAGGTCTGTCTTTTTCTATCTCGGTTACAATTTGCAATTTATGAGTTTCCTGTGGTGTGTTGCATGCGGAATTTGTGGTGATTGTTGTTGTCGTCGTTGTGCGTTAGGAGACACAAAGGAAAAGCAGGAAATGAAAATGTTATCAGACGACTGTGGAGTTCGGAGAATTGGAATTCATGAACAAAACAGTAGAGTTTGGGTCTTTCTGCGGAGGAGGTTAAGGTTGTAGTGTGGGCAGTGTCTGGTTTGGTGGATGGCGTCCTGCCTTTGCATATGCAAGGGAAAGAAGGAAGAAAGACTGAATGAGATAACATGTGAAAAAAGGTTACTCGTTACTAGGTTTCTTGACCTGGAACTTCATAACCGTTGGAGTTGATGTTCTCACTTCCGTCGTTCAGTCCCAATTAGACATCACGATGCTAAAATCAAGGGATGACCATAAAGAGTATTCTATTTTATAAGACTGGAATTCAATTGGACCATCTGAAGAGGCTGTTGGTGGATCTTTTCCAAAAATTTTAGTTAGTTGAAGTACTGTGCTTTATGGTGCATAAAATTGGACAATTTGACTTAAAAGGTGCAATATATTCTGCTTCAAACTCTTCTGAAGCTTTAGCGATAAAGAAAAACCTTATAGTGTCGATTGCTGAAGCATAAACCTCTCATTTCTATCCATTTACATTAAGAAGACATGCTCATTTCTCCTTTGTTAACGATGGACACGGACAAATTACATGACATGGTGTAAGCAGTCGTTGGATATGGGATTCCACAGACTCACAGACTAGACTTTTCATTTCATGGTCAAGTCGACGTTAATTGTCTGGGTTTGCACTTAGTACTCTAGAATAGTTTTTTGGGCACTTGGTAAGGGCAGGCGGTGCATTGTGTGATGTTACATCATTCCACAATTCACAACTTCAACTTCTGACGGGTGAATTGTTTTATTCACATCGATACCATAGATCAATACAAACTCTGAGTGCCCTTCACCTGTACTGACTGAAATTAATGTTGCTTTATCAACATCTTGCTCTTGTAATTTGTTATGGTTCAGATTAACCTTCGACGGGTGTCATTTTGTGGTTTAGATTAAATTTCGAGGTGGGTCATTTTATGGTTTAGATAAATCTTCCGGGGATCATTTTAGTAATTTGCTTCTTTCCAACACATGAACTGAAAGTCCCTCACCAAGCCCATAGTTCGTGTCGCACCGTGCCTCAGGTCACATAATTTACTCCTAAATTGTAAAAAATGTAGTTTAAATGTTTATGGTCCAGCTTCAATGTAAAAGTAAGTGATTCACACTTTCTTCAATCTTGCAAAAAAGAACCTATCAGCCAGTGTTTTTCCTCTCTTCTGAAGATTATCCAAAGTAAGAGTACATCGTCAAGCAGCTTACCAAGTGAAAAAAAAAAAAAAAAACCTTCGATGGAATATGTTTCTAGATCCTAAGTACAGGGGATTACTTGTGTCAAGATTTTCTCGCAATTATTGACGGTGTCTGGCTCTTGGATAATTAGAAGCAAGGGGGCTGTTGGTAGTCCTTATAACGCAAGATTTATAGCCTGTTAAGGATAATAAATTTCTCTTGACTTGGCGTATTTGGTTATTTGACATGTCTGGCAACAGTGTAACAATGATTCGTGTTCTCTCTCTCTCTCTCTCTCTCTCTCTCTCACACACACACACGCACACACACACACACACACAAATTTTCTAATAGTTAGGTAGAAATTCACGACGTGGCACCAAGACGGTGCCAACCCATCTACAATAGTAGCTTGAAACCAAAAGAGCTCAAAGCCGAAATAATAAGGGGCTCATTTATGAGACGGGGAATCTACAATGTCAATCAAAATATTTACATCTTAGAGTAAAATCCCAATATACCAAAGGTGAAAAATTGTAAACCAATTTTGAATAATATTGCACAAAAAACTCTTTTTCCTTCAAAAGCTTTGTTGTTCTGCTTTTTCCAAGCTAACCAACCAAAAAATGGAAAGAGGAACTGTGGATATACATCGACTTATGGCAAGGGATAAGAATACCTTGCTGCATCCATAGTTCTTGGTCAATGGATCTTGCTATAACCCAACAATGCCCCATAGAGGCATAACAGGTAGACCAAAAAGTTCTCGTCCAAGGACAATGAAGAAGTGTGACACGGTAACTAATCCCAGCATGGAAGTTTTGAAAAAACTCATTAGCAAAAAACCTCTCTGTATCCTTGATCATGAGAAACATAATTGTCAACTAAAAACTAAAACTGAAATTCCACTGTAAAGTGGCTCTTTTGCATTATATTCCATATACGTTACAAATCCGTTCATTTAATGTTATTTGGTGTCATTGACCTAAGATATATCTTTTGTAGTCTGTATCTTCTAATTTTATGTATGGATAGTTAAAGGATTAATTATGTAACAATCCAGATTTGGAAATAGAAAAATGTGAGGCTCGTGACGATTTTGAAATCTTCTATAGGTAATCTAGTTCTAGCATACTTATGCAATAAAAAAACTAAGTTGGATGTTTTGATCGGACTCTTTTATGGATTTTTATCCATTGTCATATTTTATGCTAGTAACAGTCAGTTCTTGAGTTCTATAAGATGATTAGGAAATTCTTTACGTTTATCTAACGAACTGAGAAATTACTCTAGCAATTTTGCATGGATAAAATCCTTGAAGAAATACAACTTTCTGATTTTCTTTGGCTTTTTATTTTTTCCCAGGTGTAGGATTGTAAGTTTGTTTATAATTCACAATTGGAGATAAAGTGCTGAATTTTTTTTACAGCTTGCAACGGGGGGAGGTGGTGGTGATATTGGAAAGAGGATCAGTCATGGGGGAGGTGACGGAGGTGATGATGATGGCGATGATGATGATTATTTTGACGACTTCGATGATGGTGATGAAGGTGATGAGGGAGGGCTATTTAGGAGAAGGATGTTTCTTGAAGAGGTTGCATATATGCTGATACGCATTCTTATACTTTAGAAATGTCAATATATCTTATGCACTGGCCTGATCATTGTTTTCTTTCTCCCAGCTATTCGACCGCAAATTCATTAATGCAGTATTAAACGAATGGCAGAAGACGATGATGGATTTGCCTGCTGGCTTCCGGCAAGCATGTGAAATGGTGTGGATTCTTCCTCTCTATCTATTATTAACTGTTTACATTTCCAGGAGAATACTGAAAATGGCCTGCAGGGTTTGGTCAGCTCCGCTCAAATGGTTAAGTTTCTGGCAATCAATGCTAGACCAACAACTGCCAGGTTTATATCGCGATCGCTACCGGAAGCTATGTCTAGGGCATTTATTGGCAGGTAAGAACTTCCTCATACCGTAGCTTTGTCAGAAACAGTCCCAACTTTAGTTTTTAAATCTTTGGATGAACTGCTATGTCTGTGAGCAGACAGCAATTTTGGGGATTGTGCAATTATGAATCTTAGATCAAGTAACCTTGTTGCTTCTGGAGGAGAGCAGGATTAAAGGAGGAATTTGTTCAAAGTTCTGGTTATCTTCATAATAGTGAAGCAAATTTTTAGTAAACGTTCTGAGTACCAGGTGTTAGTAGATGTTCTTTTCCCCAATTTGACAGTAAGGGGTGATGGGAAGCTGCTTAAACCATGGTAGGTATGATGCCTTTTTTCAATGGATCTTGTTACCAAGGTTGCAGAGCCAGATTCCCATGTACACTAGATATCCGATGAGTCTAGATTCATAATTTGGGATGATTTCCACTTCTTACTGGATTTCTCCCCACCTCTCGATTTCCTTGGGAAACTGCGCCATTTAGCTATTTCAAAAACGAAAAAGCTCCTTAAACCATTGCTGTTGATTAGCAAAATTTCTCAAGGACCATCACAGCCTGTTGCCGTCGATAAACTTTCTTTTCTGTTTAAAGAAGAAAGTGGAAGATGCATAGTTCAAGTTTTGCACGTGCACTTGCTTGTGATTGCCAACAAACTTACTCTTCTGTCTGTTACATTTTTTAATAGGATGATTGCAGATCCTGCATTTTTATATAAGCTTCTCCTAGAGCAAGCTGCCACCATTGGTTTTGCTGTTTCATGGGAACTGAAGAATCGTAAAGAGAGGTTTGTGCCTCTCTCTTTTGTTACGGGATATGCAGGAGTAATTGATGTGCTTCTTGGATATGCACAAATGAGTTCTTTGTACTTGTTACAGGATAAAGCAGGAGTGGGATTTGGCGCTTACAAATGTTCTCACAGCATCTCTGTGCAATGCTCTTGTTGTTTGGTCACTTGCCCCTTGTCGTTCATATGGGGACACATTCCCCGGTTTGATCTACAAAATACATTGCAGAAGCTCCCCAACAATATATTTGAGAAGAGTTACCCAATGAGAGAGTTTGACCTGCAAAAGAGGTTCCATTCTATCTGTTTCAGAGCTGCAGAGCTGTGTATGATTGGGTTGACTGCCGGGACAGTGCAAGGTTCTTTGTCCAATTTCCTAGCAAGTAAAAAGAAGGAAAGGTACGCATTTTTCTGAGGCAACTTTTTCCTGGTGTGGTAATACTGCTTTGAAAAGAACATAAATAACAGGAATAAGGTTCCATCTTACAATGGAAGAAAGTCCTATGATTTATTTGCTGACCTGAAAATAATTGATAGGTTATCGGTGACAATACCCACAGTGAGCACAAATGCACTTGGTTACGGTGCTTTCCTGGGCATATATGCAAACTTGAGTTATCAGCTTTTATGTGGATCTGATAGATTGTTGACAAACCATTTCGATGTTATTGGAGTGGCCCTGTTCTTTGGAACTGCTCTGAGGTGCTCTCTCTCTCTCTCTCTCTCTCTCTCTCTCTGAGTGCGTGTGCGTGTGGAGTTACATTGTATTTTTGCCATATGCAAAAAACTTATACTAACTTTAAGAACATGGATCATTCCTTTCTCCTGGGGAATCAAGTCACTTATTGGATGTTGTGCTGTATGATGCAAATGTATACTACCCAATCAATGTGTGTTGTTCCTTTTCACCTCTACAGGCTACTAGGTCTCTCTCTCTCTCCGCAATTTTGTGAGGATCCTTTCATCGGGCACTTCCTCGGCTAGTTATCAGCTATTTTGTGGTTGTGAATATGAATTCATAGAAGCTGAAAGTGCTGCATGATTGTTTGATTGACTTTGAACATGCCTTGGATCTTAACGTGGCTTTTGTCCTAAATTCATCTTTTATTTCATGTAGGATTGTGAATGGCAATGTAGGGCAGACATTGAGGCATGCCTGGCTTGGCATGGAGCCTGATCCACTAGCTCATTCAGATAGCCTTCTGAAGGCTTATAATAGGCCGGAAGAAGTTGTACCTAAGTCCTCTCAGAAATGGTTAATATCGAAAAATGCCATTGTTTCTGGTCTTGGACTTTTTGGTAGCAAGGAAGGTAATGCAGATACTGTCAATGGGGAAGCACCGCCTCCAAAGGCAAGGAGGAAGAGGATAGTCAGGAAGAAGGTGTCAGCAAGTTGAGCATAGCTTTGTCGTACCTGTGTCGTGCCTCCAATTTTGCCTTCTAATGGAGATATATGACCTTACATTCTTTGCTCAATTAACCTTGAAGACCGTGAATTACTGGGGTTGGTTGCCAGGTTGTCCGGAGCTGAAGTCAGAAGACATGAGATATGGCTAGAGAGATGGGTTTTGTCTTTTTTTTTTCTTTTCCTTTTTAGATACATGGGTTCGGGGAGGGTTGAATTTGTTAAGCATCCTCTTTCCCCTTATTGATTTGTTTTTGACAGTGGGACAACTTCCTATATTTTTACTTGAAATTCTCATTGTAATTTCTTTAGAATAAGAGGTGATACTCTTGACACCTGCAGTGGGGGGAATCATGCAGGTTTCATCTCCCTTCCTAACTGCACATTGAATTAACATCTTCACATAAATCTGGTGCTTGGCTACATCTAGATGGAGCTGGCAACCTGTGTGACCTTGTCTTGTACATGTTTAAATCATCTGAAGTACGGGTCATATCGCCATGTGCTGTTTCTTTATTCTGCTTGTCTTGGATTGTTTAAGCAAAGCTACACAAAGATGCTATCGGCTTTATCCGGGAGCATCTGGACTTTGTAGTGTTGCCACCATTGGGTTTGATTGTTGGGAAAAGTTGATTGGAGGGGATGGTAAACCAGGGCAACAAACTTGAGAATCTCAAAACAAGATGCTTTAATATTTTGTGCCTAGATAGACCGGGGTTTTTGCCTTTGCACAGATTGAGTTGCAGGCGTTTTGGTGAGAATAGGAAAGATCGGAGCTCGTGCTGCGAAGTCATTTTACTGGTTCTTTTGCCCTATTGGCAACGTTGTTTACAAGTGGGACACTCACAGCATCGGGACACTCGGAGGGGGTTCGTCTCCCTCAATGACATTTTGTGCATCCATGGTCATCTTGAGATCAAACCATGTAAAGAATGATCCAAGGACTGCTGTTTTGTCTTTGTGAAATGTATATATTGTACAAAGATGTCACCACATGATATGCCTCGAGGATGGCCGGCCTGATTATTGAATGTAGGCAAAGTAGGACATTTATATAAATATCGCCTGAGCCAATATTTTTTGCGCTTCGAATTAATTGCTCGCCGTATATTTTCATTTATTTTTAACCTGGCACCTGTAGCTTCAAAGTTTAAAGTTGCAACTACTATTCTCTTTATTTACATGTCCCCCATTGACTATGAGGGTAATCACAGTGAACTTTCTATTTTCTTTTCTGGCGAAAGTGTCAAAAAAGTCATAAACCTTTTGCATTAGTGCCAATTTAGTCCTAAACCTTTTTTTTTTGTACCAATTCAGTCCTAAACCTTTTTTTTTTGTACCAATTCAGTCCTAAACCTTTTATAATTGTGTCAATTTAATTTCAAACCTTTTTTTGGTGTCAATTGAGTCATAAACCTTTTTTTTGTGCCAATTGAATCCTAAACCTTTTGTATTTATATCAATTGAATCCTAAACCTTTTGCAGTGGTGCCAATTCAGTTCTAAACCTTTTTGAGCAAAATTAACTGGAAGGATTGAATTGACACTAATACAAAAGGTTTAGGACTGAATTGACACCAAAAAAAGGTTTAGGATTCAATTGGCATAAATGCAAAAGGTTTAGGACTGAATTGGCACAAATACAAAAGGTTTAGGACTGAATTGGCACCAAAAAAAGGTTTAGGACTTAATTGGTACTAATGCAAAAGGTTTAGGATTGAATTGGCATCAAAAAAAGATTTAGGACTAAATTGGCACCAATGCAAAAGGTTTAGAACTTTTTTGACACTTTTCCCTTCATTTTCCTTTGATTTTTTATTTTGCTATAACATAAGGATGAGAATCTTTGTATTTTTTTTTTTAATTTCTTCTCCACAAATTCACTTGCGAAAAATTATAAGGCTGTTTCCTCCATCAATATACGAAGATATTTCTATTTTACATATGATTTTTGCAATATTTCTGCTGTCAACTCCCTGTAAATCCCACAATAAAAAATCTGGACTTATAATTATGAAATCATGCCTTATTTTTTGGCATAAGATATCATTCATTGCTATGTAGATTGTGATTTAAAAAGTCGTATTCTTTTCTCTTTTTTTGGCTTCTTATTGTACAATTTTGTGTTATATATTGGGCACAAATATGGATTCAATTGGCTTCTCATCCTTCTGTTCAAGGCGGATGTTTATTTTGCTTCGGTACGATGTAAGGTAAAATGTCATATATGTTGCCGCTATCAGTCACTTTCTCTGTCGACTTTTATGATAACATGTGTAGGATCAAGTGATTCATCAAAGACTTGACATATAAAGGAAAGGACCACTGAAAAATAAGATTTGATACAAGTTGAGAAATTAGTTAAATTTAAGCATTGGCACACTGATTGATGATGTTTGAGAAAGAGTTCTTCATTTATGGAACAATTATCTAATTGTTTGACCATTTTTTGTTGTTTTACTTTTGTTTAAGAGTAATTTAACTTGGACCGTGCATCGCGTGGGTTAGCGTCTAGTCTCGTATAGCCATTGCCAAAAGTCATACCGCTACATGGAGTTCTTAAGTAATGGAAACTACATACGGGGTTACGGATAATAATATCGAGTCTGATTTTGTTTGGCATGAACCAGAATCAACTCACTCTCTTCATGGATTTCCATGAAAAGTTGTGGCAAGTAGAACAGTTTTGAAGGACAATATCATTGATCTACAATCTGTCTCTTCTTTTTCCTTTCCTTGCCTTCTAAGCAAAAGGCACACCCAACAATATTACATGCATTAAATTATGACAAGCATACGACACAAGAAAATAAATTCTAAATCCTTTATTCATATGTGAATACTGTTAGGAATTGGCACACAATTACAAAGAAATAGAAAGTAAAAGCGAGAAAAGAAAATGGAGACATAAGATTTTTATCCTGGTTCACCCTTAAACTAGGGTTACGTCTAGTAGAGGATTCTATTATAATTAGCACCTCGTATCTCTCTATTACATCCTTCAATTACAAGATAAAGAGAATATATAGTAGCTGTTCATGGACCCAAACCCAAACTACCGATAAAATACATGCTCAAAATATAAAAATCATCTAGTTTCGCGCGGCGCTACCCCACGACCCACTCCCACTCACCGGGGAACGGGACCCTCGTGCCTTCCTCTCATAGAGGAGTATGAACCACACCCCAACAGATGCATATATCTGAATTATGACATGGAAATTTTCAATTCAAAAGATGAAAGGTGAGTTCTATTCCGGAGTTCGTACGACATAAGAGCGCTTTTTGCAAAATGGGATGTCCCTTGGTTATACAAGAAACAGCACAACACACACACTACACATATATTATATAGTTTCAAAAGTGAAAAGGTATAGCGGTGGAATATATGTGAAAATCTGCCGATGATGTGTTAAGGGCAAGGTATCTTGTTGACCATTGAACTAAGCAAGGAACCCACTTTTCTGTACTGTCTTAGCTTCTGTCCGTAGATTCACTCTCCTCCGCACGCATTCTTCTTCTTCTTTCCCAGCGTTGGCTGGTCATATAAATACACACACACACACATACCTCCCATGCACGTCGAGTGTAGCCCATCGGCGACAGAGGAAGGACCAAAGAGAAATGGCTTTTCACGTCTGTCTACTTCTCAAAGTCTTGCTCGTACTCGGCGTAGCCGCGACAGGTAAGATGTGGCAGTATGAATCTCTCTAGCTTTAAAAGCTGATTATGAAGAGCTAGTCGGACGGGGATCCTTTACCTCTCTATGTGCTCTCGTTCGGTGCCTCGGTTATTCTCAACAATTTGATCCGGCGATGAGCTTCAGAACTAACTTTCCTCAGATGGGTCGATGGTTGAGATGATTGAGGCACCGAATAGGAGTACCAATGGGAGTATATCTTCGTCCAAACTGAACAATATAAATCAAGGGTATTTGATTAGTTAGGACAACATGCTTGCTTTGCATGGGTATGGAACCAAACCGGCAAGTTTGACTTCTTGGTTTGTTCAGCTGACAGTTATCATTCTTTTTGGGAGGCCAAGGATAAACGACATTGTTCGTCGCTTTATTTCGCCATTAATCGCATGATTCTAGCAGACGATTTCCAGTTTCAGTGCTTGCCGTAGTTGCGAGTTCTTCACTGTTGGATCCTTATGTTGGCTTAGCTTCTTAGTACGTGAAGCATTAAATATTTTCTTTTCCTTCTTTTTTGGTTTTGTGTAATCAGAAGTAGCATCTCAAGGGACCAGAAAATTTACTATAGCAAACAACTGCAAAGAGACTGTATGGCCCGGGATAACAAATAGTGAAAGTTTTAACATCAGTGGCTTTGCATTGAAACCGGGCCAATCTGCCGTCTACACTGCTTCAGCCACTTGGTCCGGGCGGATTTGGGGCAGAACCGGCTGCGATTTTGATAAGAATGGCAATGGCAAGTGCCAAACTGGTGGATGTGGCACTTCCATGAACTGCACCGGGCCCGGGACCCCGCCCGTTTCGATTGCTGAGTTCACCCTTGGAGAACCGGATTATTATGACGTTAGCCTTGTGGACGGCTTCAATTTGCCCATCATGATAAAAGCTCTAAATGCCAAGGAAAATTGCAGCAACGCAGGGTGCGACGGAGATTTGAGATCGAATTGCCCCTCGGACCTCACTGTTAAGTCCAATGGGAAGGTGATTGCTTGCAATAGCGCATGCGATATGTTCAACACGGATGAGTTATGTTGCAGGGGCGCGTTCGCAACCGCACAGACTTGCCAGCCAAGTAACTATTCAAAGGCTTTCAAGTCTGTCTGCCCAAATGCTTATAGCTACGCAAAAGACGACCCCACGAGCCTCAAAACATGCACTAGCCCAGAATACGCCCTGAGCTTCTGCTTGTCGAGGTAAATCTCGACCATTTATTCTCTTTTCGTTGTTTTAATATAATCAATGATGCTCCATCATCATTTACTTGTGAATATTGATGTAGAAAGGTACTCGAGGGGATGAAGAAATGCTAAGAATTGTAAGACTACCATTTTCAGAAGCCTAACCACACATCATCCGAAATGATTCAAGTCTACACCATAAGTTAGAGTAAACCTCTCAGAAAAATGAAATGCTTAATTCATGCGGATTTGAGTTCATTGTGAAATTACGATACCATTTATCGATAATTGCTAGCTTATCATAAGGGGTTGACATGCTATGATACCAACTCATCAAACATATGTGCATCTTGAATCCAGCAATGCAACGGTATGCTCTTATCATGACGGTTCGTTGAAGTGCAATGGATCAGCTGATTTGAGGGCATCCTTCTACGGATGGTGGTTTCTGGTGATCGTGCTGCCCATGATTGTCGGCACCCATCAGTTTTTGGGGTTCATCATGTAAATCGGCTTCTCGATTTTGTACATTAATGTGATCACGACTATAATTTGATGGTGTTTCTGGCTTCCAAACAACTCGTGTGATTTTAAACGGTGCCGAGCTTGATGACAAAAGAACTTTTGATGTTCACACCGGGATACATAGTGATAGCTATTTGCACGAGGAAGTACATGAACATGCAAATGCAAGGAAAGAAGTTCATGTATATGCTGTGATCATTTATTATTGATTTATGGGTGGCTTTTATTTAACGAATTTTTATTAGGTCCGCTTCCGGGATTAAAAACATAACTCACACATTCATCGATAAATCACTGAAATGAACAGTTAATGTGTAAGTATTTTTTTCACGATAACGGTAAACGTGATAGTTAGTTATCCTTATTTAAGAACTTTTGAATTGCGCTTTTGGCAATGAACATCCATTGTTCTTCCAATGTGGTCATTGCATTTGTAGTTTTTGCAATCGAAGCTTTGCAATTTCTCCAACTCTGGCAAAGAATTCATCCATTTTCAATTGATGCCGAATGAAAAATCTTGAAGGGGGGAAAATTACTGAAAATTTGCTCCATCTTATCTTGAACAAGCGCTTCGTGCAAAAATTGATTCTGTCTGTCTTTTTTACTGAAAGCGTCGAAGGAAATGCCACCGTACATAGTAAAAGAGAGGTAAGAGGAAAGTCTAGCAGTTAGTCGCGGGCAAATAAAAGTTATCCGAGAAGAATATAAGAAAGAAACCCAGAAAAAAAAACGAGATGCGTCGGTCTGCCATCAACATTAGAGCTCCTACGATATACGAATATCGTCATATGATATTCATGAAGGCTTAGATTGATCGTTTGTCCTCCAGAAGAATGTCCACTTCGGTAATTCGTTCGGCAGATAAAGCAATAACAGCGTATAGATCACATAAATGTTTCGCGCCTAGTCCGGAACAAAAGTTTATTGTGAAGCACGCTAACAAAAGTTTGAACACGCCATTGCTGTTATTGAAGATTGAAAGACATAACAACCTATACAGTAGATGAGTTGACGAGCTCCCTTGAGACGCAACAAGAAAAGGATGAGCAGATTCTCAGCTCAAAACTCAGAGCAAGCTTTCCAGTCGAAGATGGTCGCCACCGACTGTGAAAATTCCAAAGATACTTGAAAAATGATGCAACCAATTCCAGACCAAGATATAATCCTCGAAGAAGAGGCCGTGGCCAGAACCGAGACACCGAGCTTGTGGCAGATGCAGAACAAGCCCCTTATGTTCGGAGAAGCAACGAGAATGATTGGATTCTCTATGCCGCATATGCAGAAAATATGGCCGTGACACCAATCTATTGCAGCTATGCAGAAGATGTAGAAATCCAAATCACTCCCAAAAGAGATTGCTGCTACTAGACTTGTCAAAATGGGTTATATACCCATTTTTTAACCCGTATATGATTGTCTAAGTTGTTGTATTAGTTAATTATATTCATTAAATGGGTTTATAATGGTAAAACACAACATGATACGGATGTTAAATAGGTTTACAACTTACATAAACCAAACTCGCCTCTACGACTCTGTCTTTATTCTCTTTCACCTTCACTCGATCTCATGCTTGCTTGCTCTGCACTAAAGACCTCAGTTTGAGTATGAGTTTTCATAAAATGAATTTAATATGGAAGTATTCTAGCAATATGGACCGAAATGGATATGGGTTGAATATGGATCACTAGATTTGCATTGCATGAAAACGGATTAAATGAGTCGATTTGGGCCAGGGCATTTATCCAATCCGACCCACCTGTTTGACGGTTCTAGCTTCTACACAAAAGTGTATCGAGAGAGAGTTCTCATTTGTACCCACCTATACACAAAGTTCTGGTCCGTCCAAGCTACCAACAAATGCAAGCCTCATGTAAGGCCAAACAAGAAATTACGTGAATCTGGTTGGCAATGGATTAATCCAACATGGTCTTGCCACATTCAGGTGGTCAAAATGAATATCTGCAACTGATAAACTGGCGCAGATACCTTGCTTTCCACCTCGTACAAATCTCCAAATCACAGCTAAAGAAGGTTTGAGGAGTAGTATTCTGTGATTTCATAAGCAAAGTGCTCTTCAAATTTTGAATCTCCTTGGGTTCAGGAAAATATTTGCAACTTCTCGAGTATAAATGAGAAATCACAAAAGTTTCTAATTTCAACTTGGTTGAAAAAATTTGAAATAAGTTTGAGCGTGTTCTTTTCTAAGTTAAGCTGCATGCTTTCACTCTAGCTTCTTCCAAATGAGAATTTCCAAGCGATACTATTCCTTTGTTTCCAGTTTACAGTCTCAAATTGAAAATGGATCACTTAGCATTCGCTTGAAATTGTTTTCACTATGCATTAAACCTTATGTTCAATGTTGTTTTCTTTTGAAAGAGAGAATTTCCAACTCGGGAATTGAATGCTGCCTTTTTAAATCTCACCAATTGCATGTAAATTGTTTTTAATCGAGACCACCTGGGCTAAAAGGCACAGACTAAACCGATTTGTTAGACTAGTAGGAATTTTATGGATCTCCAAGTAATCAGATCTCTCCGCTTGCGCCCCCAGATCTCTGTTGCATGCTACTTCCACGAGTATATCAGCACTTGATTATAATCATGATGATCTTGGCACTGCTAATTTTTAGGATTTCTTCTGTAAGTCAATTTTGCATTCGTACATCTTAACCTTGCTCAATTTTTCTTATTTTTGTTTCTGGTTTCAGGACTTCTCATGCGTTTTAGACAGCACCAAGAATGGTACAGAACTTCGAGGCTCATTCCAGTGTTTACATAGTCCTAGTGATATCTCAAAGTGGGCACCAAGTGTATTAGCAAGTATTGCAAGGAAAAAAAAAACCTACGAAAATGCACTTATACATGATGAACCAAAGAACGGCGAGCAATATCACGTATTTTCTTATTTTTTTTTTTTTTTTGTAGAAGAGAGAAGAAAAGGTCCTAATTACCAGATACGTTCGAAAAATATTTTATGTACACAAATGAGGAAGAAGTAGCAGGGAAAGTTCAACGCTTATAGCTGATTGCCGCCCCTCAAATTGCCTTGCGATCTTACTTGTTTGTCAATTACCATTCCTCCATTGGGCGACCCGGCCACTTCATTTTGATGAGGCAAGACTACGACAGGTGCGGCTGGTACCATATCCCAACGCTCCTTTAGGAGACTCATGAACCTCCGAACCATTGCTTTCCGGAAGTCTAGCTCCCGTGTGAAGAGGTCGAACAGAAGAAAACTAAAAATATATTTGAACGGGACAAGGAGCATGATCGTCGCCGAAGATAACAGGACCAGGGCAACCTCTGTTGTTATCTGTAAAGAGGACAGAATTATATAAGGGCTTTCCAGACACATACTTCGGGAAATGGTTCATGCATCTATACTCATGAGAGAGAGAGAGAGAGAGAGAGAGAGAGAGAGAGAGAGAGAGGATCGGTCAAACATCAAATATAGATATATCGAGAGACTAATGCCATATAGAGACCCAGAAGGTAATAAGCAAAACATTACACAAAGCATCGGCACTTCCCGAGATCTCGATATAATCCTTTATTTATTTATTTATATAGCTCAGTATGGCACAGCCCCGTATGTCAATTAGGTAGAAGGTCAGAGCATTAGATAAGTCATTAGCTAAACCTATACTATACTACTGCTACTGAAGAGTTGAAGACTAAATTATAACCGAGAAACCAGCACAATATCAAGCCGCAGAAAGAATGCGATCATACAAGACTTGAAAGTAATGACAACAGCATAGTTGTCAACTCATTGTGGCTCGAGACACAACCTTTATATAACAGCAGATGGGTTAAAATCAGGCCGGTCAAGTGTTACCTTTGGGGACAGCACCAGTCATCTAAGTTGTGAATAGGATTGCATTAAGTCCTAACATTACTATCTCAGAATTAGATAACTAGTGATGGAAACCTGCGGGCATGCTGTGAAAAGCATAATTAACAATTCAAGAAATAGTAATTTACAAGAATACATGTTGATAACAGATTTAGAATTATAAATTCATATCTGCCTTACAGGATTGAGCATATATATTAATGGGAGTTTAGTAGAAGCAATGGATAGTCAAACTCAACCGTGGACTATCCGAGAGTTCATACATATGTGAATTTGGTGAAGATAAGAATTAAGTGAGACATAAAACTAGAGCTTCTCAAGTTAATTGCTCCAGGATTTTACAAAAAATATGACCTGGAAATTAGAAGTTGCGATAACTCTAGCATAATTTAGTTTGACACATCCCGAGTATTGGCTAAATTATAGTCACAACCCTGTGTTTATAGAAACTAGACCAACACCTCTTATCAGTGCGTAATTTGAAATAATAGAATTTTCTTTACTTTTCGTGTATGCCTTAATCCAATTAAGTGATGACATGAATGCAATGAATCCTTGAACAAAAACCATAGCAACTCAGAGCATCATGCCCATAGGATAGAATGCTTGCCTGAAAGGAAATAGAACCTGACGTGTGTCCTAGGCAAAAACCAAAGCAAAGCACCTGATAGTGGGTCAATTCTATTTCATTTTCGGCAAGCTTTCAAGCCTATTAGATGATGCCACTTGCTATTATGAGCTGTATAAGAGAATAGATTACATCACAATTTCAGTTTACTTGGATGAAAGACAAAAACAAAGTTAAGGAATATTCATTATTTTATTTTTTTGGTCTAATAAGAGGTTTCAGCTTAATTATAAAAATGCAAGGGTTTCGATCTAATTAAAACAAACTCAGAATCTGCCACAGTAACTTTAATTTGAAATATGTAATTTGTACTAAATGATCAAGTAGACAATATGTTAATGGTACTAAATCCACAAACTTGAATAGATAAAACAAGGTTCCATTTGTTTCATGGAAAATGAATGATTTTAAAAATATTTTTCAAAAAATGATCACTTGTGTCGATTGAAATAACTAATCAATGAAAAATATTTTCATTATTAACAACAATTTATGTCTAAATATTTTCGTAAACGATGAAAGTATTTTTCGTTCATTCATTTTTGTAAGCAATACGAGAAATCATTTTTTGGAAAACGTTTTCCAAATCATTTATTTTCCGCTAAACAAACACACCCGAAGTTTAACTTTTCCCAAATAAATGTGTTGACAAGGACTCACTCTCTTCCAGCTTTAGATCTTCACTCCCCCTCTAGTAAGGTAGAAACTATAATACTAAATGCACCTAATAAATGATAGGAACTAATTGTCTTCATGTTTTCACTTTTTTTCAAGAAGGTGGAACTATGTACAGTAATATGCACTATAATGTGATAGGGAAATAATGGATCACATCACGTACTATATCAGAAGAAAAGTCACTAAATGGAATCACAAAAATTACCTGACACAAACGAGATTTACTTAAATGGCACAGACATGTACTATTACGATGAAGACACAAGTGAGAAGGGCAAATGAAATGAGCAGAGTTCTTTGAATTTGAAAAAAGATCTTGAATACCATTAGAGAGGACATTGTACATGATAGAGTGCAAAGGAACAAAATGATCCATGGATCCAACTATCTGTGGAGATAAAAGGCTATTGGTAGCTGTTGTTGCTGGTTATCTTATAGGAGCCGAAAAAAGGATGTTCAGGAATATGACGAAATGCTTCAAAGAAAGAACATCTATTAGTCAGTCATGTCAATGTACCTGAGGTTGACCAGCAAGCACAATTGTTCGTACTTTTAGAAGTAAAATATTGAGATTCTGGAGATAGTTCTCAACATCACGCATAGCATCTTTCACAGCCATGATTTTTTGAATGGTATTCGAAGGCGGCTGATCACGAATCGTAACTGATCCAAAAGATCTTCCAAGGCGGCCCTGCTCCTTTAGTCCTTTTAACGTTAGCATACCAGCTGCAAGAATAATCAGTGCCGATGGAAATACATATGACCATAAATTCCTGCAAAGCATCACATCATGTCGCCGATGAGTGCTAAAAGTTAAAGACTACTTGAAAAATCATCAAAGACAAAGGAGTGCTAAAAGTAAAAGACTACTTGAAACATCATAAAACCAAGTGTCATCTTCCAATCTCCAAGGTACAGAAGGCACATTTTAAACTTTCTGATTTTTTAGCATCACAATCTGCATGTCCTAGGTCACATAGGAAAAGTGTTCACAACAATTTTTTCACCTTGCGAGTTGAAAGTGGGCACAAATGATTTAAGAATCAGTTCAAAGTACTAAATTCAGAGAAAGAACAATCTGTGAACATGAAATATATGAATCCCGACTTGTCAAATTATAGTTTCAAACCCTCTCATTGCATTGCATGTTTTGTTCTCTAAATCAAGCATCAACTTCCTGATAGTTGAAAGAAAACTTTGAAGGTTTCTCTCCACGACTAAGATTAGAGGATGATGACAATGACAGCAAGTCAAAAGCCTACCTGAATACCAAGGTATATGCACATGCAAGAAATGAGATGGTGACGTGAGGCTCCTCCCAGCGTCTGAGCCTTTCAAAATTTCTGATAGCGATTGTCAAAGGAAATATAATTTCCTGCAAAATGAAAAGTTTTTTAACCGAAATACAATAGTTTGACGATCTTCAAATACCACAATAAGAAGCATCAAGTTAACTTTTGTTGATAAAAAAAAGGAAATCTCACAATGACGGCACCAAGGGAGCAACAACCCCCAACACAAACCGCCCCCCCCACAAAAAAAAAAAAAACACAACCAGCTTCACTAGATGCAAAAAAAAAGTAAGAATTAACTAATTATAGTTGACCAAGAGACATGAGAAAGGAAAGGACAAAAGAAAATCCTACCTTGAAAAGGTCTATATTATTAGGGATTCCCTTCAGCATTGCAGCATCTATTGTCGCTTGTGTTTTTTCAACCATCTCGCCTTTCTTTCTGCATGTAGTTGCTGCTTTTTCTACCACGCTTGCATCAGCCACAACAAGATTTTTACTCAATACAAGACCTTGTTTTATTAATGCATTCCTCCAAAAAGTGACGGAAGAGCTGGAAACCCAAGATGGAGATCTCATCCATTTTCTCAAGTATATGCTTCCATCTATGTCATAAATATGACCAGTATTTTCTGATATTACATCAGAAGGCGATGATTCTTGATCTGACGGAGAACCTGCTTCTGTATACCTTGTGACTAGCTGTCCACCCCAAATATTCAAAGCTAGAGCTTGGCAAACAACACTACCATAGGGTGAATTCTGTAAGTACGAAAACTGAACAAGTTTGAGGGGATTATCCAATAACCTACGCATAAATTGAAGAGCTTGAAGTCTAGCTATGCTATTAATGGCACTCATGATTGCTCGTTCCTTTCCTTTATGGGCTCCATACACATGAAAGATAGATTGATCACTTTCTTCAGGTCCATACTCACGGATGAACTTGTGCAAAGCTATTACTTCACATAGAAAGGCATGCCAGACATCTCTTCTCATCTCACCTCCCAAATCAACAAATTCCAAAACCCATGTCTTTGACCTGCATGCAGTTGCATAGAAATTTAGGACTACGTATACATCACTGTTTTGAGCTGAAAATACAGACACAGCAAAAGAACAACCTACGAGGATCAATGCAGATAAACCAATAGAGCACATTCAAGCCTTGCAATGAAACCACTCCTGCTTTGACAATTTTTAGTGGCATTACACTGGCAATTCCTATACATAACATAAATGTACTCTCCATGTGCTGATGAAGTTATTTCCTACAATAGCTCCACTTGCAAGCGAATATCTTGTCTAAGAAAAAAACACCATACCCTCATAATGTCAGTCAAGTTCTACTTGCCAACCTGTGTGCTTTAAAACTCACAGTTAACTTATCAGTGGTCGCGAGTCATTGTTGACTATCAGGGCTTATTTTAGAATCTACAGAAGCAAGGAACCATGAATTGTAAATTTCAGCTCTTAAAGGAGGCTTATAAGCTCCCTTTCCTGTTGCTTCTTGAAGATTTGACAGTCAAGACCTTTCAGATTTCATCCCTTATCATTTAGGGTTCAGCTATATGTTACGATTTGCTTTAGGCAATCACCTATTATTTTTTAACACATAAAATATGAAAGTAATCAGTTACCGTATTCACATTGTGGCCAAATTGGACAAAAACAATACCTCCCCATGCTATTATGTGGTTGTTATTTCATATAGCAACAATTCTGATTGAAAAAAATAGAAGAACAACATACATTTTACCTTTGAAATTTTTTTTAAAAAGCAAAGATACTTCTGAAAACTACTCAGATTTTTAGAAGATTTTTGAGAGAGGTTCGAGGGTTTGTATAGCTTTGACAATCTTGTTAAAGAGAGTAGTTTAAAAATAGAGGGGGGTGATATGCAATGGTGGAAACAACACAGTTGACAAGTAGAATGTAGACTATACCACTAGTCGGTTGAGATTAATTTTGTCACTATTACAATGGAAGCTTTCATTATTTTGCAATAGATCTACAGTGGCAACATGATTAACAAGGGCTTGTGAGATGACCTCGCAACTTATCGCATCCTTAAATGCTCGACAGCAAGTCCAGAGGAGACATAAATCCCAGAGCAAAATGACCACCCGTGTGTAATTAATACTAATTCACTAATCTACACCATAAACTTGCCTTCTGTCTCATTAAAACAGCTTTCATAAATCTACACCCTGAGAGTGGTATTTCTAGATTTACCCCAATTGGTCAAACTCAGGAAGCAAAACAAATGAGTATACTATAATAAATGCAATACATCATTCCAGAATAATCATCAGATAAACGCAAGGGAAATTTGTCTGAATATGATCAATAGCACCAAAAGTATGCATCAACAAGCATCCAATACTCAAAGATATAGTTCTATAACTACCCCCAAACCTTCTTTCCTAAGTGTACAGATAATTGGATCAAATATTTGCACTATTTTCGTACTTAACAATTACGTTCTGCTAAACCAGACATGCTGATTCCTTCATTTCTCCATCATAGTGAACTGTACTAGCAGATGTTAGCAGGTATAAGAAAAAATGCAACAGACTGCCTTTTCTGTCAACTTGGTCCATCTGCATCCATATGCGTGAATTTCTCTGAACAGTCAATCTTCAACGACCATCCCATAAACAACTAAAGAACAGGTAAAATAGAAAATATGCCACTGAGACTGACAACAGAAGCTTACTCACTGAGGACCGCAAGAAATAGAGATAGCAGAGTCAAAAAGAAGAGATCCCAAAGGCCCGACTTTTGCTTTTTCCACACATGCTCCAGGTTTTGTAAGATCTAACCTTGCTGAATCTTTGCGTCCCGTTACACCAACTGCCTACAGTACAGGGCCAATGAAGTGAAATGCTATAAGCAAGAATTTCTAGCACAAAATAAACATCAGAATTTGTGAAGCTATCGTACAATTCCCTCTCTGTGGGACCAACAGCTTTGGCAAATATAATTGGGATAATTCATCATGCACTCCTTAGGGTCCTTTCTATAAGTCAAAAAGGTCCATGAACATTTAGAAGATCTGCTATTAGGTGGAAAGGACTTCTGACCCAGATTCAGCTGAAGTCCAGAGGAAAAACAATTTGGCAAGGGAAATTACAAACTTCAAATCAATCTTTATATTCACTATCTTAAATTCTATTTCTGATGCCTTTATCATTTTTTGATACATTATCACAACTTTTTTTAAATTGCCGACAATGCTTTCGCACATGCACATGGTGTATACAGCCCCTCTGTGATTCTCAACATCTTTGTTGTATGTAACTTTGTGGGGTTTCCTTTCATTTCTCTGATTTTCCCCATTAATGAAAGTGGGCTAATTTTCAAAACTGTGAAGCTGACTTTCATTACTTCATCTGCTTTAGTACCCTTAATATGCAAGTGAATCATAATACTTTGGGACATTAAGGGTAGGCCACCCGATTCACAATGTTCTTCGAAGGAAGGACAACAGTAAACCAAACAAACCAGAAACATTGCGTGACATTATGAACCATCACGAATACATGACACCCTATTATATTATTACCTCGAAATAGATTGCTTTATCTGTCAAGATAACACTTCCCGGGCCATCCCATATTATTCTCCCATTTAAGCACAGGCCTTTTCCTGCTAGAGCCAATACATAAGACCTGCTCCAGAGAGATCTTTGTACATTCTCGAGCCTGATACAATTTTCGTCCTTCATGTACCCTACATGGCAACAGTACAAATTCCAATTATCGTCTGCTAAGAGATAGTTGGGGCCATTGAAAAAACTAGCAACATGCATTTGCACACATGGGAGTCAATTTAACCGGAGGGAAAATGTCTCAAAATACAACTATATGTAATAAGTAGTAACATTCTTGTAAGAGAGTCAGAATAGCTCAACACCACCGGAAGTTCTAAAATTTAGCAAGGTTTCTAGAACATTTTTTTCTTATTCAATATATTTCTTCACTCGTAAAAGAAATTATCACAGTTAGCTGCAAGCCTTTAACTTTAATGGGAAGGGCATCGCATGATGGAAGGTTAAAGATGCAAAACTAAATACCATGAGACAAATATATAAAAACCAAATAATTCATTACTTAATTTGAAAGAAACATTTACAACATCACAGCAAAACAGTACAATTTCCCGGTAACTTTAATCCTCATGATAGAAAATCTACAAAGCTGATCATATTCCTTTCTACAAGCATAATCTAAGATTAAATTCTAAGCAATTCTTACTTGAGAAGCTCGTCTACGTAAGTTAACCATGAGCTCAAGGAGATGCCATTATCATCAGCAAGTGCCTTATATAGATTATGCACCGTTGATGAATCAGCCACTCCATGGACAGCAGGAGCAATTCGGGTAAAAGCCTCTTCACCTACAAGCTTACCCTAGAAAAACAAGGCAAAGCAAGTTTTCGCTTTAAGCGAATCTTAGTCTGAATTATTTGACCACCAATTCACACATCAGCAAAAGCAACTCCACTATTTCATGCCTTTAACAGTACAAAGAAGCACTATCAATAGATTAGAATTCCACATACAATAAATGATTAAAAAGCAACACAACAACAAAAGAGGAAGCAAATTGTAGGATCTAATAAGACGTTTGGGCTATGGTTATATGAGCAGATCTAAAGGTAGATCTAAAACGTCAACTTCTAATTAGCATTGCCTTCTTAACATAGATAAATAGAATGAAATATAATTTAAAAATTCATTGGGGATCTGGACTGGAGTTGTCTGTGTAAGGGCAGCTGTGAATTGTACACTTCATATGTCGGACATAACAATTTTTGGAATTAAGTTTTAAACACATGCATGAGCCTCATGAATTGAAAGCATCACCAAGGACATTTAAACTTCCATTTATTTGCCCATTACTATACCCCTCAAAGCACATAGGTCTTACTCCAGTTAGCAATTTAGGTTGTATTGGACCAACGTTAAGGAAATAATCAAGTTCGTGCGATATAATGTGGTAGAGATGACACAATCTAGAGCCTCTGCACGGATTGATCTGCTTCATTGCAATTAGATTTAGTTTTTTTAAAGCCATTTCACAGAAGCTGCAATGAAAATCTGGTGAGTTTAGCCTAGAAACAACCAACCAAATTGTGATTATTACTCTTGACAACTTAATGTTACTCGTCCATGAAACCTTTTCGTCAGTAATTAGAGACAAAAATATAACTGCCCTCAAATAGAGTGAAGAAAACACTAAGTATTATGATGATTTAAAGGCGGAAGAACACTAAATGTCTTCTACAAAATTGTCAATAAGGTAGTACGCAGGCCCCCGATTAATCAGACTTTTGAGCTTTTAACATCATTTAACAAGAGAAACGTTTCCTCCTTCGAAGCCCTAAGTTTACATATCTTCGACATTTGCAAGTCGTGATGGAATAACGAGACTAAAGCCACGTTAAATTACACTTTTTCAGGATTATGCTGAAAAGAACCTGAAAGGAAGCTCTCTCCACAGCATCCTGGTCGGCATCTCCACAGTAGGGATTCCCCCAGGCTAGCATCGTTATGAAAATTAGCTTCTGGAATGCAGGTTCCTGGAAACAAGTTATAAAAGCATCCAGAGATCACATCATGCCAAAAGATAAGCTATCCATTTAGAGAAACACACTTTAAGGATCATTTCCCAGCCTAACAAATAGCCTTGACGATGAAAATGAGAACAAGAATACACTAAGAGAGAGGTTCAGAAAATATATCTTTCCCATCTATGTCCCTGGAGAACATAAAACAGGTCCGCAGTAATTCCTATGGATTTTACTCCACCACCATAACCATCAAAAGCAGCATCTAAAACGACATCAACAGCCGGGTCAAAACCTTGCCCATGACCATGAAAGGGGAGGCTGATGTGAGAGATTTCAGATATGTTAGCCTCGTGGATGGCCTACAATTGAAAAGGATGACCATGATATAACTAGCACAACAGAACTACAAGACCAACAGGCAGTGGCCCTATGCACTGTTCCGGACAGATTGGGGATTTGAAGATATACTTCTTGCCTTCTTTAGTGATGATGGTGGTCTTGGTGTTGCACATCATTGCATCAAACCCATCTTGTAGAGTTGCTTAAAATAAGAAAAGCTTATGCTTTCACTTGATTTTAAAGAGGACACTTCAGAAATCATCAAACTTTGCAGTAGGAGGATGTCAATGAAATCTAAAAGTCCAATGGCCCATTAGCGACCCTTTAGAACCTTGACATTCTTCATGTTATTCTAAACTACAAATCTTATTAGAAGTGCAAAATATATCAGGCATCCTTGTACTTAATATCAAGCACAGAGCATTACATGGTTGTGGATAAAGAAAAAAAATATAGTTTCCATAAACCCATGCTAAGCTTACAAACCTTGAGGCAAGGATGAAAATGGGAACCATCCCTTGACAAGAATCTGAAGCAGCAGTACTCCACCAAGTTCCTTGCATCGTTATATACGGATTCCGGAACCAGGGCTTTGAATATCTTCTGCATTTTCAGACCAGTCAATCCATTCATCCTGCATATCTTAAATTCACAATGTCAAACACATTTCCTTCATTAGTCAGACAGACACAAAAGATAAAACAAAAATTCAAACAGATACAACAAGGCAATTCAGTGAATCCCTTCACCCTGCATTAAAAGGTTATGTACATGCACCATGGATTAGTTAACACGCAAATCGAAAATGAAGCACGCCATGGATGATTAGAAAAGAGAAATAAGAAGCGAGCAGCTTTTATTAACTACGGCGCCATGCGCTTCACCCTAGCTTCCTCGAAGAACAACTAAACTCCGACCATCATCACTCGACGTGCTCACCTGCTGAATTGCTCTATGGCCAAAACAGCTTCCCAGGAGAGAACCCCACCCGGCATCCCTCGGTCCACCGTCCGCTCGCCTTCGAAGATCTGCCCCATGTCGCGAGCGTCGGAGACACTTTCCGAATCCGGTTTCCTACTCTGACCGCTCTTCACCAGCGGCGAAGCCGCTCCCCTCAGAAAGTTCTGCGTCTTAGACAGCCACGACGTGACCTGCTCCTGCACCGCACCTGCCACAAGAGCAACAACACCAGATTCCGCGGAACCCCCGCTAAGTCCACGCCGCAAGCATAACCATCAGGTTATCGAACTATCGACAATCCGGCATACGTAGGTAGAGCTCGCTCATCAACCTCGCCGAGAACAACTACGGACTTGAATAGCAACGAACGAACGAACGAACGACCACAGGGAGAGAGCTCTCACCGGCGTCGATGTCGCTCAGCTTCCACCCGTGGCCGAGAGACCGGCACACGAGCTTCAGCCGCTGGGCCCGCCGGGAGGAGGAGGAGGCGGCCGGAGAGCCGCGGGAGGAGCGGGAGCAGCCGCGGTACGGCGGCGAGGGGGGAGGAGGTCGCGGCGGAGGCGGCGGCGGCGTCGGTCCCGGCCGGGCGGCGAGGGAGAGCTTCGACCGCATCATCTTCTTCGGCGAATCGCGATTCGCTCTTTCATCGTCGGACGGCACGTGAAGTGAGAGAGAGAGAGAGAGAGAAGAGAGACGTGCGGGAGAATGCCTTTTCTGGATTGTCGGCGCACGTGGACGGCGCGCCTGTCCGGCGGAGGGGCAAAAAGGTCAAAGACTAGTGATCGTGCTCGTGCTTTGCGAGGCCGAGGACTCGGGCCGAGCACGGTTCCAGGGTAGAATCAGGAACCGGATTCCTGACTGAAGCGGTTCGGTTTCAAGGGACATATAAAATTGGGGAAATTAGTTCCGGCGGGCAAGCGTTCCAACACGGAACAAGCCTATGTGTTTTTTCTTGCTTTATGTTTTCGCGCACTTCCGCGATATTTCAAGGCATCTGATGATGAATGTGGAACGAGTTGACTTTTCATTATCAACGACATCCGTGACCGTGATTTTTACTTTGTTAACGTTTCACGTTCTTCGCGTGCCTAAATATAATTTGTGGTCCGTGGGTCGTAGCAATAGATGGCTGACGTGGCTTTAGTTAAGTCAAGTTTCTTTACAGAGCATTTCCATAACCAACCTAATCAGTGTCGCTGGGCCGTTTTTTTTCCTCCCTTTCCCATTTCGGCAAACGCCGGAGGAATCCAGTGCTGCTCATTTTCGAGCGGGCGAGCGAGCAAAATATCGAGCATATTGTGAAATAAATCTTCCTTCCTCTCTCTTTTGTTACTTTCAAAAGCAATGGCAATCATCATTAACCCGTCCGCACGGACCTAAGGGCGAGCACGGGGTGAGGCGGGGAATCCGGTGCCGTGCAGAGATTCGCCACGCCGTCGCCTTTGCCGGCTCGGCCGGTTACCCGACAGGAGTTCGCCCCGGGGAATGAAAAAAAAAGGCTAATAAAAATTCGCCACTGGAAAAACCGATGGATTTAAAAAAAAATTTAAACTTAGGTAATTAAATAAAACGAGGATTGACAACCCATTACCGTTTGATAATTCAATCTAACAAAAAGTCGATCAATCACTCTAATTTAAGTTTATGCAAGTAAAAATCCCCACAAGAAACGCTAATTTACAAACAATAAAACAAATTGGTGATTTCATAAACTCTTGGTAAGTTACCAATAAGTTAAGCGAAACAAAATTATTCGCTCTTTGTAGTACCAACAGTTTTTGACACTTTAAAACTCTCACTAAGATTTACCAACACGCAGAAAAAAAAATATCCAAATTTTGAAGAACCGCCAGATTAGGGATATTTTAATATTTCATGAAATCAGAATATGTTATCGAAAAAGCCCCCCCCCTTTTTCCCTCTCACTCGACTACTAACAAAAAATATTAGTAAAACGTGATGGAATCATTAAAAACGGTGAAAATTTAAAACTTAGGTAATTAAATAAAACGAGGATTGACAACCCATTACAGATAATTCCTCTCTCTGGAATAGAAGCCTTCCTCGCCGAGTTCGGACCAAGAGAGAGGCAGAATAGACCCGCCTGACAGTTCGAGAAGAATCACCTCGCAATATACACAGTCCACAATTCGAAATACTTGCAAGCAGATCGAAAGCGTTCAAGAGGGAGACTCCGGAACGGAATGTCTCCATTTACTAAACCATGAATGTCACAAGCAATCAAGGAAACTCTCAAAATGGGCAACTTCCATATTGTACACCGGCCTTAGAAAAGTGCTCTGCATGCGAGTTCCAATGTGCTATTCATCTGCACGTGAAAGGATGTGAGCAGCTTCGGCACGCGCTTCTTCTAGTTTCATCATGAGGTCTGTCACAAACTCTGTATTTGTCCCGTGAGTCACCCGCAGTATGTCGACGGCTTTGGTCAGTGATTTGATAGCATTTACCGTGTCGCCAAGTAACCTGCCGCATGTTAAATAGCAAAGCTTGAAACTGAGGGCAAAGTTGGGTTCATTCCATAGAGGGTCGGGGGCGAACTGTAAGGCCATTTTCAAGCACAAAGCAACGTCAAAATGGCTGAGCAAGTCCTTTAAGCAGATTATGTATCATTACTTCCACAAGAAACAACAGACTGATGAACAGGTATAAAATTCAATCAAGAGGATTCTGATGAAGTCACGTTTTCAACTTCAGAAAAGAGCAGGAGAGGGCTTTACAACGAAGAAAATCCGATAAACCTTGTTATAGCTAAAACTATTCTTGTGGTCGCAAGAACACAATGATTGTGTTAAGAGTGCCTAATTTTAGGACAACACAAGCTATGGTTATACATTCATCCTGTAAAGCTGCTTTCCATGTCCTAAAAATCCTCTCTATTCCAGGTGATGCCTTGTTAGTATTGCTCTTTGAAATAACATCACTAAACAAATAACAAATTCCAGACTGAGCACACCAATAGTTCTGCAACAGATCGCGCATTGCTTGGTCTCAAATCTATCATAAGTGCATGTAGCATTATTTTAAATCAGCAACTTGCCCAACAAAGTGAAGGTACTGCATGTACCTCATTGAAAAATCAATAGTTGATTGAATCCAACAGCCTAGCGTTAAAAGACTAAATGTGGGGAAGGAAAAGGAAGAAGCATGGAAGACGGACAATAAAAATCCAGAAAAACATACAGACCATTCAAGTTTTCCGCTGGTATAGTATTGCAACCCAAGCAAAGGATGGCACCCTGGATAGACCCCTGCAGCGCAAAGTCAGAGAGGAGTTCAGAGGGAAAATACCAACGGAAAAGCAGATTGTTCAGCAGAAGTTGTTGTAGCAAGGCTCATTAGTTATCATAGCACTCCACTCAATAAACTCAAAGATGAATGGCTTCGCTATTTCACATGCACTTATTTCTACCTTATCTGTGAGCATCAATAGAGTATGACATGCAAACTTGATAAGATCTGTATTTGTGTATGTATAATTTGTGTACCCTGAATTGCTCAAAAAATTCTGACAATTCCCAAAAAATATCCATAAAAAAAAAAAAAGACATACTTTCATAAACTGGAATTGTTAGCTTGCAGTACACCAGAGCTTCCTTCCAATCTTGCAGATCCATCAACATCTGCAGTTCACAAAAGCTTCAAATGTTAAGCAACGAACACAAGGACAAGTCAGAACACAATTTGGAACCACAAGAAGTATACAGACACATTCATTCCTCATTAAAGGATAAGATAACACCTAGCTACAATTCACAGAAGCGAGCACTCTACAGAGAAAACATAAGAATAATGAGGAAAATCAACACAGTCTATCTGATGCATTATTCGTTGGCAGACAAATCTTGAGAAAAATGGAAACTGGAATAAATCAAATGATGCCGTAGAAAAGACATTTCCCACTTGACGCAAATTAATTACCTCAAAATTTGACAAATCATATGTTACTTCATTTGCTGAAACTAGTTCTCCACTACACACTTCTATATATTGTCATATCTCCTACTTTTAGGATCAAGAGACTTCATTTCTGGTAGCCGGACAACACCAAAACAAACTATCTTTCAAAAGTGAAAATGTTCAAGACAACAGAGTTGCAGATGCTTATAAAATTCTCTTAATGAGAAATAGAAAATATAATAGGACTAAGGAGAAAAACAAACTACCTTCAATATCTTTTCTCGGGTTTGCAACAAGATGATTGAAAAAGGATGATATAGTTTCCCTTGAAGATTCTCAACCATCTTATAGACGGAAACAGCTTCTTCATGCATTATAAGAAGTCAAGTTTAAACCTTTCTATGACTTGTTCTGAGATGGGAACATTGAGAAAAAAGAAGTCGTCCTAAGTGAAATTTTACACCATTAAAATGCAGTGAGAGAAATTCAGGTGATACAGACGTTACATAAACATGCTGCCAAAATTAGTTACAGCAATGGCTGTGACAAAAGGATACGGCTAGGGGACATAGACGATGACGTCCTCTGTGACATCAATTTAATTTCACTAGCAATGCCTCTTATTGCTTCTTTGTTCCTTACACGTCCACACTGTTGGCACACAAATCCTTGTTTCTCTGCATATTCAAGGAAAACCATGTGAAAAACTTCAGCTATTCTAATGAAAGAGCTGAAGCTTGATCCGCATACCAGAGTCACGGAGCAGGAAACCAGAGCATCTGTCATCTCCACATCTGTAGCCTTCCAACATTGCACTTTCTTTGATATCATCAGGTTGCCCCTTAATGATGAATTTACCTTTGTTAACCCAAACAGTGAAAAAACTGCACATTCTCAAATGTCGAGAAAAGATGCAACATGAGCAATAATAATGAAACTCTTAATGTAGAAAGTTACCAATTTGGCACAGCGAGGGCATGCACAAGCAAAGTGGTATTGTTCTCTAAGAGACTTCAGTCTAGTCGTAGTGCTTCCAGCAGTTTCTATGTAGCTTATCAAGACCTTGCAGAAAAAAATATTTCTGGTCAACATGACAGAATGCAGTATGAGCACGACACTGCTCGATGCACCAAAGTATTTCATACAGAGGTATAATCATCAAAGCATTTTTCTACACCATGAGATGTTGGAGTAATGGGAAAGGAAATACACGATAAAACAAACAGCCTTAAAATTCTGATTTGTTATAATCCTACAACAACCAGGCTGTGCACAGGCAATTTGACCACATTTACGTGAATTAGTGCTACATAACCCACGAGCAATAAAATGCTTATACCAATACACTGACCTGAACATTGTGGCTGGTTTTGTGTATAGGTTTAGGTTCAGGGTCTTAAAGTTACTAACGCTTAAAGTTCAGTGGTTGAAAGTTTCAGCACTCCTTTTTCAGCCTCATCCAGCAACCCTTTAGTTAGGCAATGATAATGAAAAGAAGGTAAGAGATGTCACCATTAATAGGCATCGAATGGCTGGAAGGGTGGCTTCTTATTTTTTAGATTGTTTATAATCTCTATCCAACGACTGGAGAAGTATGATCCATCAACAATCTGCTGATCAAACTCAATAGTGAAATTCACACCGAAAATCTTTTGATCTGAGAAAACATTTAAAATTTGCTTTTTGCAACCTAATTCTTCTTGAAGCTTATGATGGCGTCTAGCATTTGTTTCAGTTCCACTGCATATTCCATATAATTCTGCTGGATTGTACCATCAAATCTTAGACTCATAAAATGTCCAAAGCAGAAAATTTTCTATCATAGGAGGTCCAAGTCAAAAATCCACATTGACGCGCATTTGCATCTACAATACCATAAACCTTATCTCACGACTGATCAGAAGCAGTGATTTTTCCTGAATCAGATTTTTTATACATTCCTAAATTAGATAAGATATAGCCGAGTGCTAAGAATTCCCAATTAATGTATAAAAGATCACAGAATTCTGCAGCCTGGCAGCTAAAATTCATGCAGCATAATATAGTTAAAAATTTAATAATCGGGAGTCTGACGGACTGGAAGACGCCATTAGCAACGGTAATCACCATGTCGGAATACTGGAAACGAGTTTATCCGTGATTATTCCCGGATGTCATGTTAAAGTTCCGCTGAAAAACCACCAGTTACCCTATCGTTAAGTAGGAATTTCAGCAGTGAACTGAAAAATGATAAGTCAGTCTCCAGTTCAAGAGGGAAGCAGGTGAACCGAGAAAAAGAGCACCAACTACCTCAGAACCTTGTGCTATTTGTTGTACAGCACGAACCACAGCCATCCTTCCCTCGAATAGCAATACTGCATTTGGCAAGCAGCTATACAAGCAAGTCAGCAGCAAAATATTGTAATGGCAGGCATAGAAGATGTCAGACCAATAGGGTAGCTACCTGTGATTGATTATAGAGATGACAGGATAGAGTCCAGTTCCAAGTGGTCTGAGCTCACTGTCACAGATTGTATGTGCATTACATGAAAGCTGCATATTGGCTGGGTTTTTAGCACATCAGCAGTTAAACCAACTTCAAAACATTCAACCAAACAAAAAATTCAAAACTAAAAGATATTTCCAGATGTCACTGATTACAATTGCTTTGATGGACATTGCACGTATAGGCAGCATATAATCTTCATAAAGTAAAAGTTCTCATCCGCTTCCAAATGATTGTGACATATTGTCAAATGTACCAACAGTACACCAGTTAATCTACATGCTACGTTACACATCAAGACACAAATCTTTATGTTTCCAAAGTCCATGGTTTGCTCACCGCTTTAAGGGACAAAAATATAAGATACAGAAAGCTCTCTAGAAAGCAGCACTCCATGCAAAACTGGAGTACACTCTAGGCACATGGGAGAGGGACAACTACTGTATGAAAGGAATATATATTTGCACTCGTAAAAAAGATCTATGCCTATGCAGCAAAGACAGCAGGCATGAGGTTTTTCAGGATGGACCTTGGAAAAGTTCTCGGCAACTTCTCTGATGTTGATCTCGGGCCACTGGAGTATTCTATTAATGAGGTTAGCCATTTGTGCATAGAGCACCAGCTGCTTCTCATCAATTTCCGACATGTCTTATCAGAGAGGTTTAGGGAAAACAGTAAACTGGAAAATCAATAACACGTCGTAATACCAAACTATGACCAATGACTACACCAAAGAAGCCTAAAAGGATACGGGCCACCAAAGCATCCACCAGACAATAATTGTCCATTGCAGTAGTCGATATGATCTGCACAGGAGCAAACAAATTATTGATTAATGATGTGCTCGCCTGGATGGATGCCAGAAGTTATTCTGCACACTGACCAAATAAATTCGCAAGCATTCTCTCTCCATAGAAGAACATCATAAGAACTGGAAACTCAAACAGTTTATACAAGAAAATACAGTTGATTTTGTTATGCTAGTCACAGTATTGCAAAGACACCAATCTTACCAGGTCCAAAAAAGTGGGAATCCACATTTTCTGTTTCTGTGAAGCAAGACAAAACATCCATTGGAAGTAGAGATACATATGATAACCCACCTCTTTCCCACTAAATATATTACCGTCATCAATGGCAGCAACATTGACAGCAAACTATGGATGCTTGTCAAAGTACTGGAAAATTTCAAAATAACAGACAAACATGTGCATCTATGCTGACTATGTCAGTAAAAAGGAAATCAAAATTATTTGAGTTCTAACTATCTAAAGATAAATGTTCAACTTAAGAAACTTCAAAATATCACATCTCACTAACCATGGATAAATAATCTGCTCAGATAACAAATTGATAAAGTAAAGTGAAGCGCAAAGGGTGATTATATGCTCATATCCTCCTGGTAATACCGTTCATTCTTTACATCAAAAATACATGAGATCTGATTTGTTCTTTGCCAATATTTGACTTCTCTAATTTTTCTAGTTAAAGTTTATAGCAAAGAAACTTGACTGGACTTCTGCCTAAGAGGTGCATAAACTAGCCAAGCGCTAGTACAACAGAATACAAACAATCATTTTATTTACAGGGACGACCCAAAAAACTTCTTCCAGAAGCGATCTTCAAATGAAGGTCAAGATTGAGAATACAACTCGCCAGCAAGACAGAAGTATAGCAAGTCAATAGCCAAGTCAAAAGCAAGAGAAAATCAACAAATTCAATGGATGAAAAATAAAGTCCAATGAAATTTGAAACTACTGGGGAAGAACATAGGGGGAAAAAAACCTTCTCATCTTGCAGCTTTCTTCGTATGTAGAGCTTAATCATCAAGCGTATGGACGGGGTAACAGATTTCCTCTTTTCCTTATTAAGCCTTGCAACAGCCATGCATTCAAGCCGATGCACCTTCCACTCTGATTTCTGCGCACATTAGTGAATAGTGGTAACTCGACACAATCACCCACTACTCTTAACTCAAAATCAGGACTTGCAAAGCGATCACTGTCCACTTCACAGAAACTTCTCTCCGCGATTCTTTCTAGCTTAATAGATCAAACCATTCCTCACAAGCGAAGTACCGAATAGATTAATTTCACTATACTATCAGGTGATTGCCCGCAAAAAAATTTCTGTTTGAGCATAATGATAATGAGAGACAATGTCAAGACAAGGCAACTTCACTGAAATTGCCAGCTCTGTGCTGCATACCTGACAAGAGCTCCCACAGTACCAAACCGCCTGACAAGCCGAACACCTCCTCAGGTGAGTCGAGGCGAAACAGTGATCGCACCTCGGCTCCGCCGAGTTCGGCACGAAAACATACGGGTCTTGGCTGATAATCACTTCCCCTGCACCAAAACAACGATATTGACGTCGACAATACCAACGTTTGCCTGGTGAGCGAGAGAGAGAGAGAGAGAGAGAGAGAGAGAGAGAGATAGAGGGAAAGAGGGACCTGGGCGGAAGTCTCTGGCGGCGACGAGGCAACGGCCTTTCTCCGGAAGAGAAGCGACCGCCAGGCACCGCTCGTGAAGGGCAGTCTTCAAATCCTCCATGGACCCGAGCTTGCGGATGGGCGGCGGAATTTTGGCGGTAAATCAGCCAAAACCCAAAACGAACTGTCGGAAGCAACGTCACCCACTGGAGCTCAAGGCATCAGCCATTCCACGGAAACGTGAGAGAGAGAGAGAGAGCGAGAGTGAGAGAGACAGAGGTTTCATGGGTTGCCTCGAAACTTCGACGAGCCTAGAAGGGGACCGTCGGAGACAGGCGTGCCGCACTGTCCCGGCCGTTCGAGGTTCCGGTGGGAATCGAGCATCTCTCGAGTGATCTCCCCAGGCCAGGCCAGGCCAGGCCAATGGGCTGATGGGCCATGAAATGCTGAACTGTTCAAATGAAGATCAGTCCTTTCCACGCTCGACACCGAAGAGCAGTAAGCAAAGCATAGTCCTACGACGTCTTTCACCTTCCGCTGGTCGAATCTCTCTGTCCTGCGCTCCTCCATGTCCAATCCGCGCGAATCCGACAAGGAGAAGAAGAAGAGGACGAACCCAATCGCTCTGTTCATGGCCTTCGGCACGAAAGGCGACGTCTTTCCCATCGCCGTAATGGCCTCGCCTCGCCGTTCAGGGCTCCACTGGTCTTTCTATTCGTTCTTGTAATTCTTGCGAAGTGCTGAATCGTTCTTGATTTTTCTGTTTTTGGTCCATTGCAATCTCCAGGCGATCGCCGCTGCATTTGGTGGTGAGATGAAGGACTACAGAGTGTTTTTCGTCACCCATTCGGCGCACCAGGTACTTCTCATGGACACTGAAGATGAAGATGCGTAACCTGATCAAGAAGTTACTTCTTTTCTTCTTTTTTTAACTTTTGATATGTTATGTGTGACTAATGGTCTAGTATTTGGAGACGAGTTGAGATCATTTAGTTTTCTTTGTTTGGGAGATGTTTTATCTCTTATGCTTATCAATTAGTTCAATGCATGAATTTGTCGACAGTTCAAGTTTCTTGCTGTTTCTTGCAGAGCTTGAGTGCCCATTTGGCCAAGAGTGGTGTGACTCATGTGCCAATTTCATCACCGCCTGTTCTTGCTGTTCAGGAAGATAGTACCCATGCAGGTATTGGTTATTCAATACATTCGGTTCCTATAGGGGACGTTGTTTATGGTATTTATAAAAAAAAAGATAAAGATACATATTTATGTAATGCAGAGAGAAGATTCTATCCTTTATCACTAATCTGAAGTTCTACCATTCATTTATATAGGATCATCAGCACCATCGTTTTCTTTACAGAAGAGGAGAATTACCGACGCACACAGACAAGAATGCTTGTCCGCAGTTGAGAGTATCTTTGGACTCGAAGAAGTCATTGCCGGTGACTTTATTTTGATCAACTTCTTTGCTCTGGTACTTTTATTTCACATTGGAAGATGCATTTCTGCCTGGCCAAAAAGCTGTAACTATTGCTGTTAATATGAACATGCTTTAATAAGTCTTAAACCAGCACTATACTCTTAAAAAATACAACTTTATATCGAGTTGTGAAGACAACATCTGTTTATTGCAGCATATCATGATCCGATTGGAAAAGCAAAAACAAAAGGAAGAATGCCTGTCTCTTCCTCTGCTTTAAGCTTTTTAGTTATTAAATTGATGTAGCATACTAGTCATTTATCATTGGTAAGTTACAACCCGAAAAGGATGTAGACCATTGGAAGTACTTATGTACCTGAAACTGAAAGAATCACTTTCCCTGACAATATAGGAGGGATGGAACCTTGCAGAGCTTTTTCAGGTCCGTTGTGTGGTTGCTGCTCCATATGTCGTTCCTTACAGGTAATGGTGAAAAATAGAGTGATTGTCCTCTATTTCGAACTTGTAGTCTCACTTTTATAGCTCTTTGTTGGTTGTGTTTGCTGATGTTGCCATTTCCATATGATTCGTTTGAGTCAACCTCATGCTTAATCCTTTTCCCAACTTGTTAGAATTTCCAATTTCAACACAGCCACTTAAGCTATAAGGCGTTATGTAATTGTGTCATTCAACTTTTTATAATGCAGTTAGTGTGTGGAACTTTTTTGTTTTCCTTGAGATATTGCCTTTCCATTTCCATTCAAGGAAAATTTCTTACGCATCCTGGTCATCATTGTGAAGGGTTCATAAATTTATAGCTGTTTCTTTCTTTCTTCATATTGTCTCGCTTCACAGTACATATTACATCTAACTTTAAACTATAAAGGCATCAACTTAGCTGGTATTGTTGTGCCGCACTTTTGCATCAAACAAATTGTGTATTTTCTGGATGTCTGCTCAATGTTTGATATTGTAAATATGTGTTCAACTTTATTTATTCTTCCCTGCATTTTGCTGTCCTTGATGAAAGGCGAGTAAACATCTGAATTTGACCATATAGGCAGCTAAGGTTCAACTCAAAGTTATGGATCTACTCTTGAATGTTGCTGGTACCTGAACTTATGGCTAAATGATCAGTTCACTAGACCTGAAGAAACGTAGGATGCTTTTCTTTGTGAGAGATGAGTGTATAACTTGGATTTCCACCATAAATACGATTGGTTTCAGCATGCTGGGATTGTGGGAGATTTTATTGTAGGACAGGGACCTCTAATAGCATTTTCCCATTGTTCTATAAGAATAAGCATGAGACTTTGAGGAATATAAATGTAATTGCTTCTGTTTTTCTCTTTATTTTCCACATCCCTTTTCAGAAATATTTTGAAGTAGTTTTAATTCCTTATTCCACTGGTATCTATGCTAGGATGATCACGAAATATTCATTTTCTGATTTGTCATCTGTTGCATAGTGCTCCTTCATCATTCGAGCGCCACTTCAGGAAGGAATTTCCATTGCTGTATAATTATCTCCAAGAAGCTCCTAGTGGCAAGGTATTTATTATCATGATAACTTATAAATTGGTGTTACAAAATCTTAGTTCGAAAGTTTTTCTTTATATAAAATTTGATATTAATTGTCACTGATGTGAGTGAAGGTTTTACGATATTTACCTACTTCCTATATTGATTCATCGCCCTTACAAATTCATAGGTCTGCTGGAAAGATGTGATGCATTGGATGTGGCCGCTTTTTGCTGAAAGTTGGGGCTATTGGAGAAGTGATGTCTTACATTTAAGTTCCATTCCTTTTACAGTCAGTGCTCTCAACACTTGTAAACTCTTTCACGCTTTTATTATTGGCTTATTCATCTTTTATAGGTGAATAAACAATGATGCATTTTGGCTGGGATGCTGTGTGAACCGCTTGGCAATATGATTTCTGTTCAACAGTGCAGGATCCAGTGACAAGTCTTCCGACGTGGCATGAGAGGGATCCATCTCCTTTACTCTTGTAAGTTTTCAGGCTTTTTTCATTTGGAAGCTATCTTATAGGTCCTTTAGTAATTAAACAGGAATGAATGTCTGGATCTGAAAAAATATCTCTGTTTTGGCTGATTTTTTTTTTCGGGGGGGGGGGGGTGCTGCTTCTATACTTAGTAGTCGTATACTTATCACAAGTTTTATGCTATTAAGATCATTGTATGCATCCAGGATTAGCGAAAGGTCTACAGGTTTGAAACTGATTCTTGCCAATTGAGAGATTTTGAGAGTGAAACAAGCTTTGTGCTGCATTATTATATTCGACAAGTGTGAAATATTATTAGCATGGCCACGCATGTGTGTCCACAACCTCATGCATATACAACCACATCTTTACCCAAACAACACCAGAGAGATGGAGGGAGTTAGGTATCTACACTGTGAGTGACCTGTTGGTATAAAAAAAACCAATAGTCTGAAAACTCCTTTTGTTGTGTAATTTCAGAAACTCTTCTGTGTGTTTTTATGTTTCTAATGATAATAGTGGATTCTTGGTAATTCAGTCCGTCCGTTGATGGTACTTGGAAAGTTGAATGCAGATCTTCTTTCAATCGACAACTTCCCGTAAAGCAATTTTTGTTGCTGCAGAGAAGGAATTATGGGACTGATTACATGGTCTGTCATCTCGATTTGCAGAACTATGTAAACTTTGATGAATTATTTCCCAATGAATTTCCTGTAACGCGTAGGAGCTTCTCATTTAATTAGCCACAAACAAGTTGTCCATCATATAAGTTATTATAAAATGGAGCTTAACTATATTATCATCGATTTTTCTACTTCACAGCTTCTGGCCAATTTATCAAGTGCTATTGATGCAATACTGTTTCTCTAATTGGACAATGTTTAAAACCCATTTATTATATTGTTTGACAGGTATGGGTTTAGTGAAGATATTGTTGAACACCCTGGTATGATACATTCTGGGAGTCGCTCCTTACATGCTTCTAGTTCACTCAAAAATGATCAACTTTTCTTCTTGGGTTGCCATTTGCCTGAAGGAATGCTTAGACATGCAAGCCATTAACCCTTCATACAAATTCTCTGCTTAGAACTAGTTCTCAAGCGTTGCCTTTTCAATAATTAAGTGTATCTTTGGTTTTCATTGACCAAGGCTAACAGAAAACTCTGGTTCTTGGTTAAAAAATGACAAATCCACAATGCCATGCTCGGAAAGCTTTTACATGACCCTTTTTTCTGTGGTAGTCTGCATGAAAGTTATCCTTTGTCATTCAACTTGCACCTCATGGTTTGATTTCTCATCATTTCAAGTATATTTAACAGATTATTGGCCGTCAAATGTCCGAGTTTGTGGATTCTGGTTTATCCCAATCGAGTGGCAGTTTTCCTGTCAGCAGTGTCTTGAAGTTGCAGCACTTGATTTAGAAGAGCATTCAAGGACAGAATGCTCAACATGTTCTGTTCATGTTCAATTGCATTCTTTCCTAAAGACCGATACTTCAATGCCACTTGTTTTTGTTGGCCTGAGTTCAATTGGGAGGCAAGTTCTTTTCAGCTTACCTTTACCTCTTTCTTTGTGTACAGGCGGAAAAAAATGAGCTGGCACATTTTATAAAAGAAGTAAAAGAAAAACGGGAGTAGTAACTGAATAAGCAAAGTGAATGTGGTGGTATTAGAAAATTCTTTAGCCAAGGAACTCTCAACTCTTGATGTCATACCAGCACTTGGGACAGTCTCACTTGCAATCATTGATTTTGTATGATGTCTAAACCACTTTCAATAAATATCTGTTTCTTTCCAATAATTTGGTGTTGGTGCCAACTGACTGTTTTTACACTCTGTTTCTGTCATTGTCAGTCTATGTCTCTAAATCTCTCTCTACCATGTGTGATTGTCTGCAGCATGGGCTTTATGCAGAACCCTCAAGCTTTTCTTGCTGTCCTGCAAATTGTTATCAGAAATTACAAATTACAGGTTCATTCTTTTTACTGCTGGTCACAAACCCTTACAAGCAGCGGTTCTTGCTGCTGCTGCAGAGAAATCATCGAGCTTTAGTCAAAGACAGTTTAGTGAAGATGGGATAATCCTATTCAATGGACGACTCTTCTGCTTTAGTGGGTCAGTAAATTTTTCTCTATTTTATGTGAGCGTCAATGAGTGAGAATTTAGGAGAACTAAGAAGGAAAGAATGACATAAAAAGTTGATGAGGTGATATGAGTGTCTGATTAGAAAATTTTGGAGTCTGGCAATTGAAACCAAGCTATGAATTAGAGTGAAATTGTGAGTTTATCCTTATTATCCGGTTTTTTTTTTGAAGTTTTGAAATTAAAATGTAATATCTGCTCAATATCAATATAATTCACCTTCAGCTTTGCCTGGGTTGCCTGTCAAACCGGTATTATGTGCTATGTTCAATTGCTGGTGGCCATCTTAATTTAGCCTTTCCTTTTGATGAGTAAAAATTCATTAAACTGGCAGCTGGGTACATACTGGGTGCCAATCCTTGCACAAACAGAGGGAAGGGGGAATCTAGGACATTGTATTAACAAAATTTCTTACATTTGGAGATCCACCTAGGGGGGAAATATGATTTTGGGACACTTCTAACTCCTTTATTTGTCATGCCTTTGATGCAACGGTCTTCCAGGCCAGGTCATTCTATTCTGTATGAGTAGCATGGGAATGATGATCCACTTTTTAAGAGCAAAGGAACTTATGTCTGATAAATAAGTTACAACTTTTTAGAGATACCGGAATCTCTATATACCATTTGTTTTTGGTGATTTAGCCTGAAGCTCTGAAAGAAAAATGAGAAGATAAAAAAGAATTGATTGGTTTCCTTGGCTAATCATACCTGTTGTTCCGCATTTTATTCTTCCATGCATATTTGTGATATGGGATAGAACCAGCTACCTTAATTGGTATACAATTACCATCTTTCCATGCATGTGTATAAATTTCCAATCTGAAAGTTTGTTGGGCTTCTTCTTGTGTATCCTAGAAGTATTCCATACCTCTGGCTGTTCCCAAAATGTGCAGTTGCAGTTCACCATGGGGGAAGGTGAGGTGTTTCATCATTATCCACTAGTTCTGTAGTTACAATATCAACATTGCCACTCCCTTCACTCACTTGTGCTGCATTATTTTTCTTAATGAACGGTAGTGGGTCAACCGCGGCAGCACTTAAAACTGGTATTCCCCAGGTTAGTTGTGTATTTAATGTCTTCCTAACTCATATTTGTTGTCTCAGAATCGCTTCATTGCATGATTGATTCATTTGTGGACCATACCTTTGAAATTGCTTGAGGATCTTGAGAAATTAAGCATGTGCCCTTTTTATACGGTGGATTGTGTAAAAAGACATCGTTAAGACATAATGGTAATTATAGGAGAAAGTACCAACTGGAATTTTTTCTTTGATTTTATCTGCTATTAGGGGTAAAAATGGCTACAAATATTCAGCTTGATACATAAAATGATGACATGGCCAGTTGTCAATTATTCTGTTTTGTTTGGGGAACACATTGGAGTTATTACTTGCCTTCTATCATCACGAATGCAACTATGGTATTATCAACATGTAAAGGATGGGAGATTATCTTAATATTTGCCTGCCCTATTTAAGTGCTGAATTAGCCCAATCTCGTCAGATAGGTCATGTGAAAAAATTGTAAGATGACCTGGATGAGGGTCAAGGACAAAAACCTCACAAGAAGTAAAAATTTGGGGATTACAACCTCAATTTGCTTAATTGGGAATCATGGATGTAATTTTCCATGATGTGAACATCAAATATACAAAGATCCTTCTTACCAAAAAAAAAATATATATACAAAGATCTAGCGCACCATTGCTTGCCTGCAATAAAATTTGTCACCTTCTGTTCATTTTCTGGTATGTTGATTTGGATGTATGAAGAGCAACGCTTGTTTCCTTACCCTGGCTTCATGCACCTGTTTCATTCTGAGTGATTGTACTCTCTCTTTCTCTTTCTCACAATATTAAGGTAATTTGTCCATTTCTCCTGGATCAATTCTACTGGGCTGAGAGGATGTTCTGGCTTGGGGTGGCCCCGGAACCGCTTAAAAGGTGCAATTTGCTCCCTGAAAGTACTGATGACATGTGCATTATGGAGGCGGCAGATGTGTTTACAGGCTCCATACACACTGCACTTTCTGCTACAGTCCAAGCACGTGCTTTAGAGATATCTTCACAAATTGCTCACCAGGTAAATGACTTTCATGCTTGGTTATCCTAGATGCATATATTTATCTGCTTGTAGAATGTTCAGGATTCGCACACTGGCTGCTGATAATTTCACTGGCCTAGGTCCTGTCATGGGTCAAATGGCTCTTTTGGGTGGCCGGCTGGTGGTGCTTAAAGTGGGATGTTAAGTTTTAGCACTTCAGCCTCATTTGATGTTGTATCAAAGACTCGGTTACACAAATTGAGCAAATTAGAAGATTTGATTGCATAAAAGAAAATTTCTGTGATGAAATTAAAAAACTGCAAGTTAGAGGACCAACATTCTTCCTGAGCCTTATTATATGTTCCTTTACTGCACGGTTCAATAAAATATGATTTATAAAGTTTAATTGTCGTCAATTCTTAGGATGGAGTCTCGGAGGCTGTGAAGATTCTGAAAAGGGAGATATGTTGTTAAGGTGGAAGGCTCCTTAAACTGTACTTTATGTTGTTATAGGGGTTTTGAACATGCAGTGCTCAGCGTATACACTGCAATGAAATGGATTGTATTCCAGACAGTAGATGCAGGGATGGAAACAACTGTGTTTGGATGTCTAGAATACTTTTACATGATGAGAAACATCATTGCGGTGCAATTAAGAATTGCCTGCAGACAGAAGAGGATTTGAGCAAGAAATTGATTTAATGGCACTTCAAATGACCACAAGAATCAACCACACAAGTTTCCTTTTTGGCCAACAACCACACAATTGACCCAGAAGGGACAATGCAACCCTCCAAGCTCTACATGACTGTGTTAGTTCTACAGCATGGAGAGGTAAGTGATGTTATGATGGAGCAATACACCAAAATATCGACATGAGAAAAGATGAAACCAAGAAAGTATTCGAAAAGGAACGGCAAAGGAATCAAAATGGGGCCTGAAAACTCTATTATATCCATTGGCTGGGATAATAGTGGAGTCATCGAATTTGCGTGGACAATCACATAAGACTTACAATGATAACTCGTTTGGATGAAGTGCCATATCGTTTATTTACAAGCTGAATGCTTGTTTGATGCCTAGTTCAGGAAAAATGACACAAATTATCCATAAATTTTGGCTTAATGTGTAATGTTATTCTTAAATTTTTAATTTGTTCAATATGGTGATGAACTATTAGTAAATCATCAATTTAGTCCCTAAATTTTATGATAAAATATTCAATGTCGTTTTTCCACTAATTCAAGTTAATATTATATGATAATGTATTAAGTTCGAATGGTAGACCAAAAAAAATTACACATGAATTGTTTATTTAAGATATTCATCTCAAATCAGGAAAATTTTTCGCATGAGATATTATCATAAACGGCTAAAAATGAAATCTCCAACAAAGGCCACAGATCAAATAAAAATAAGAGGCCAATATCTTTTCTTCCTTCTCTCAGACCATGCTCTCAATGTATAATAATCAACGTTATCAAAATAACGTCTTATTGGTTGTTTGAGCAAACGAAAAGGATTATATTGAACATTTACCTATAGTTCGGAAATTTCATTGAACATATTAAAAGTTCAAGCACGACATTATACATTGGCCAAAATTTCATAGACTGTATGCATCATTTTCCCTCCAGATTAAAATGCTTGAACAAAGACTTGAGATACAGCAGTCAAGAATCTTCATACCGGCACTAGAAGATCATGAAAGCACTAACATAGCATTAATTCAAGAGTCGCATGTTTGAGTCATCTGATATAATCCAACTGTGGATATTCTTCCATTTAACTCTAGACGGTCCAAGGTTCTGGCAAATAGATTTCTGTTGCCACTGGAGTGTAGAAAGGCAGCAAATCACACATCAACAAAGTGGGGAAAAATCTCAAAGTCCATTAGTAGTAAAAATTCAAGAAAAGAGCTCAACCTTCTCTTGCAGATGATAGATCAATTTGGCTTACACATTAAAAATAAAATGAAGATGGAAAGCAGATAAAAAAAAATGCAGAGGACAATTAAATTCCGACCAAAAAAATTGAGCTTTCCCTGAAAAATAAACCTACATTGTCTGATACCCTCGTGTTCTTCTTATCCCTCTTACTAGCTTCTACATGTATACGGGTGGATAACTTAATGTTACCACTACTGTACAAAGCTTATGTGCTATTTGGTTTTAGCCCCTCAATTTGTATCTGGTGTTACTCTACAAGAAAGAAGAATGATCTCGTCCACTAGTCAGGCATGATGCAACTGGATTCATAGGGGTGAGGCATAATGCACGATTCTTAGCATCTTCTATGAGGATCTTCGTCCAAGCATCTTATCAATCAGCTGTGCTCTGCAGAACCATTTTCAAGCAAAGGAAAATCATCTTCAACTACTTCTGCAACTGGGTTGTCTTCAGCCCAGACTGCAGCATCAAGGTACCCGAGCTCAAACAGCCGGTCAAGTATATCATCTTCTGCAGGTTCGAGCGCCCAGTTGAAAAGCTGATAAAATCCTATTGTCAGTTATCTTCACCATGGACAATCAAAACTTACTGCAGAAACTAAGATTACCTCTCTAGGGGTCGCCCTATTTTCTGGATTGCAATCTGGGCTGATCCCAATCCCTTGCAAACCTAATTGAGCGGCCGGAAAGGCACACACTCTGACCTGTAGGGGGAAAAACAAAGATGAGAATGACTCGTTCATGAATCACCTCATAATCAATTTGAATGGTCTAGCTTGGAAAATCACAGAACATCTCATCCAACGGAAAGAAACATCATATCCAAATACAGGCAAACGGTGCTCTGCCAAAGTACTGTGGAGAATATTGATTTTGCCACTTTCCTATACTGGCGAATGCAATTTGCAATACTAGTACTATGGCCAAAAACGCAATGATATCTGCCTTAAAAGATGCTGCACAGGACGTAATGATACTTTACCAGTAACCAAGTTCATGAAAACAAGAAGATATATGTACTGAGCAGGTATGCAGCATGCATGAGAATTCATGTCAATCACATTTACCAGTCACCAATTAGGGAATGGGCCAGGGTAGAAAAACACAAAATAGAATACTACATAGCAGAGGGTAAAACAAGTCAGGGTAAACTCACCAACAGGGGGAAACTGCTAAGAGAAAACATGAGAAAAATTAGGGAACTGCTGAAGCCATTCACAAAATTTCACGCTATAGTGCTATTGCTACTATTAAATCCTCCTTTTCGTACTACCAAACAACGAAAAGTTGTACATCTCCTTAAAAATAAACATATAAATAGTCATCTTGACAGAAGTTAAGGGAAAAACTCAAGGCAAGCATCGACACTAAGCTAAAGGTTCCCAAAACTAATCATGACATTTCCACTCTCAAATGGCAGATATTGGAATCGACCTAAATGATCATAACCAAGTAATTAGTCCACCCTTCTCCCTAATAGGTCTCCATCACCTGACCATGTTTCATATGTGAGATGCTACGTTGTAGAAACATGTTACTTTGGATGCCACGTAAACAGAGAAATGTTTACATGATTTTTCAGGACAAATCAGCTCTCGCTCTTTTAGATGCTAAAGAATTATAATATCATAAGCACATACAGTTCGAGCAGCAGATGTAGGTGGCATGAACAGCGTCAGACCCCCGTCAATGCACAGTCGATTACGAAAAAATGTAGCTGGCCGTGGCGCAAGATATCTGCACCAGAGTATATCTCTCCATAAGATGCATTGGAAAAGGCAATTTACTACAAAGAAAAGAAATTTAGCAACTATTCACCCTGGGATGAAGGAAGAAGTGACTACTGCATTGATAAGATCTTCTCTGGAGTCAAACTGATCCACCAGTAAACCCCTAGGCCTCCAAAGGATCTGGGTAACAGCAACTGCAACAGCAAAATCTTAAGAAGATGCTACAAATAGTAAGTAAAAATTTAATGACTCAATTAAGATTCATTTTAAGTGGTGACTTTCATGAACTATCACAGACATAGGCCACTAGTTAAGTTCCTCTGATGGCATACAGAAGAGTATGCTTAACTTTGACAAGAGTCTTTCCAATCTAGTCCTGTAACCCCTAACAGTACGATACAAACTTCTATCCATAGTAGTCTCAGCTACCAGAGAAAAGCATAACTGCTGCAACATACAACACATCTTCCAGTCACGAATACCACTTCACTAGCTTATAACAATAAGCTTCAGTTCAAGACTTCTCCTATGAAGAAGTAAAATCTGCAACTGTCTCCTGCTATGAATTGCCGGTGATTACTAGAAATTTAATGCCCATCAAGACAGATCCTAATCTCAACCTGGACCCATAACTCCAAGTACCACAAGCCAAGAAGATTTGCTCATTGAGACAGATCCTAATCTCAACCCAAAGCAGGATGTACACAAAAGGGGAGAAAAGAGAGCAGTTTAAAACAAGACTACCTGCTTATAGAAGTTTGAAAACAAATAAGAGGAAATAGGGGACAGCCCATAACTCCAAGGATCATTTAGAGTTGGAATTAGGTTAGGATAGGCTCCGGCATAGTCATTTGTCAATTAAAGTATACTAATACCCTAATTTCTTTGTCCACTACACAACAACATAAAAGTGCTAGATAGAGCATACAGGACAGCAGGTAGAGAGAGAAGAGAGGATGAAAGATGGAATCGCACTTACTGCGGACCCTTCCATTGGACCTGGTATGAGCATCTTCAGGAAGGAACTTATCAAGCACATCACGAAGAACAGCCTAAGTGCAACGAGCACAAGAAATGCCAATGTTTAAGGCAAAAATAGTCGTAAATTTCATATTAATGCAAATGAATGCCATTTCTGCAGGGCTAAAATGTCTTTGATGACAAAACAGAATCCTGCAGAAACAGTGGATAAACAAACACAGTATTTTTTAAGTCTGCACAAACTTTTTGACTCCTCATTTAACAAGATAACTGAATGAAAGTTATGCCTACAATTCTTGGGAAAGATGATATGGAGATTAATAATATAAAAGAAGTAGCATGTGAACAAATACGGTCCATACCCCGAGCCGAAAAGCCGTTCCTCTTCTCCGACAATCCTCAGCTAGAACCTTAGTAGCCATCAAAGCCTCTTCCATGCTGGCTCCAGAAGCAATCACTGCACATACTATGGCACCAGCTGATGAACCAGCCAATGGTGTGGTTTCCTGAGACAGAATAGAAAATCTTTAACCTCATTAAAGACTAAGTTACTAAGTGGACAAGTCACATCACATATACATAGAGACCCATGCAACGCATAGGGAAGCTACTAATTACAAACAAAAAATGGAAATAAAGCAAGAGAAAGAAGTTAAACTTTAGCTGACCGAAATTTATAATCTTTTCCGACCAAAAAAAAAAATTTATAATCTTTTAACAATCCTCAATATTAGCAAACTACACGCTCCTCCTCGGTAATATAGAGTAAGGAACACACAACAAAGGACTTAAAAGTTAACAGTTGTCGACTCTACTAGTACATACCAAAGATGTTATAACAAGATATCGATCGCAAAAGGATGATTTAACACGAATCACAAAACAAGATTTGCTAAAGTACCTCATTTTTCCATAAGGTGACATTAACAAAACCCTTGTACTTAATTAAGTAGTTTGGAGGCCAATGACAAAAGAATAATGTCTTTCACATATATGTACTGAACTTCTATTGATCAGAAATTCAAAAACACATGATATGTTTCAAATAAAAATTGGACTTTAACAGCAACAGAATGTTGCCAACCAGAATATATTTTAGTAAATTGGAAATTGTCACATATACAATAAATGATAAGTTTATGTAAGTAACTTACCATGAAACTGTTACAATACTATAAGTTTATGCTAGTAGCTTACCATGAAACTATTACAATACAATATATGAACAATCGTGATAGAAACTATAAAATTTAATGAGTGACATATCAGAAATAAGTTGAACTGATAGATTCATATGATCTCGATAGACTAGTGGGGAAATGAACGATTCCCATGTGACTAGGTAATTAATAGATTCACTTAATAGCTCCGTGGCATTTGGGCCATGGACTGAATTCAACTGCGATATAGGAATTGAAAAATATATCTGCTATACGCCTTAACTTGGACCAACATGGTATTGCAATCTAAACGCCCACATGTGGTTAAATAAAAGCAGGCGATAGCATAGTGTCAGAAATTACCAACAGGGCTTACAGATTGAAACATTTGACATCGCCAATCCCAAGTATACTCTCCTCATTCTCCTCATTGTCTTGACTAGTTACAGGCACATCAAACCCAATAAGAGGATCATCTTGCAAAATGATCAGCAGGTACACTCTCCTCACTGTCCTGATTAGTTTATAGGCACACCAAACCCACGGAGAAGGTCATCTCATGAATTCGGCCGAACTAAACCAAGACATGAGCCACAACAAACTTCAGTTCAGACCTAACTCGACTTCCAATAGGCACGGCTTTGATATCATTTCTATCCGCAATCATCCTAGAAAAATCTACCACCAAAGGACCAAAGTATCCCCGAGTCCAGAAAACTAAAAATCGAACCTTGATATAGCCCTTCTGGATGAGGAAATGGGCGACCCCGAGATGGTACGGGAACAAGAGCCCGGCGGCCGAGAAACTAAACCCGGGACTCGTCACCACTCTCCTCTCCTGCTCTGCCTCCACATCCTTGACCCTCTGCTCCCATATCACGCCGGGCTCTATCTCGTCCTCGATGACGATACCGATCCTCTCCTTTCTGTCGTACCTCGCGCCCGTCCCGCCGCCACTGACGGCCGCTCCGTTCGGACCGTCCCCGAGGAGGCCGGTCCCCGACCCGGCACCCGCCTCCTTCTTCTTGCTGCGGCTCTTGATCAGCCGCGAAGCGATGCCGAGGAAGAGCTCGCCGGTGGCGATGGCGAACGACTTCTTGTCCGGCTGAGAGGAACTGGGCTTCTGGGTCCGGCCCTGGTCCTGGCCCTGGTCCTGGTCCTGGTGCTGGGTCTGGTCCTGGGGGTCGTTCTTGGTCTGGCTGTGGTTGTGGTTGTGGGTGGAGGAGGGTTTGGAAGAGAAGGCGAGGGTCCGGGGACGACGACGAAGAAGAGGAGGGAGGCGAGGGAAGGAGGGTCTGGGGTTCAGACAAGGGAAAGGGTTGGCTTGGTGGGGAGAGAGATAGAGGGAGGAGAGGGAGGAGGGAGGAGCCATGGGAAACCAGAGGCTGCAGAGGTTTTGGCTCCCACCCTGAACTGTTGTTTGTTGTTGTGGTGGGAGAAATATAGTTCTTGAGATGTTTTCGGACATTTTTTTTCTCGTTTTCTGAGTTAATATCACGAAAAATTTTAAATTAATAGATAAATTTATTCTAGTTATATAATTTGCCCTCCGTTAGTTTTCGTTAAATTTTTCTATTAAATTACTAAATTAGGTGACTCGTGGCAATTGACAGATGTACTGATTTTGGATTTAACCCCTTCGTTATTTACACATATACGAATTTATAATTTTTCAAGATAATAATCTAATTTAACATAGGGTAAATTTATCATAAATATATCGATTTGGTATTTTTGGTAGTTAAAAAATTAATTTTTGATAAATTTATCACAGATATATCAATTTGAATAACCTTATTTTTTTCATTAAATGCCAAGTAATATAAGTAGATTTTCTTGCCCCTAAAAGAATATTGTTCTCCAAATTTTATCCTTTTGATACATTGTATTAACGAGTACCTAATAAAAATCTATAATTCAATTTTTAAAATACCGAATACCCACAAAAAGAAAAAACCTCAGCGCATTTAGCACGAACTTTTTATATCCCGTTGCTCCCGACCGAATTCCTTGTTTTTAATTCCAAAAGGGCCGCGTCGATCATTATGCATCTTATTCGGACAAATGATTGGTAAATTCTTTTAGCAATCCATTAAGTATCATATGAATAAGAAAAATCCTAAGCTCCGTTTGTTTTATGAAAAGCAAATAATTTGAAAAGTATTTTCCTAAAACCGATCGATTGTATCGCTTATAAAAATAACGAACGAAATATATTTTTATTGTCCACAAAAATGTTTAGACATAAAATTGTTATTGGGAATAAAAAATATTTTTTCGTTGATTAATTATTTTTAGTTATACAATTTATCATTTCTAGAAAAATATTTTCCAAATCGCTCGTTTTTTTAACCGAATCAAACAGAGCCCTAGTTAGAAAAACCGCATATCAAATGAGGAATTACTCGACGCATGGTTCGAAAATTATGAGAATTCCCTTAACTTTACATCATTAGCAGTTTTCGAGATGCTCGTTTCATAAAATCTACCCGAAAGATTACACGGTTTCCGGCTTGGTCGGCATCCCCTACGAAGATGTTAATCGCCGGTGGCGCCTACGATGATAAAAAAGAACAAGGTATTCCTTTTGAAAACGATGGGTTTCTCTCGTTTGTTTTCGGTTGGAGTTTTGTGAATGTTTTGCGTGTCCCTGTGATCCACGTTTGTGTTTTTGCGGGGGAGAGAGAGAGAGAGAAAGTGGGCGGCGGATTCCGCCAACCGAAATAACGGCCACAGCATTGAGGTTTCGCTATTGTTTTAATCGACAGAATTTTATTATTTGGAAAGCTCCTTTACGCCTTTCGACATCAATCGTGTCTACATGACTTCTTTAGAATCAAATGGACTGGTGTCTCGACGTTTTAAGAGCATTTCAGGTCCGCACGATGATATCGAGATTCGATGTACACGAAGCGAAGCGACAAGGGACAAGGACTTGCATCCCGAACAATCAGTAATTGAAATACTAGCCAATAAAAGCGTCGACCCATTGACCTGTTTTTCAAAATGATCTGAAACTTACGTCTCCTAATTTTCGATATATTTTTTTTCCTTTCGAAGGAACTAAAAATTTGCCCTGACCCATTAATTGGAGAATTAGAGTTCATCTTCGTGTTACTAGTTATCGGCCAAAAATTTGCCCTAACCCTTTTTTCCCAAAATGGGGAAAAAGAAGAGACAAAAGAATAGTTGGTCCTGGGAATGCGTTGAACAGCCAGTGTATATAGAGCTCTAGTTCATTTGGGGGATTGAGCAAGGCTAGCTATACAAGTCTCTAATGCTCAGCAGCTCCGGTTCCTCGCAGATTAGTAATGAGCAGAGGACGATAAAATTATCGAGATGGATCCTGATAGTCACACGTGATGTAATTTTTTTTTCCCAATAACGATGAGTCGATCATCGAGATACATTGAAAAATTCAGTTCGATTAATCTGCCTCTCAAAGAAAGTCAACATTACAGAAAACTAGTCGAAATCCAACATACCCGGAATATAGGCAGGGTTATTGAATATGAAGACCCTTTCACATTATGCACAGACAACTTGATCCCGTTTAGAAGAACTTCTGTACCTTGTTATCTCAATGCCCAAATAATCAAGAGGACCAGGAACTGCAACGTGAGGCTTCCCAACTTTCACTCGAACAGCCATTATCCGGGGGAATTTCGCCAAGGTAGTGGACGCAATGTGTTCTGCCACCGCCTCTAAAAGATTCTTGGGCAGTCCTTCCACAACTTCCTTAACTAAGCTGTAAATTATACAGAAAGTTAAACTGGGAATAGTTCAGACAATCAATCAACTCGAGATAAGTATAATGCTGCTAAAGGAAGAGCACTCTTGCTATTTAATCATTTCTCACGATCAACCAAAATCACGGCCCACTTTAACAAGTTCAATCAAAAAATAAAATGTAAGTACATTTGACGGTATACAGAAAGTTAAACTGGGAATAGTTCAGACAATCAATCAAAGATAAGTATAATGCTGCTAAAGGAAGAGCACTCTTGCTATTTAATCATTTCTCACGATCAACCAAAATCACGGCCCACTTTAACAAGTTCAATCAAAAAATAAAATGTAAGTACATTTGACGGCAAGAGCTTGGCAAGCAAATCAACTTTCACGTGGATAACATTCTCCAAGGCATTTCGACTATCGCTACTAAAAAAGCATGAACTGACTCACCGATAGATGTCCGTGTAACTGACAGTATCAGACAACTCGTCTGATTTTCCAGCTGCCCGCAGATCCATCCAAGCATCTACATCAATCAAAAATTTCTGACCCAGTTTCCTTTCTTCTGGCTTCACCCCATGGAAACCATGGAACAACAAGCCTCTCAATATGAGCTTGTCACCCCTCAACACCTCAAGATTTTCCATCGACATTCCTGACAAAAATGACATCATTACATTTATCAGAGAAAAAATGTAATAGAGTTAGGTCATTTCTACTTGAGCAATAGACAAGAAAAAAAATTATAAAAAAATGGTAATTTGCTTGAACTTCCAAATACTGATAATCACGATATTGGCTAGTTATCAGTAATTGCTACAATTTTCGGCTTCAAAGCTTGCCCTAGAGATCTGATGAGGAGGATAATCGTGCGATTGCATCAGGGAGAAAAAGAAACTACGTAACATCTCTAATTTCCTAAATCACTGATAGAAGTTCCATATGAGTAAATTTAGCCTCATTTTCCCTCACAGACACAAACTCATTATTTAATTCAACAAAAGAACTGAGCTTTGACTCTGTCGACCAAAATTGATCAAACCTTTATTTTGTATCAACAGCCCATTCATTTGGCTTTCGCCAATTCAGCTGCCGTAAAATTCCAACAAAATCACAAGTTGTTTTTGGCACCATGAAGCCCGTGACCCCTCCTTCCAAATTCTGACCTATAACTAGCTCAGTGAATCAAGAGAGTATGACGTTCAAATCTAATGCCCACCAATACCTAGGGGTGCTTTTTCTCAAAAAAAAACGTTACTTTGAGACATTTGCACGAGAAAGAGGAGCATTTTCCAATGCCAAACGGGTCCACCACTGAGACAAGCTACAAGCGACCCCTTGACCCATACACGTCTCTTCTATACAAGAAACAAGCGCAAACTATTCATCTGACATTTTCACAAACACATGGTGAGCAAGGGAAGGCCCCAAACAGAAGAAACAAATCAACACCGTGAGGCATCGGAGCAATATGGAACGAATTATGTCATACAAAATTAGAAAGAGGGAGGCAAGACCCATTACCCAAGACCGCCGCGGATGAAAGAAAACCTGCAACCGGGAATCAAAGAACAGCAAATCAAAAGGGGAGAAAGCTGACCCACGGGACCTTTCTCTGAAAGAATGTCACTTTACGAAATTTGCACAAGAAAGAGAGAGCGTTTCCAATACAAGGGTCCCTTGCCCGACGCACGTCCCATGTATTCAAGAAACAAGCGTCAATTACTCATCTGACATTTTCACAAACACATGGCGAGCAAGAGTAGGCTCCAAACAGAAGAAAACAAAACAACACGCGAGGCACCGGCGCAACACGCAACCAATCACGTCGTGCTTTAACGTTCGGAAAAACACAAAATTAGAAAGAGAGAGGCACAAGACCCCATCATTACCGAAGAGCGCAGCGAACGCGAGAAAACAAGCACCCCCCAATATCAAAGAACCCGCAGATCCAAAGGAGGAAAGCAGGCGCGCTACACGGCCCAACCTATCGGACAACGACAGAGTTACAAACGGGAGGACAGAGCTACTTACTGATGTCGAAGTCGACAGATGACCCTTCAAAATCAACGACGATGTCGCCAGCCCAACATCCACCGGATAGCGAAACTCCCGCGCACGGTGAAACGGTGGAGAACTACCGTGCGCGGTTCCCGATCAGATGGGCTGGCTGGCGGGCCGAGCCTGAGATGATCCATGGGCATGGCTATGACGAGTTTGGATAATTCCAGAAGAGCCCTCCAATTTGTCGCGTTTTTTTCAAAAGGGCCCCTCCAATCGGTCGCCCTTTTTTGCAAAGAGACCCCTCACGTGCCCCCTATTGTGAATCGATGTCGTTGCAATCGACCCCTCCCCGGCCCCGTCGCGCCGATAAAAGAATCACCGCGTGGCGAGCACGTGACCATCACGTGCCCATTTAAATCCCATGGGCGGGGCATCTATAACGACCCGGAATCCCGAGATAAATGTATATTTGCACATCTTAAAGAAAAGTATTCAAGATCACGGTTGCTTCTGACAAAAAAAAAAGAAGAAGTTATGGTTGGTTTCATAACCTCTCCATCTTCCATCGGAGGAATTCTGCATCATGATCATCCTCCGAATGCAACTGACTTGGCCATAAGTTTCCACTTGCGCCCGATATCAGTCTATCTTTATTAGCAAAGGGGTGGGGAGGAATGATCGGCATTAGAAATCCAGTGTTATCATGAGAGTCTCACGCTCATTATTAAGGGTGTCAGAATTGAACCGAAAAATCGAACCGAGATACGAACCGAACCGAACCGAACCAAAAATTTCGTGTATTTCGGTTCGGTTTTGAATTCAGTTCGAATCATCAAAATAAATCAAATTTTCTTTTCGGTTCGGTTTGGTTCGGATCGGATTGAACCGAACTAAAATAAACACTTCGATTTGGGGCTATTTTGCCCTCTCTCTCCCCTTCTTTCTCCTCTCTCCTCTCTCTCTATACTTAATGAACTTGAAACCGAAAACTAATCCGAACCAAACCGAACCAAATCAATTTTTCGGTTCGGTTCCAGTTCGGTTCGGTTCAAATTCGGTTCAGTTCAAGGGGGCACCCTTAAGATCGGTTTTTTGAAAAACCGAACCGAACCGAACTATTTACACCCCTACTCATTACAGAATATTCGATCTGAGTAATAGCTAGCTACTACACGGTAGCTTAGGCTCAAAGCTCCAATATTGGCAAGCCTATTCATCCACCAATATGTTAGCACTTGAAAATAAATATATTGGGAACAGGTTCACTCACAACACATGTAAAGGATAAGTAACATTTTTACCACTAGGGCACTCACCTTGATCTATCGATTTCTTGGTTGAGTATAAGTATGAAAATCCGCAAACATAACCCGACAGAATCCCTCGCTGTGAAGGAGAATAATGTTAAACGTTGATAGACCCAATATATCCGTTTGTTCCTTCAATATCATCGAAAGCATCGGTCGATATCGGGATCACTCAGTTTGCTTCAAATGAAGAATTATCTACTATATGATTACTCTTGAATTGTGCACGTCGTCGAACAAAAATATAATCGCAATGAAGCATGAAATATTTTAGCATATATAACATTATTTTAACGTATCGTTAGTTACAAAAAGGACGCACAGATTACAAAGGAAACCAATTAGTATAAAATTAAGAAATTCACCAACATAATATTTTATGTGCCGTAATTATTATACTATTTCTGCAATGCATGTAAACAACGGGAAATACTTTCGTTTGCCAACTAATACGAGAAAATATTTGAATTATTTTATGATGCTAAAACAAAATGTATTTCTTAAATACATGAGTTGCAATTGAATGGTAAAATATTGAGGGAGAGAGGACAATAAGGGGCCATGAATTAGTACACATATGTTTTGCTGCTTCTGTGAAGAAAGTATCAAAACCTTTTCCCACAACGAAGAGAGCCCGATTTTGTTGATTCAGGTAGCACATTTAGAGAAAACTTTATTATAACACAATTTTATAGATTTGTCATCTTAATTTTCCGACCTTGGACTTTGAGCAGAATTTTTTAAAGAAAATTAACCACTAAAAAATTTCAAACTATGCATATTGTGACATATTTTTCTATAATTTATTTTTGTAATACAAAAATTTTAAAGCTTTTACCAGTGTGACACATTAAGCACCATTAAAAATCTGCATACATAAACGTCGAAGAGCAAACGGTGTTGACATGCCAAAGTGTTGACAAATGACATTGTTTTAGTTGAAAAATGATCCGATGAAACCTTGATGGAAAGTAAATATGTTGCATAAATATAAATTTAAAATTTTTATGTCACAAAAAAAAAAAAATTTAGAGCAAATGCGCAACAACGCACATAATTTGGGATTTTTGTAAATGTATCACATGGGACATAATTTGGGACATAGTTTGAGATTCTTGATGGCTTTTTTTTTCCTTTATTAAAATAGTTTATTGGACATATAAAAAGATAAAAGTTGGCGAGTGGGCAAATATTGATGAATATACATGCTATACGTTTTGTCAAACTGATGACCACGATTTTTACTACATAATCAAAGTAACAATCTAAAATGACAAATGACATATCTGGCTGCACAATGCACAAAAGCTCCTCTTTACAATATGAACTTCCTGAACTACTGAAATAACTACCTCCCCAAAGTAAAATGTAATTAGCAGTATCATGTTTCTCTGGCCACTTTTTCTTGTCTCCATTGTCTGCACACACTATTCTCTTGTCTCAGAGAATCATCTGAGTCCTTTTGGTGGCATGTCAAGTAAATCAATCACCTCTCCGTTAGTGGTCGGGCATCGGAAAGCACGTCTACCAATTCATGGAGTTGATCCTCCTGAGAGGGCGTCGCGGTCGGCGACATTCGACGACTGGAACAAGATTCTTCACCAGCTGCATGAAACAAGAGTGAGGTTTATCTCTGCAACATCACCCAGACCGGAGAAGAAAACCAATTGAGAGCGGGATGATAGAGAGTAACAGAATGTATTTGACTTTGGGCTTGCGCAAGAGAACCAAACCGGAAAAGATCATGTCCATTTACAAAAAGTTGAGTAAAGAGATACAACTTTGTGCTAGGATATATTTCAAGATCAGGGAGACAAACAAGACAACCAAAAGTCGCAAGATAATCAAGTATATCCTGCACCTTCTTTCGTTAGGACAGAATCCCAAAAATTGGAAAAAAAAATTCAGAGGATGTGAGAATTTGCCATACAGTGAACGCAAGGAGAAATTAATTTTCGTCCCTGCAAATAATAAAGTTTCTATATATTCTTCGTCAATGCATTAGTGTAACGACTTGACCACTGAATATTAGCAATTCTCAACACATGCCCCAATCATGTAAATACTAGAAATTCCATGAATGCAAGGGAGAAAACAAACTTAACATTACAGTGGCACATCATTATAGGTTTTTCTTATAGAGCACAAAATAGCCTTTTCAAATATCAAAAGAGGGTATCGCTTCTTTATGACACAATATAGATTGCTCAAAGGGTCTTTAAATCAATTACCATGAATCAAGGAGACAGGGACCAACAGATTGTCTTTTCTTTTCTCAGGAAAGACACCACAGCATCAATAAGAGAGCATAGACTGTTGGTTTTCATGTATAAAAACCCTCCGAGCACATTATCCATCGCCCTATACTTCCCTATTTGAACAATTGTCTTAACTACGATGCAATTATTTTCGCTTTGCAAGGTCCACCATAATAAAGTTAGCTGCACCTTTTACCAGGGAAAACTATCCGACATTTTGTAAAAGAAAGTCAACCAGAAGAAGACACAGACAACCCCGGAGTCTTAAAAAACTCCAGCTTAAAATAATGAGCATAGATTGCCATGGCATTTACCTGTTTAAGCCGCTCTTTGCTCTGCTCAGCCTGCATATAGTGCATAGACTTCTTAGAACTCTCTCAATGAAGAATACTCGTACTTATCTACATGCACAGTCTTTTTGAGAAAAAGTTTCATCTGATTCATCATCACTAACCGATGATGAGTATGTTACAGATGCAGACAACCTAACCTGGAGTATATATGTTGGAGGCAGATTCCTGCAAAGCTAAAACAGTCCCTTATTCTATTTTTATTAGGGAAGAAGGTCGATAATCAGAACTCCACCCCAACCAAACCGTACAGTCTCCAACAGGGGACAGGCCAAAGACATTGCTCCTCCAACGCTAGATGACTCGAAACTAAGGCCGTCCCGAGTTTCTCCAAGTGCCATAGTCATTAATTGCTACTACCTCATAAGCTGCTTCTGTATTTCCCAGATAAATTGTCGTCCATTTCAAGATTTTCTTTTTCATACATTAAGGAAACAAAATCCGCACGTTCCTTCCCCATTTACAACAAATTAATCATCATGGCATTACCGTCTGTTTCTGCTGAGGCTGCTAAAAATATGGTTTCTATTGACTGAAGTTCTGATGGAATAAGAAATCAATGACGGATCATAATCCCATTAGCCCATTAGGTGCTACCCTTTACAGTACGTTTATGAAAAGAGCTGCCGTCAGTTAAACGAAAAGAGCCGCCCAATGAACTTTGTATAAATATTTTTACTCAATTTGATCAGATGGCCAGAATCAAGGGGAGAACTGATTTAGACAAAGCATACCTCTTCCCTCAAAAGGCGTGCCTTTTCCTCCTCCAATTGGGTCACCAAAGATTCTAATTCAGCTGTGTATGCCTGCAAAAGCAGAGAGAAACATGTCGGGATTCTTTTTGCTAAAATGAAAACTACCGCAGAGTTAAGCAACCATTCGCCTCAGACAAGGGAACAAATTTTAACAGTCCCAATGTCTGTGGCAATGGAGGCTATTACTATGTGCGTGACAGATGGAAGAAAGACAAACAGAGATGGTGAAGACAATGACATCAACCAACAAACAACTTGTCATCAATTGTACATAGAGTTCTCAGCAGAAAAAATAGGAAACAAAACAACGCGAGTGGGACCAATTATCACAAATGTCATTGGATTGCTCTGCGCCACTGTTTCACAACGAAACCCCTCGTTTTTCACCAACACTGGATCATGTGAAATTGGAGGAAACAAGAAATGCACAGAAGAGTAGGGGGAAGACCAAATGAAAATTACCTGCTTGCGTTCTCGGGACCTTGCCGCCGATTCTCGGTTCTTGATCATCCTCCTCTGCTTCTGCTGCGTGGCCTTATCCACCGGCTCCTCCACGGCCCTCCTCTTCCCTCTCCCGACCACCACTCTCCCCACAATTCCGCCACTGTTGTTACTAACGCCGCCGCCCACGCCCACGCCCACCGTCCCCCCCACCTGAATCAAATGCCCGTTCAAATCCCCCGCCGCGTCCCCGCAGTAACCCCCTGCTCCCCCCCCACCACCCCCACCACCACCACCACCACCACCACCACCAATCCTCACGTCCTCTTCCCTCACGGCCCCGTTCTTCGTCAGGAAATCCTCCAGGGTCATCTCCTCCTCCCCCCTGCCGCTCGCCCCGTCGCTCCCCGCCACGATCTCCTTCCACACCTCGTCCACCGTCTTCCCGACCCCGGCGTCCCCGCCGCCCCCAGGCATCGACGCGCCGCCGTCGCCGACGCCGCCGACGCCGCCGCCGTGGTTGAACAGCGAGGGGTCGGGAGTGGCGGGACCGTCGTCGGAGTAGATGTTCTTGAGGAGGTCGTCCATGGTGACCGCGCCGGAGCTATCGTCGGCGCTGGCGGCGCTGGCGGCGGCGGCGTCGGCGTGGCTGCCGTTGTGGTGGTCCTGGAGATCGGAGATCAGGGCGGAGAGCGAGGATGATATAGTCGACTGGAGCGGCAGATCCCGATTCGCCCTCGACGACGTCGTTGAGGTCATCACCTTCGACGACGCCATGGCCCGCCCCCCCCCCCAACCCCCAACCCCCGCACGCAAAAGTCTCCGGGTCTCTCGGCCGGCGGTTTCCCGATTCCCGCTTCTCCCGGCTCGGCGCGAAACCGCCCTCCCCCCCCCCCGACGACCTCGTCCCCCCGACGACCGCGAACCCGGCGGCGGCGGCGATCCGGGACCCGGCGGCGGTTCCGGCCGATCGTCGCGGCCGCTGCTGCTGCGGCGGAGGTTCTTATAGAGAGAGAGAGAGCCGCGGGGGCAGTTGGAACAGGAAGGGGAGAAGAGAGAGAGAGAGAGAGAGAGAGAGAGGGGGGAAGTGTTTTTTTCTGGTAGGACTGAAAATGATATATAAATGAACACGAGAAGAGAACGGCACTGTTACTCTTTGCCGCATTTATCGCCTTGTTTTTTCTTTTTTTTTTGGGGGGTCTTTCATTTATAAGTTTTTCAAATAAATAAGAAATATTATTGAATTTTGGAAAATAATCAGGAAAATCAATTTTTTTTAGGTCGGAATTAAGACATTTCGATTGTTTCGATAATTTTCAAGCGCTTTAAAATTAGTAACATGCAAAGTGCGGTTGGAGTAAAAGTCGCTCTAAAGGTAAGCTAGATCGTATTGAGGTGAAGATCTTTATTGGGTATCGGATTTTGAGCGATGTAAATGACCATTTATAACTTTCGACGTTCCTTTTGTTGGCGCCGATAGCTTTGAGATGTGCTCACGGAGCGCCGGAGACATCCGGTAAGCATCCCGTAACCGCCCCGAGTTCCCCCTCCGTAGCTTTTCTTTCCCGGACCCGTTACTTCTCCTATCTCCACCGGAACATTCTAAGGATCTGCTCGGGTCGGGACCGCCACGCGGCGCGCCGGCGGGAGGGCCCGCCCCGACCGACCGACCGACGGGAGGGCGTGACGGTAATTTCGCCGGGGGGGCGGCAGAGGGGGTCCCGCCCCCACCACGATCTCTGTCTGGCGGTACTCGCCAAAGCTGGTTTTTTACACGAAAGTCGGCAGAGTTGGTGATAGGACACCAGGCCGGTGATGTCCGTCTCCTTACGGTGAAACACGTTAAAGGCAAAAGCGCGTTTCGTCTTTTAAATTTCCTTTTCCTTTTTTTTTTCCTTCTTTTTTAATTAATTCGTTTCTTCCTTTTCTTTCTAATTGGGCATAATAAAAAAAATCAGATCTTTATATTACCCATTTTTGGAAAAGCCGGAAAATAATGCGATAATCAAACAGAACTTATGCCATGTTATTTTTCTAAAAATAATCGCTTAAAATAATTAGTCGGCAAATATTATTTATATCTCAACATTTTCATGGACAGCGAAAATATTTTTGTCAGCAATTTTTTTTAAAAAAATATTTTTTTAAATTATTTGTTTTTACGCGAAACAAACAAGCCCTTAGAAAAACGTGCTATGAAAAGAACTTTTTTCTTTGGGTAAATGTCATTTGTTGCTTAGCAAAAGGAAAGGAAGGGGATTTCATGACCTTACCTATCGTTTTCAATCTCTTTTGAAATTTGTAAAGCCGAAGGGGTGTTTTTGTAGGATTTCGGAGGTTTGACTTTTCGCGGACATTGTTGTTAACGCAGCGCCATCATCGTTCATTTCGTGCGAAAATAAAACGAGATGAAAGCGACATCGGACGTGGCCGGCGGGCGGACGGCGGCGGCGATTGGACGGAACTTTCGCCGAAAGGCATATTCCCTCTCTCCCGCCCGCAGCGCAGCGCGTTTGCAGCACGCGGCGGCGGCCCTTTCCCGGCAGCAATCGCCCCCTCACGCGCTGGGGAGCCGAGGTCCGCGGGCCCTCCCGTGAGGGGTCGGGAGGGATAGGGATAGGGGCGAGCGCCGGGTCCGGCTCAATCCGAGAAGTCGGACCCGGAACCGGGCGTGGATCGACCGGTTCGTGACTGGCTCTCGAAAAGAATTAGGTCGACTTTCTGTTCGCGGATCTAGGACCGGCGCGGGATCGGTTCGGTTCTCGAGTCGAAAAGGCTTTAAGCCGGTTTTGAATACAAATGCTTAACTAACAAATATTCTTGTGGAGGAAAGGTGTAACTTTTTTATCCTAAGGTTTTGGTTTCTATCCAAAACATCGAATGAGCCGGTTCCCAAGTAGAACCGAGAATGGTCGGTTCCAGAATTGTCCAATTCGATTCCTAATTCTAATCTTTTGAAATCCAGAGTCACAAAGTCGATTCTTAGTTCTAGATCGATAATCGATCCATTTTGAAATCGATCACCTTTATGATAAAAAAAAAAAAAAACTAGCGTAATACCTTTTGAGGGACACCATAAGAGTCATATTAATCTTTACGTAACATTCGAATCTAGACCGAAGAGAAGTTGTCTCTTGACAGTCGGGATCACTTGCGATTTATCGATTCGAGGTGGATGAGCCCGGCCACTCTAGTTTCAACAAGGTGCCAAAGATTCCGGACACATTCACCGAGACGAGATACTCGTGCTCCACTCCAATTCAACACGTGACCTCGTATTTGGGAATATGAACCCGACTTTGTCGATCTGTAATTTTCGTGCGATGCAATGACAAATTGGGGGCCAGTGGGAGCAACGACCGTTCCCCGATTACGTGACGCATAGAATATTGTAGAAATAATTTATAAGAATTTCATAAGCCACTTAGTTAATAGCTATCCCAACCTAGAAAAAGAATAAATTCTTAGAAACTATTAGTGATTTTTACAATTAATTGCGTCCAATTTTTTCAATCATACATCGAATAGGCCGATTGATTAGTGTCGATAATTTATCGACTCGACCGCCTTCAACTATGGTCCTGCAAACCAATTTCTTTTTTTTTGGTCCTGACCCAAATCCCTACTCTGTTTGACAGGGCTAATTAATTGGTGATTAGCCCACTAATCCCCGTAAGCATTTCATATGTCGGTCACATCGAGGATTTGGACCGACCGACCGACCGATCAATCATAGTACTCGCGTTACATGTTTCTCATCTCACGTGGCGCTTTGATTTGAGAACCCCTGGTTCTATTGGACTTGTTGTGTCACTGTCACGTGGGACAGATATCGCATGAAATACCTTCTCCTATTAAGATTGTCAGGAGCACCTCGGGAATTCAATCGGCACTTGTTTCATCCATGGTAATCAAAGGTGCGGCGTGATTCGCCATCAAACCATCGAATCTTGGTTATATATATAAATATATAAAGCTCGATAATAAATCATTATATGTGTGTATATATATATGAAAATCTCGACAATAAACCATTAAAATTTAAAATTTAAAAAAAATTCCATTTCCCGCCAGACATATGAAAAGAAGCTCCGGATCCACTGAAAAAACCGAACAAACCGACCCAACGGCCAACACAACCGAATCAAAGTCGGGTCGAACCGAATCCAATCCAATCCAATCAAATCAAATCAAATCGCCTTCCTTCCATCTTCGATTTGTTGAACTCTCTCCAAGAAAAAGAGCTTCGAGAAAAACATGGCGGCGCCGCCCGCCGCCGCCGCCCGCCTCGCCCTCCTCCTCGTCGGAACGCTCGCCCTCGCGCTCCTCGGCCTCCCCGACGGCGCCGCCTCCGTCCCCGTCGAGGAGCTCGACGCGGCGCCCTCGCCGCCCTCCGCTCCCGCGGCTACCGCCTCGCCGCCAACGCCGCCGCCGCCTCCGACCTCCGCTTCGACCTCCTCTCCGCCGCGTCCGCCACCCTGTTCGCCCCGGCCGACTCCGCCCTCTTCGCCCTCGGCATGGCCCTCCCCGCCCCGGCCTACCTCTCCGCACTCCGGTCCCACGCCGTCCCCCGCCGCCTCTCCGCCGCCGACCTCCGCCGCGCCCCCGCTCGTCCGCCGCCGCCGCCGTGGTGGTCCCGACCCTCCTCCCCTCGCGGTCTCTCCGCGTGACCGTGGGCCAGCATTCCGACGCGATCGCCGTGGACGGCGTCGAGCTGGCGGCGCTCGGGGTTTTCTATGGCCGCGACGTGGCGGTGCACGGGCTCCGCGGCGCTCTGAGCATCCAATCTCAGTTTGGAGCCATGGACGGCGGTGCTCCTCATCCGGTGCTTCGCCGGATCCCCAGTTCGATCTTTTTCCGCGTCCCCGAGGTTGCTTCGCCGGCCAGCCACGTGAATGATCGTTCCAGTCAGCGGCGCTCTGCCAACCTCACTGATTCGTCGCCTCCGGAATCGCGAGATCGCTATTCGCCGTCGCCGGAGTTTCCGCCATACGCAGCGCCGGAGATTCAACCCTTGTCGGCACCTTTGCCCGCCTCGGCGGAGATTAGTTCCGTTGCTCTATTGGGTGAGGACGGCGACGAAGGTGACAGGAGAGGAAGATATGGGCTTCCCGGCGATCCGGCTCCGATGATGATGCCGCCGTTAGATGGCGGTGGCGAACGAGAGGGTTCGCTCGAGATATCCGAGCCTTTCGACGAGGAAACCATGCCCATTGAGGAAGTCTTTGACGACGACGACGACGAGTTTTGGGACGACGATACCCTTTTAGCTTGACGGCTCGCCGGATAATGGGGGGTGCATCACGCCGCCGGCGACGGTACCTCTTGTTATTGTCCATTTTTGGCCGAGTTTTACTTGGATTTGATCTTTTTTTGGGCCCTTTTCGCAATTTCTCTCTTTCTCTGGCGACGGAGGACCAATTGTGCATAGCAATTTCTGATTACAATAGAGCGCAAATTTCATTAGAAAGCTTGCGATTCACGGCTTACGGACCGCTTTCATCGACCCTCTATTCGTTTTGTGTCCGATATCGCGTACGACGCGAGTCACAATTCACGAGCCGTGTTTTCGTAATTACGTCTTTTCAAATTTCCATGTTTGATTTTGCATGTAAAACCATTCAGGAGGGAGATGAGGGTGTCTCTCAGATCTTCTCCTGTGATGATATTCATAACGACGGCCGGAGTCCTTTGGGTACATTTGATTAATTCACTTCAGCCGATCTAAGTGCCGGGCAGAGACATTTTGGTTTCGAATCGAAAATGTATGCGCGATTGGCGAAGCTACTTCCCGGCCAACATAGGAAACATCAAACGTCCAAGCAAAATGCGAAATACAAAGCCACTCCAATGCCGGTCCATCGACCGGAAGATTGTACAAACTAAACAAGCCCGTGTTGCAACCAAAAAACAAATGGCAGAGGATTCGAAACCCGTGAATCAGATCCCTGCATGAGGAATGGGGAAAGAAGTGGGGCGAAGGTCCGAAAGATGTCGGCGCTGCTGGTAAGGGAATGGCGGGCGGTCGGCTCAATAAAAGATGGTAGAGAGGAGGCTATTGAAGGCTCAGTACCGTGAGAATGCAGGAATGGCAACATAAGAGGCTTGCCAATGAATTCTCATTAGTTTCATATACCGCCTGCACTTTAAAAAAAACTAGCGCTTTTCTTGTCAACTATAAAGACAGACCCGGAAAATGACGCGGTTGCATCGTCCGAGAGAGTTTGTTTATCATGTAAAGCTTCATCGTGAGAGAGAATGCTCGCAAAAGAGATAACTTTGATATCAAAAGTACGATGCCCATTCACATCGAGATGCAACTGACGGCTCCGGAAAATAACTCCGATCTCACACCGATGAAAGTATCGGTTTGATCTAAATCTCACATAACATACACCAGGCATATTTCATATCCAGGGGGAACTTAGACAAAATAAAGCTGCAATACAAACACTACGAAAAAAAAGTACCTAGCAAATCAACAGAAGGCACAATGAAAGGAAATTTACTCGGAGGGAAACGGCACGGAAAGATGCTGGCTTCATTAGCTAGTGATTACTATTATCGGGTTGTGGACTGGTATTACCTGCTTCAGCCTTGGATATTTCATCACCTCTGCGGTGGTTCTCGTCGACATCCAGCACATCGTCCATCAGGTCATCCTCTCCAACGTTAATGTCTTCAACGTCCTCATCCTCGTTACTACCTGTGCCAAGGGATTTTTCTGGTCTTGGGTCCATGCTCCAGCCTGTGGGTTTCCAGCTCTTTATCCATCGTTTCCTGTAAGTTCAGATCGTCATTTGCTTTTCTCGCTTTCCTTGCATTTTGCCACCTCTCCAACTGCTTCTCAACATTTGCAATATACTGATCCCCAATCTGTTTCTGATATTCCGATAGTTCCTGTCGCCTAACGGTCTTCCACTCTAGGAAATCCTGTTTCACAGATAGCACGGATTAATAATGTACGCCAAAAGGACTGAATGGAGAAAAAGGGCATGCAGACATAATTTTGCCTTGTACAACTTGTTGACATGTAATGGGAGAGGAAAACATTAGGTTTTTCTCCTGTTCTTGTAAACACCGACAAAATGATGAACCCATTTCCTCTGCGCTATGTATTAGTGCACATATTCAGATCAAAATGCCTATGTATCTCTATAGATGCACACGTGCCTCAACTTTCCTTGAGAATAAGAGCAGAAAGAAACCAACCTGCTCCTTTCGCTGCTCGATCAAGGTTGCATCTTTCTCCAATGGTTTTGCAGGTAGATAATAAATGGACGGCTTTGTTTTAGTCCTGCAACATACGCAGAGCACCACCCATTAAGCATATAAAAAACAACAAGCAAATAAGAGTTATTCTACCTATGGCAATGAAAGCAGAAATTCAGCATCCAGTTGCTTTATCACGGCCATCATATGAACAGAAACTTATCTTCGTCTCAATAAAATTGTGAATAGGGACACTTTTGGACCAAAAGGAAAAATAACCTGCAGCAGGGGAAATAATTAGAAACCATGAATACAATACTTAGTGAGAGATATGGAAGGACGATTGAAAGTACCTGCCCAGGATGACTTAGATGAAATCAATCATAATGAAAGAACATTATAATGGTATTCCAGGGATGTGAGAAACCAACCTTATAAAATTGCTAAGTTTTCTCTGGTGCTCAGTCCAGTGCAAAAACAGCAACTCCAACTTCTTTTCTTCTGCCTTGGCAGCAATTCGTGCCCTAAGAGTCTGGTGCGAATAGAGGTAGTAAACAAAAGAGAGTAAATGTCAAATGCTTCATTAACTAACAAGACAAGAGCCAAGCACTTTTCTTCTCTTTATTTCTGATGTAAAATAACTTCATAAAAAGAAAAGACAAACCAAATCTTGCTTTCTCTTTTGTGCAATTTGCTCACGCTCTTGCTGCCTCAGCTTTTCACTTTCTTCACGCTCTTTGCTCAGCCTACAAAGAAATATGTTGTTTAAGACTAGATGACAAGAAAAAGCCAATTTGCTTGCACCAAGTTGGTTCTCTGAAACTTAACTAAAGATAGATCAAGCAGATTCTGTAGTTTCACGCCAGATCAGAACTGCAATGGTCCATACAGAAGAGCCATGATCTACTCAAATGTCTAAAATATGAACAACTTACAGTAGCGAAAAAGCACATCTTAAGGCTATTATGGTCCGAGTCAAGAGCATTGACAAAGCGCTTTCACCAACGATACATTGGCAATCATATTCTTATTTTACATCCAAATTAGAAAGGTGATTCTTTTGAGGCAACCACAACCCATTGCAAAGATTATTACATAATGCAGACATACTAGTCTAACCACAGAACAAAAGCAAATAACAGCCATTTACACCATAGTAGCACACTGTTCAGTCAATCACATTCTTGTAATTGAATGTTCTCACATGAGGTTCCTGAAGAATACCAGCCTACTATACAAGAAATCATCATAGGTAGTTTATAAAATGCAGATGCTTTGGGCTAGTTCAAAGACCAGAAACCGGCAAGACTAACAAGTACTTACTCTTTGTAAAGAATTTGACCTCCGCATAAATGCATCCGATCCCGACAGTTGCATGTCCTCCTTTCTGAATCTCTGGAAGAATTCAACACAGCAGAGAATAATGAAGGGATTAATCACTTTTAGAATTCCTTATGGCACTAAAAGATCGAAAAAAAATCTTGTTACAGAATGAAGATGCAAATTTACATTGCCAAGCGGCTCAGATGAACAAATGGGATTTCTTTCAGAATGTAGGACTCAATTGACAAACAAAATTTCTTTAACTATCATGTTTTGTTCAGTTCTTGCCACAATACAATGTCCATAAAACATAACTACACCAAGCAAAGAAAAGAACATACAAAAGACATGATGCACAGGGTTATTGCCATAAGGATTTTCAAAGAGGGCAGAAAAGATAAGCACAGACGTTTTCAGAATATAAATCAATATAAACCAGAGTAATGACCTCCCACCATTTTCAGATCCTTAAAACTGCAGAAAATGATCGACGCAAAATACCTATTAAAGATGCCAGACAATGCTTTGTCATGGCACACTTAACAGATCCATACAAGTGTGCTAGCAAAGAATTCTCTTCAGCAGAAAATACTAGCTTAGCATAAAACTTAACAACATGGTTCTAAAGATCTAGATGGAGGACACAATATTAAAAAAATAGATTTGCAAAATCACCTTGTCCGGTTGATTCAAATGCACTAATCTGAAAGGAATTAGATGGATTTTTCTTTTGCTTGTAATATGTGAGGCACAGGCCAATGAGAATGTCTCACGCTTAAGATGAGACAGACAACTTTATTTACTAAACATAAAGTAACAGTCCACCAACTAAAACACATAAAAGTCTCTAGATGAACATTGAGAACATTGATTCTGGCATTCTAAAATGGGACAAAAAAAAATGCATATTCCAAATTGCAAGTCGGTAATGGAACCATGCATCCCCATGACAAATTCTCTCTGATGAATCTTCAGTAGCACATACTTATAATTTGACGTACTAGAATGAAAAGCCAATTCTCTCGATGACTTGATTCCTGATCTCACATAACACTAAGTAACTAAGCACCATCTTTCGACTAAGACCTTTCTTAACTGCATCTGTTACACAAGGATCCCACAAGTTGCACTTGCAGTACATTATCAAGTAGAAGTTTTACCATCATTAACGAGTTTCACAACCAAGACCCTTGACCCAAATAGGTATTGAGTTACATTCAGATTACTTCTTAACACAAGTTCTTTCCACTACATGCAACAGACTTTACAGCTCACCAAACTGCTCTCGCGATGATTCGGTTAAGATAAATTCTAGCACAAACTAAGAAATTGTCTGCAATCTCCATCATTTGGTAACAATAAAAAGATCATTTGTCTCGATCAGTGCTTAGTAACCACAAGAGAAAAATATACTCGAGGACATAAAGTAAATTTGTCATACCTCCAGAGTTCCTAGAAGCTGACCGAGCATTCTTTTATTCCGATTGACCAAGCTAGGGTCCTCATTCTTCGGTAAAACCCTTGGAAGAGGTTCCACTAGTGGAGCCTCAAATTCCTATGTCATAAGGTGAACAAAACATATTTAGTTCGCAGCAGCACCCTACAACAAGTGATGGAATAATCATGAACATGTCTTACCGTCTTTCCTGCTTGCTTAGTGAAATCTCTTCTTGACCTACCACTCTGCTGCCAATCAGATGGTTTCTTATCAATTTGATTTGCAACGACGTCTCCCTCCACCAACGAATCCCTCATCTTCACATCCTTTGCTGCTTCAGCATCCTCTATTATCTCTCCGTCTTCCACCTTCAATTCCAAGCAAGCGCATACATTTGCTTATCAGGAAACGGGCAATAATACAAACTAAGATTCACGCAAAGCAAGCAAATTGACTACACAACACCATCTCTCTCACCTAACCAGCAAGTACATCCACTTAAAGCAAAAGAACTGTTAAAAACCCTCTTCACTTTCCTTGATAATTTGATGACCGAACCCAAAAAAAAGCGACAAAAACACGAACCTTGACGACAGCAGACAGGAGGCGGCGCTTGGCAGGAGGCTGATCTTCGTTCTCAGTCCTATCGGCCTGAAGACCAAAACCCAGAGCCAAAATCTCAGCAACCCAAGTAACAATCCAAAACCACAAGCTCAAAAACACAAACCGAAGCCGAAAAGGGCAGATGAAAGATATTCTAATTCGTCTTACAGGGCGAACGAAACCACGTTGCCGAGCTCCATTGGCGGCCACGTTACGAGGGCCGGCACCAGGAAATCCCCCTCTGCGAAGGCCCCTCGGGTCGCGAAGCCTCTCTGTTATCTGCTCCCGCACAGCCCCACAAACACAGAACACCCAAGAAGACAATCAACGAGACGAACCTGCCTGCCCCCCCCAACAAACTTTCAAACCAGAGAGAGAGAGAGAGAAAAAGGGTACCTCGCGTTGCTGGCGATGAAGCTCGTCGATCTCTTTGCGGAGCTCCTCCTCGGTCTTCTCCGCCGCCGTGCTCCCCATTTCCGGCTTGTTTGCGGATCCAAAAGGGTCGTGCCGTCGGCGGGCAGCTTGTGAAGCACTCCAGGAAGAGACCCAGATGGAGATGAAGATGACGATGACGGAAGAAGAAGAAGAAGAAGAAGAAAGGTTGCGACGATGGAGGCACTCGAGGAGCAGGGCAGAGGCCGGCGAGCGTGCGTAGGGGGGGTGAAGGCAAACCCTTGTTTAGGTTTCTGGCTTTTTGCGTAGCGATGGAAGATAATACAAATCAGTGCGTAATCGAGTGGCGTCGAGTCGATGCTATTTAGAGATTTTTTGAGTTTGATTTTGGCTGGAATATTCAAGAACTCGACAACCGATTGAGCATTTTTTGTTCTTGTAGCTCGATCTCGGGCTATATCATAACAAGTTCACCCTGAGGTCAGGATCAAGATTGGGGTCAAGATCGACTTGAATCGATTACTCAGTGAATGTTAGTTGGAACTCGATTTACGCTCGAGCCAAGCTCGTGCGTAGAAGCTCGAATTATGAAAATACCCATACTTGTAAATTAGTGATTTTATATATTCATTTAAGTTTATAAACATGTATAATTCATATATATAAATTGTAATTCCGTGATACGGCTCCGGAGCTATTTGAGTCTAGCATTTTCAAATTTGAGCTTGCCCTTGATTAAAATTTCGTGCTACTTGAACTCGGTTCGATCTCGCGGCATCATGTGGCATCAAGGCAAAGGGGAAAGAGATGGTGATACGTGGCATCACAAATTGCTTCGATTGTTTTAATTCGTTGATCATCCGGAGTTGTCCTAGGACGATCCCCGTGGTAAAATCATGGAGAGTCGGCTAGCTTTAGTTATAGGCCGGCGAAAACTAATTAAAGTTAATCAAAACAGTGAGTGCGTTATATATAATTGTTTCAACCTCCATCTTGATATCAAATGTGTCTACAGTTGACAAGATAGTGTATTACATCGAAGAAATTAACGTTGAAGATTTAAATAAATCATGCAATAATTAAGAAATCCCACGTGATAAATCATTTTTAATTTCACATGATTTTTGATAAATCACTTAACAATAGAAAAAAGAAGAAGGTTAAGGGATAGAAAGGATTTATTCATACTTTGAAAAAAAAAAAAATTTTATGGCGCTAATCAGAAGAAAATAATCCAAAGGCTTAAAAAGTACCAATTACTTGTGCTCGAGAGTGATGACAAATATGGAGCCTGGTCTTGCTATTATAATTAAATGAGATTAAAGATAAGAAGTGGATTTATTAGAGAGGATTAATGAACCACACAAGTAATTTTTAACCGGTGGAATGGGCCCTATCTTTCCACAATGATTATTTAGATGTAGCCCAACTAAATATAAGTGGGCCTTTTTCCCACCAATTGACCCCAACTTTTTTTTTTAATCATAAATGAATAGGCCTTTTTTTTTTTTAATTTAATAAGGCTCATATGCTTTTTGGGCCGTTTCTATAAACGCGGGCTAATATTAATCGCATAACGTTTCGAGTTCACGAAAAAAACAGGCTATCATTAAGTAGATAAGACACGAGACAATGCATGTTAGCCCAAGTACAGCTAATTAATAGGACTGTATTGGGCTTTGCGCGCCTCATTCGTTAATGACGTGATTAGACAGCCCCGTGTAGGCCGACAGACGACGGTAGTCGACGATGGACGGGCCTGTAAGGATACGCTACGCAAACAGGCTACGGTCTCCCCGCCGCTTCCTCATTCGAGATGGCATCGCGGTTCGTCCATCGATACCGGCGAAGGAAGCAAAAGAGAGGGAGGACGACCGAGCCCCGCGGGGTTTTCGTATGGCTTCCGTCTGTACAGATCCGTTTCCGACCGACTAACACGAAAATGACCCCTTTCGAATTAACAGGGCTCTTCGGGAGGAGGAGCACATCAGCCCGGCCTCCTGAAGTTAAATGTCGAATTTGCTTCTTAGGGTTATGGGACGTTGAAGGGACTCTACTATCACTACAAAAAAAAAAACACAAAATTTGCTACGTATTGAAATTTACGACGAAGAAATTTTTTCATCGCAAATTCGGCCGAAATTTACTACGGATTGTATTTTCCGTCTCAACCGACAAATAATAATACCGTGGCAAATTCAACGGCATTATTAGTCCATCGCCAATTTGCGACAAAAACACACGTCCGTCGCCAAATTAAGTAGTTTATCAACCCATGACATTGCAATCACTATCTCTCTCTCGCTCTCTCTTGCTGTCTCTCGCTCTCTCTCGGTCTCTGTCGCTTTTCTCCCTCTTTCATATATAAAATCGGCCAAAATCCACGACGCATGCGTATTAATCTTGGTGAAGCTTTTGTACCGGTAAGTGCAAAATTGCTAGCTTCATGACTATTCGTCGTTGCATTGTAATTTTTTTTTTACTATATGTTTATGTTTTTTTTTTGTATCTGCATCACCGGTTTAATGACCGGTGACACCTCGCCGGCCTTCGGATGAGCAGAATGGCCACGCCGTTTTGCGACAGAATTATTTTTCCGTCGCAAATTTGCGACGAATAAATGAAAATTCCGTCGCAAATTTGTGAAGGATACTAGAATCCGTCGCAAATTTGTGACGGATACTAGAATCGTCAAAGTATCCATCGTAAATTTGCGGCAGATCCTAGTTTCGTCACAAATTTTTTCGGAATTTTCATTTATTAAATCGCAAATTTGCGGAGGGATGAATTCCGTTTCCATCGTACATTAAAAATTATTAAAAATATTGATTCTTATGTGATTAATCTTTTTGGGTTTATGCCTAATTGAAGGTCTCTTAATCCAAGTGGACTTTGCAATTCTCATCAAATTAATCACTTTGTCCTACCAATATTTCAGTCAAATATTTAGGTAAGTCTTCTTTACATTGTAATTTTTTCTATTTTTGCAATTTCATATTAATTGTTGCGTGAATAACAAAAATTATAATTTCCAAAATTTTATAGTTTTAATTAAGAACAATAAATATGATATTTTAAATATTTTACCAGAATTTTTTATTTTAATACAGACACAATGCAAAGAAAAAGGGTTTGGATGTATAATAAGATTTTACTTGGACGTCAAGGATTGACAGATGAGTTTCGTACTGGGTTGGAACTATTTTTAGACTTTACTAGTAGTAAATATGAGTTTATGGATGAAAATAAGTTAAGGTGTCCGTGTAAAAAGTGCGGTAATGGTAAATTTCTTGTGTGTGATCAAGTTAGAGAACACCTTACTAGATTTGGGTTTACTCCAAACTATTATAATTGGACTTCCCATGGTAAACCATTTATATCTAATAAGAATATGGAATAAGTGATCAATTTTCAATTAGGGAAGAATGTGGTTATTATGAGCAATTGAACCCATACGAGAGGATGGTGATTGATGCAGCTAGTTATAATTTTGTCCTAGAATCAAATCATGCAAGTACTAGTTTTACTCCTACACGTGAACAAGTGGGTACTAGTCATGCTTCACAATTGGAAGATATAAGAGTAACGGATTTTGAGGAGAATGTGTATAATGAAACTTTTCAATCTAATCAGTTCTGGGATGTGTTGAAAGCAGCAGATAAACCTCTATGGGCGGGTTATGAGGACCACACTAAGTTATCGGTGACAGCCCGACTATTAAATATCAAGGCAGAGCATAATGTGTTCATGGATTGCTTCAACTCTTTTGTTGAAATAATGCGGGAATCATTGCCTCGTGATAACAACATGCCAAGTGATTTTTATGATATGAAAAAACTAGTGGATAACTTAGGTCTTCCGGTTGTAAGAATTGATGTATGTAGTAGGGGTTGTATGATATATTGGAGAGATGATGAAAATGTAAAATCTTGCAAATTCTGTAGCCAACCTAGGTACAAGATTAACAGGAAGCCGGGTCGTAATCAGAAGCATAGACCATGCAAACAAATGTTTTATCTGCCCTTAATCCCTAGATTGCAAAGGCTTTATCGTCTAAAGCCCTTCTTGAACACATGACTTGGCATGCAAATCATGAAACAGAAGAGGGTTTAATGTGTCATCCTTCGGATGCGGAGGCATGGCAACATTTTGATAGAACATACCCTGAGTTTGCAATAGTGCCTCCGGAACATCGGGTTAGGTCTATGTGCCGATGGATTTACTCCATTTGGGAAAACAGGAAAAAGTTATTCATGCTGGCCGATTATCTTAACGCCGTACAATCTTCCACCTTGGTATGTGCATGAAGACACCTTATATGTTTTTGACATTGATCGTGATAGGACCGCAAAATCCGAAAAAGTTGATAGATATTTATATGCAACCATTGATTGAGGAGTTACAATAACTATGGGTTGAAGGTGTCCTACGTATGACATTTCTACCGATCAAACATTTGTAATGAAGGCTGCCCTTCTTTGGACGATAAATGACTTTCCAGCTCACGGAATGTTATCTGGATGGAGTACAGCTGGGATCTTAGGATGTCCGATATGTTTGGAGAGGTCAAAGTCATTTAGATTAAAACATGGAAAGAAGCCTAGCTATTTTGACTGTCACGGACAATTTTTGCCGCCAAATTATCCTTTCAGAAGGAATAAGAAAGAGTTCATCAAGAATAGGATTGAAAGAACGCGTCTACCATTGAGGTTGACCGGCGATCAAATTTGGGAGCGTGTGTAGGACTTTCCAACCATTGTTGAGAACTCGCACGGCACGACTTTTGCGTACGGAAGTACACATAAGTGGACAAAACGCAGTATATTTTGGGATCTACCATATTGGAAGGCGCATCTTATTCATCATAATCTTGACGTCATGCACATAGAAAAGAATATTTTCGACAATGTCATAAATACTGTGATGGATGTCACCGGAAAAACAAAAGACAACTTAAACGCAAGAAAAGATATGAGAGATATTTGCGATCGGCCAATACTAGCTGTGGATGCAAGCAGCTAGGGGACCAAAACCGAAAGCAGTTTATACATTGGATAAGGAGCAGAGGCTAGTTGTTTGTCAATGGCTGAAATCTATGCAGTTTCCTAATGAATATACTTCGAACCTCGGGAGATGTGTTGATTTGAATGAATGCAAGTTGACAGGTTTGAAGAGTCACGATTGTCACATTCTGATGGAAAGACTAATTCCAATAGCTTTGAAGGAAGTTCTACCGAACTTTGTATGGGGCACCATTACAGAATTAAGCAATTTCCTCCATGATATTTGCTCGACAGTGTTAAAAGCATTGCACATGGAAAAACTAGAGAGAGATATTCCAATTATTCTTTGCAACTTCGAAAGGATATTTCCTCCAGCGTTTTTTGATTCGATGGAACATCTGTTAGTTCACTTGCCTTATGAGGCCAAAGTTGCAGGTCCCGTCCAATTTCGATGGATTTATCCATTTGAGAGGTAATGTTTTTTTTTTAAAATACAGTTCAAATTAGTTTATCATATAATATGTTCCGATAAGCTTCTTTCTGTTTCAACTAGATTTTTATATCATTTGAAGAAAAAAAAAAAAGTGAAGAATAAGGCACGTGTTGAAACTTCAATTTGTAATGCATATATTGTGGAAGAAGTGACAATATCTGCATCATACTATTTTGAGCCGCACGACGTTCAAGGCAAGAGCCGGGAGAGCAGGCAGAAATGATGAGGGCCCCATTGATCCTAATTGCACGGCATTCTCTATTTTCAATTATCTAGATCGACCAAGCGGCGATGTCGGTTTCATTACTTATCGGTGAAGAATTTCATGCAGCCCATACTTATATTTTCTTGAACTGCCCGAAAGTCGAACTATACTTCAAGTAAGTGTAAATTTGCAAATATATGTTTTGCGTGTCAAATATTTGCTAATAACAATATGATTTTTAATATTAGGATTTTCCAAACTTCAATGTACGAACTACAACCAAATGAGTTTGACCGTTTGTGCGATGAACAATTTGCAGCATGGTTCAAGACATATGTAAATTGCTTATGGATCAAAAATCAAGTTATTAAAATTATATACATCATTTAGTAAAATATATATTATTGACTTTGCATGTGTAACTTTAGATTCACAGTAATTATGATGAATTTGGAGGGCAAGGATTGCTATATTATCTGTCATGGAGTCCACAGTTAAAAGTTCGAAATTGGCCAGCATATTTCATAACTGGATATAATTTTCATACTCAAGAATACGGAATGGGAAAATCCACAATGAATAGTGGTGTGTCTGTTCGGTCATCCAATGGTAACAGTTGGAAATATGATTTTTATGACTTGTTGGATGAAATCATAGAGATAGAGTACCCTGGACCATTAATGATGCGGGTTGTGTTATTTAAGTGCACGTGGTTCGACCCCGTCAAAGGAATGAAGGTGCATACGAAGTTTAATTTGGTTGAAATAAATCACAAGAAAATGTATATGAAGTATGAACCATTTGTCTTGGCACAACAAGCAATTCAAGTATGTTATGCATCATATCCTAGTTTGAAACGTGATAAAAGATTGATTAGTGGGTTGTATGTAAAATCAAAGCACGGAGGAAAATCGAGGAACATCGGAAGGATAGAGCCTACCAACAAGAGGAAGTGTGTAACACGGTTGAAATTGAGGAATATAAATACCAACTTTACGAGATCCGTGTGGAGCAATGATAAATGTGAATCTATCTGAAATTTGTGAATAAAATGTACAAGAATGTTCTGAATCTGATTTTCGAGACAGATGACGAAGACGAACGAAGGCGAGCGAGGACGAGGACGAAGGCGAAGGCGAAAGCGAAGATTAAAATTTTTGTCAAAAACACTACAGATGTGTAATTATTAATGCTACAAGTGCTATTTTGGTTGTTATCATTATTGTTCTTGTTATTATTGTTATTGTGCTTTTTTTATTATTGTTATTGTCGATTATTCTTTCTATTTTAATTTATCGTCCGAAATTTTGTCCCTAAATGCCGACAAGTCAAATATTATTAACGTGCCGTAACATTTCCGATATTCTAATTTCCATTGCAAAATTTGATATGCCAAAATTTTGGACTGAAAAAAAGACATAGCAAATTTAGGACCCAAATTAATGAGACGATAAATTTTTGACAGAAAAAAGACGTCACAAATTTACAACGATTATTTAGCATGTGCAAAATTGCGACGAACCCAAAACCTGACCGTCGCAAATTTTGCGACGGACTAAAAACTGACCGTCGCAAAATTGCGACGGACACAAATATGTCCGTCGTAAATTTGCGACGGAAACAAACATGTCCGTCGCAATTTTGCGACGGACACAAACCTGTCCATCGTAAATTTGCGACGGAAACAAACATGTCCGTCGCAAAATTGCAACGGACATGTATATAGTGATGTTTGATACATGTGGCCACCCATATCGTGCTCATACATTAATATTTCATATCAAAATGAAGGGGATTCATAGTATATTTGTTTGTAGGAAATTGCATGTTATAAGCACTCGACATTGGCTCATTTCAAGGAAACATTTTCTCAGTCTTTCCATCAAAATGGTAAGCTTCGTCATGTACATCATTATGTGTTCGTAATAACGTGTTAATAGTTCTTTACATATTCGCATAACCTTCCTACTTGTCAGTTTAAACGTGGATGTCACATGTCTAGAAGACAAGGCTCTTCCTCGTCCTTGTCCCCGTCCCTTTCCTCTACTCTTGTCCCGGCATCTAACCCTCAACCACAATATGGTCTGTCACAATATAGGCATGTTGGCCCTTCCTCCCACACTCAACAACATGTTACGGGACTTCACCACATGCGAACTGAACGTTCTCCAGTTCAATCTCCTGTAGCTCCCTCTCCTTCCATTCCACCCCATTATTCGGCGGAACAATCGACTATTGACGGAAACAGAGGTCAAGAAGATAACCGATTCTTCATATGCCCATTTGGAAATTCGTAAGTGCTTCATTTTTATTTTAGTATATGTCATATTTAGCGCTTTAGATATTGATGTCAACTGAATTATCCATGTTGCACAATATTCGTATGAATGCAGATTCACGGATGCTACGTCTGTTGTGAGGGAATTGAACAAAATAGTAAGAAACTTCTAGATGGGAGAGTATATTAATTACATAAGTGTTCCACAAGAAGTGAAAGAAATGTGGTGGAACGAGTTTAAGGTAAGTTTTACATATTTTATTTTCTCACCAATTAAGTTTGGTGTAGTTCATTGATGGTCAAGAATGATGTAAAAGGACCAGAACAACTCTGTAGTTTTCGATACCTAAAGGACTAGATATTTTCCCCGACATGAACTTTACAAAATCTGTCTTAATTTTAGTCTGGTGCATGGTTATGGATATGTGATCATCATAATAATTTTCAATTTGTGTTTTTATTCATTGCAGCGGAAGTTCACATGGGATGAAGCGGAAGACAATGAAGTGAGAAGAATTTTCGATAAGAAAATAAATGATTTTATGCGAAATGTTATGAATAGAGCGAAGAGCAAGCAAGCGAAGCCGTCTTTCTTTACAGCTGACAATTGGGTGGCAATTAACACATTTTGGACATCTGAACAGAGTCGGCAACTCTGTGAGCAGAATAAGAAAAATCGATCTTCTAGTTCTAGTGATGGGTCAGCCATATATGCTGGGGGCTCTATCAACATTGCGGAGCATTGCAAACGACTGGTAAGTCTGTTAAATGAGTTATAAGTTAATTTAATTCAATTACTCAAGTTTACATTTTGTAGGCACATGAATTGGGGACGGAAGCGACATTTGCAGCTACATTTGAACGCACATTTCAAAAGAAAGATAAGACATGAATTGGCGATCGAGCAAAAACTGTTAAGATATGTAAGGTTATACTTTGGCTTATATGTAAACTATAATGAAAACCATGAATGCTTTCAATATTTATGGTATATATATATATATATATAGTGATTTTATTTTCATTTACATTGTTAATGTAGGAAAAATATTATGATCTTTTAATGAGCAGTGCTAGTGGTAGTGATGATTATCCTAAGTCCCGGCCACCAGTTGATAATATGGCATTATGGATGGAAGCAACGGGTGGGGCGAAAAAAGGGAAAATATTTGGGCTGGGATCGTTGTCAAGGATGTACATGCTGAATGGTCCTGGAAGTTCATCATCCGCTGGGACTGGTCAAAGGAGGTCACAAACAGAGAAGCAATTGACCCAAGAAGTGGATCGTCTAAATAATTTACTTGTTAAGAAGGATGAACGAATATATAATTTGAAAGAACAAATGAGAATGGTTATGCAACACCTTAACCTCTAACGTAATGACGGGCCTCCTGTACCTCTAGCCAATCCAATAGGTGATAACCAACACATTGATGCCGAGAATGCTGATGCTGATACCGATGATGATGATGATGATGATGATGATTTTCTCCAATCTTCCTAGTTAAAATTTTGGGTAAGCTTGCTTCATAATCTTGGTTTTTCATAATTTCACTCATATTCATATGTAAAAACATTTATATTCGTCCTGAAACGTATTTTTGTTATTTTACACCTAGTTCCACATCCATGCTTAAACGTTGTTTTATATATACGGACTGATTTATGTATCGACATTTCCTCGGTCTTGATAAAGGTGACTACTTTTGGTGTGTCGCCATCGTACCAAAGCCGCATCTTCTTCGTATGGTTTTTTTTCGTCTTCTATGGTTGTCCGTCTCTTAGTTCATGTTTTGAATGTATTATAAAATTGGATATCAAATAGTATCATGTCAGACTCTATAACTTTCCTTCTGTTATTTGTTTCAATTATATGTCATTGTGGCTGATTTGTCAGAATTTATGGTTTGTTCGTTTTTCTGTTTCAATTATATGTCATTGTCTCCTTTGATTGATATGGACAATAATTTATGGCTGAAATGATGTAAAAATAACGACGAATATTTTAAGCCGAATTTTGCTATTATTAAAGTTTGTCACTAAGTTGCGATCAAATTCGCGACCAATTTTCCGACGAAATTCGCGACAAATTTTCCGATGATTTTGCGATGAATTTTGCAATGAAATTTGCAACGAATTTTGCAACAATTTTGCGATGGATTTTTGCAACGAATTTTGCGATAAATTTGTGACGAATTTTGCGACGAATTTTCGAGTTAAATCGCAAATTTGTGATAATTTTTGACGACAGTTTGGTTTGTCGCCAAATTTGCGGCGATTGAATTTTATGACGGATCGACGAATTTCGTTGCAAATTTTATGACGAAGTTTTTGGTAAACGGATTTTGCGGCCAATTTTGCGACGGATCGTGTTCGCAAATCCACAAATTTGCGTGATGAATTGAGTTCGTCGCAAATTTGAGACGGAATATTTGTGACGAATTTTGTGACGGATTGTATTCGTGGCTAATTTGCGACGAATTTTTTTTCGTCGCAAATTTGCGACGAATTTGTGAATTTTCCGTCGCAAAAAATTGCGAAGCCCGAGTAGCGACGGATTTTTTCCGTCGTAAAATCCGTCGCAAATTCGATTTGTGACGGATTTTTCCAAAATTTCCGTCGCAAAAAACAAGTTTTTTTGTAGTGTATCCAGAGCTGGATTTTCTTCTGGCTAAGGAAGGAGGCAGGTCATCTAGGGTTTGGCACCTACGAGAGGAAAGGAATAAAGCGGCTAAACGTTAATCACGTTTACGGAAAATAGGCACCCGATCAAATTATACACTGGGCTCTGCGCATCCCGTTCGTTAACAATAACTAGGGCCAATTGTCAAACGGTAATCGGCGGTTGATGTGCCTGTGAGGGGACACCGTCTCCTCTCCGCTCCGCGTTCTTCAACAGACATCACGGTATATCCCATCCAAAACCTTATGACGGAGGAAACGAGAGGTAGATCAAGCCGCAGTTTACGTATGGCTCCGTTCGTACGGATCGTTTCAAAAAACGGCGACTCGATTCGACACGGCTCGGTCGGGTTACGTACCTCGAACTTTAGGTTTGCCAAATCAATATAAGAATCTTAGATTGTCCTACTAATTCTTACTTTCACTCCTATTTTCCCTTCTAATTCGGCCGAATGCTGATTCAAGAAACGTTAGGCCTCCATGACCCATTAGTAAAGTGTCGTTGATAAGATGAGCTCACTCAGCCGACATTGTGACTAGATTTCACGTGTTAAACAAGAGAGGGAAAGAGACTATGTCTGTGGAAACCAATATGATTAATTATTGAGCCTTGAAATTGAGCGATTCTTGCATCTTCATACCAGAAATTGGATTCTTGCTCGAGGAACTGGACTTTTGGGTGTCGCAAATGATAACTCTTAACACGAAAAGCTTGTCCCATTAACCAAGAAGCAAAGAATTTCCAGCAATAATTGCAAGGCACAAGCATCCAAAGCATGCTCCATGATTTGGGTTTCAAGGAAAGTTGAAAATTTTCTGCATCGATTAGATTATTGACAATGATTGGGGTAGGCTTTAATTGTTAACTAGAAAATGTGCACACGGATTGCATGTGTGCGCCAAGAATTGATATTTGCAAGATTGGCAATAAAATCGCTTTATTATGAAATATTTGAATAATTAATCGGAAAAAAGATTAGTGGTAAAAAACTACACCGTCGAAAGAAATTGTATACGCAGAAAGGAAAATATCTCAAGATTTGATTTTCCGGAGGAAGGTTGGTATAAGAGAGAAAAAAAATTAAACTTTAATATTGAAACAGGTAAGAGATGAATTAACTAACGAACAATATTCGGAAAGTAAATATTTGAGGGAGGAAGAAAAAGATCTAAAATCTCTAAAAAAAGTAGGAGGTCCTTTTTTCAGTTCAAAATGCACCTCCAACATATCTGTTTTTTTTTTAAAACAAAGTTTAAATAAGGCTGAAAAGTCGGTTTTATATCATGAACCACACTCACATTGATTAAGGCTAGTTCCTCAACCTTTTTACCTAGGACCTATCTATTCCCCGTGCGAACATACTTGGCACCGTTTAGGTAAGCCAATTCAATTCGATTCTCGAGGGTCACATCTAATTTAATACCCAATACAAAATCAGTGATTGGATTGGACTCTCACCATATACAGTGGGTTTTTTCCACTAACTAACATGAACTCATTTATCCTGCCCAGCCTCTTGAAATTCATGTTGAAATTGCTTTTTGGGTTATAGGATGTTGAAAGGACACCACCATCCACATCTGTATATTCTTTTGCCTAGGAAAGGCGGCAGGTCATCTAGGGTTTGGTAGAACATGCATAAGAGGTAATCTCACTGTTACAAATTTCTCTAAACGTGGGTTAATATTGATCACAGAATATTTCAAGTTTGCGAAAAACGGGTTATTATTATATAATGTGGCGAAACAATGAGTATAAATCGATAGTTAGTTGTAGTCAGTGTCTCGGTGATGAATAAGAAGCTCGTTAGGATGTATTACATAAATATGCGACGGTCTCCTCCTTGCTTCTCTTTCTGAGATAATGTGGTGGTATATTCATCAAAACCGTCCAGGGAGCAAGACCGAGTTGCGATTTCCACATAACTTCGTTCGTATAGATCGTTTCAAAGGCAGCAACTCAATTCAGCACGTCTCAATCGGGGTATGCGCTCTCGATTCAATCTCTAGGCTTTCTAAATCCATATAAGAATCTTAGATTGTTGCATTTCTTACTCTAAACCCTATTTTCCCTCCTAGTTTGGCTTAGTGCTGATTCTAGAAACGCTATGCCTCCATGACTTATTGTTGGTGTAGCTGATAAGGTGCAATTAATGTGCGGCTAATAGGTTTTCATTAATTAGTGGTTTCATTAGGCTTGCCATGATTATCTTCATAGCCAATTACGAATCTCTCTTTAACAAGCCTTTTTTTTTTAACTACATAGTGGACATGTAAATTGTGATCGTGGAGACCAATATAATTAATAATTAGCCTTAAAATTAAGGAACTGTTTAATCGTTATGCTAGAAGGTACATTTGAAACTAAATTCTCATGGCTAAAAAAAAAAAAAAAAACAACAACGAAGAAAGAAAGAAATTGCATTCTTGCTTGAGGAATTGGACTTCGAGTGTCGCAAATGATGACTCTTAACACGAAAAACTTGTCGGATTTAGAAAGAGGCAAGGAATCTCTAACAATGTTTGCAAGATACAAACATCCAAAACATGCTTCATAATTTGGGTTGCAAGAAAAGTTGAAGATTTTCAGCATCAATTAGATTATCGACAATGACGGGTTTGGCTTAATTGTTAACTAACAAATGTGCACACGCAAGCGCGCAAAAAATTGCTTCTTAGGAAGGTTGTTGTAGGATAGAAAAGATTGAAATTCTAATACCGAAACATATAATAGATAAAATTGAATTATTAACTTACACATATGCCCATAGTTACAATACTCACAAAATAGATGTTTGAGGGTATTTTCAGAAAAAGGAAAAAGGTTCGAAATTATTAAAAGTTATGAGGACTTTGTTTTACTTTACATAGCAATATATAAGTAAGGGATAGCCGTGTACTTGTGGATTAGGTGCGAACCATCGATTTGATCCCTAATCACATCACCAATGCGAAAACAATTTCATACATAGGTCATCCAACTGAATTTTGTCTCGTGTCTTACCTAGCTTATTGGGCTAATTAATATGGTATTTCATGTTTCTGGAGTTTACCTAACTAAAATGTGAGTTTCCTCTTTGTAAAAAGAATGATAGAAAAGTAATTGCAAAATCCTCTAATACCATGTAGGAACATGGTCCATATACAATACTCAACCGAATTGCGAAAAAGCAGTAAAATTTACATGTTTTTTGGGGGCGACTCATAGAAAGTTCTTAATACTTTTCCGTCAAAAAATTTTACTCTCCTACCAAAATAAAAAAATTTACAGGTTTTTTTGGGGTGACTTGTAGAAAGTTCTTAATACTTTTCCCTCGAATTATTTTACTCTCCTACCAAAATAAAAAATTTATATTCTACCATTGGAAAATTACAAAAAAAATTGCTAACTAAGTCTAAAATCACTAGTTCTATATTTGCCCTAGTTCTACCAAAAGAAGCATTAGCAAAAAGTAAAAATAAAATAAAATAAAATCATCTCAAACCCGCGATACGATTTTCTGCTCTCTATTAAGCTCTATTTTATCTAATTTAAACAAATAATAACAGCACTTCCTATACTTAAATGTTGGTGGTGGGCAATTTTTTCTATTTTTTTTACACAAGAGCCATTGGCATTGACCTCTGGAAACCTGCAGCAAAATTTAATGAAGGGTCGCTCCATATTTATGCGTGAACAGTGTGCTTCTGCGAAAAAGATTCTTCTGCATCGGTAGACCTAAGAATATCTTAAAGACCCTCTTTAGTGTTATCACGCCAGTGAACACATGAGGGTGGTCTTCCTCTTCAAGCACAACCTCATTCTCTACTAGTAGAGAGAGAGAGAGAGAGAGAGAGAGAGAGAGAGAGAGTGGTACTATTAAAACGCTTCTGAAGATCCTAAGATCCTGGGAGCTCTGCCTTGAGATTGGAGTTGGAATATATAAATACACATGAAAAAAGAGATATCTGCAACTCAAGAACAGGGAAGAAAACCAGACTAAACAAGTCCCACTGCTGATTGTAGTAACCCTAGAATTGACCAGACTGAAAAGAGCTCGAAAAGACAAGGTGCATAGGATCTGAAAGTATACGCTTCGACTTGTTTGTGAATTTAAATTACAGCACTTACTAATTTTTCTTTTTCTTTTTCCTTTTTTGGGTGCAAGATAACTTTATGGCAAGAGCTGAATTGGCTTACCATTAGGAGAGAAAGACTCAAGAACCAGGTTGTTACTTCCACCATTTGATGAGCCACCATTCTCACCATCCCTATTTGATGATGAGGGCTCCTTAAGATGACGACTCTCGCTCATTATTGTCCCGCCCTTCTCTTTGTTATTAATGAGAGACGTCAAAGCAGCCGCCACAGCCACCCTAAACTGGGGATCGCAGGCGATGGAGCTCGCACTCGCATTCTCGGCCGATCCTGCTGGCTTGTCCGAGCCTCTCGAATTGCCTGGGAAAGCGTCATAGCTCGGCCTTCTGCTCATCCAAGAGGGACCCAGATGAGGCAACGGGTAATTCGTGGCAGAATTGATCCTCATTGGCAAGTTGTGCGGCGGCTCGTAGTGGTTCACGTGGGTGAGATCGAGAACGATGCCCTTCGAGGGGTCGCTGCTAGGGTTTAAGCTTCGAGAGCTTGGAAATTGAGAGGGAACGCTGGGGTTTGTGATGTGGTAGGGAAGCAATGACGGTTGCTTGTTGACGAAATTTGAAGACATAGATCCGTCCGACGAGAGAGGATTCATGCTTGAATCCAGTAATACAAAAGAGGCTGCATTGGAGGCTGTTGAGGCCATGGCTGTTGCACCCACCGGAAGTGGATGGTTGTGTGTACCTTCATAGGTTGTTATCAAGATGGACATGTCCTCCAAGCATCTTTGCACCTAATTAAAAGTAACATCATCACAATAAAAGGGAAACCTTACCAGTCCAATTATGACAGAGTAAACATATATTGAAACTTTGAAAAGAATTCATCCACCGTTCATACTTGTTTCCTCACTGGACATCCTGGCGCCACGGTGCACCGGTAATATGCTCTAGGACATGGATTCCCTTTTGCAATTTTCTGACCGTACTTTCGCCATTGACAACCATCACTCAACTGTGCGAGTAGACCCGTAATCAGTACTACTAATTCGATTTTTTCCATGAGTCATATTCTTGGCAATTACAAACTGAATTTCGATTGAAATTGGACATACCGTGGCTGCTTCGCATCTTGCTCGAACTGTGACTCGAGATTTCCTGTTGGGCATGGAGGTGACATGACTTGTTATGCCTGCAAACTGATCGGTCCTTTGGATCTTGTCATGTGTCATCGGGAAATTTGTGTGATTTTGTACCTTGGTGATGCCATCTTCTTTATGCACTTGTATTCCATGTGGTTCGGCGCCAATTTGTAATCCCAGTGACAACCCTAGATTGCTCTCCCCAAGGGTGTCATTTTTCGGGGACGGCGATGGAGAGCTCTCATTCGGGCCGGAGAGAGATTTCGGTTCTTGATCGGGTTTTCCTTTCGTGTAGAGCGAGAGAAAGGTTGAAGGATCCTAAATCAGTAAGACCATAAATAGAAAGGGAACTTTTAATAAAACTGCAGCAATTAAACCTCAGTATAATTTCATGTAAGAATTCACTTATACACATGATACACAAAGAGACCACTTTGCCTTTGATTGGTTGGATTGATGAACATGGTCTAGTTTGAGCTGGAGATCATTGTACTCCTTCATTGTTTGCTCCACCACCTTCCTCAAAGCCTTGTTTTCTTCTTTCATCCGATCCATCTCCTTTTTCAAAACATATAACTACACAGAACAAAGACATGTATATTTATCTTCGCAAGTTAATGCACGAGAAAAACATTAGTTGACAAATGACAGAGACTAGTATTAATTCGAAGGCAATTTACCTCTTCCGTCTTCATACTATCTCGAGACGATAAATCAACCGACCCATTTTCTTTGCCGTCGTCTTCGTCTTCTTCTTCTTGTCGTTCTTGTTCTTCGCCTGAAGCGGTCGTTACTGCACCCTCAGCTTCTTCTGGACCTCCTGAGCGTTCCTGATCATCCTGATGATAACCTGCTTGCACTCCACTACGATCTTCGGTCAATCTTTCGCCGCCTTCTTCAGCGTCTAGCTCCAAAGATAGATCGATGTCCATGACCTCAAAGGATCGACAAAGACAGAGAGAGAAAGATGCAGGCTCTTGAAATATTATCCCTCTCTCTCTCTCTGTAATGTACAGCTTTTGAGGCACCGAAGTCAATTCCCTCGTCTAAAGACTTGAGTATTAGAACAAAAAACCAACGAGGCATCTACGGGTTTTGACTTTGATTTGGGTCATTAATTAAAGCTTTCAATAAAATACGTACAAATGACAGAGCCATAAGCAACTAGCGATGGTATAGTTATATACGTAGACTCCTGTGTTGGGACGCCTAAAAGTTTTCAATTTGTGGGCCCATCCTCAATGTGAAATTTTTTTTTATTAAATCCCTATTTTATATATATATGTATACACATTATATATATGTATGTGTAATGTATAAGATATGTATGACGACCTACACACTCCATCGCTCGTGCACCACACACACTAGCGAAGACTAGCCACTAGGGTTTCTATATGGTGACCTTTGCTTTGTAGACAAATGACTTCTCATCTATAGTTTATATGAATTCAATCTATTGTTATCGAGACATGTAATAGAAATGCTTGAATTTATTTGTCTAAATATGACTACAACTACAAACGACATTTAGTTATGAATAATTAAGCGCGAAATCAAGGATTAGCTCGGGCCGCAATGTGGACGTTGACTGATGCAAGGCGATAGATTTGACTCGGTTCGAAAGCTAATGCAACCGTGTTTAGGGTTAATAATCCTCTTGAGGTCGTACACAACCAATGCTAAGTTGTGCCACAAATTCCAGCCAACCGTTTTTGGGACAAGGCGGCTACACAAATAGGAGACTAACCGAGCTCACTCACATTTATGGAAAATAATATATTGGAGGATTTTCTAAACACAATGTGTAATTTGTAATTTAACCACAAATCCAATGAAATTCACTCCCCTATCCCGTTACAACATTCACAAACCATGCCCCAACATTTCGAATAATTATCGTGCAAATTAACCTACCGGTCAATATTTAACAAAATTTATTAAATTCCATGAGAATTTGTACAAGAAGAGCATAAATATCCTTATATATAGACTTTTGACTTATTCACTAGACTTTCGAAAACTGTTTGTTCACTTATATATAGAGCAAATTGGAAATAACAAAAGAAAAAGGGTAGATTAAAAAAGATAATGGTGGGGCAACTTCAAATTCTTTTTCAACACAAAAGAAAACAAAACCAAGTTCGTTTTGTGGTTCCCAAGAAAGTAATTTGATAATGAGATTAGATTAGATTAGATGCATGAATATAATTTAAAAGGGAATTGTTGTGACGTCATCATCGCGATGGGAATATGAGCCCCATACGAAATCCCATGAGAAAAGAGAGAGGGGAGGGCCTAGGGATCAGATCTTAGAAATTGTCAACTGAAGAGACCTTGGACCCCCCCTCTCTCTCTCTTCCTTTCAAACCCTTATTTTATGTCTTTTTCCTTCTTCTATTGAATCATCACCCACGTTAGCATGGAGGAAAACTAAATGTGGCACAAGTCAATAGTTGTGCTCCTTCTCTACTCGAAGCTACACTTGTGAATTGTATACATGGTTAGATGGGTGATACCTTCTATTTGGCTGTGTTTAAGAAGAAGAAGATGATGATAAACCATGCTCTTAAATTATAGAGAGTTGATATACATGTTAAAGTTACTTTTTTTGAAAGAGGACGTGTCATCGTATTTAAATATTCAATTACTCGGACGGATTCTTCTCATCTTCCTTTCATCTTTATCCTTTTTTTTTGTTCTTATTTTTCATTTCCTCTTTTTTCTCTTTTTTATTCTTCGCCGCAGGAATTCTATGCGATCACGGCTCCACCTACTACCGTCGACACCACCACCACAACCCCCCTTCTCTCTCTCTCTCTCTCTCTCTCTCTCTCTCTCTCTCTCTCTCTCTCTCTCTCTCTCTATTTAAGTCGACCATGGAGGTTGTGACCTCTGGGGCTCGTGTGACATCTGAGTGCATTGGTAGAGATCACGACAATCGTGTATATGGGAGAGTGAAACTCTAAGGTGACCCATTTGCCTCTTCTGATCACATATCTCTATTCATGCGAGCCTGGTAACCTACATGTGAATAACATGAATCGACAGAGATCCCAACCTCAGGATTTGAAACGTTACTCATCTCTTTTTGGTTACCAATTTCGTTTGTTGGGTACCTAAAAAAAGTAAATGGAAGAAAAAAGAAAAGGAGGGTCGTTTGTAGTATATTACTTGGATTGCTAGGGTTACGGCTAAGCAAATGTTGGTCCAAGTTTGACCCCACTGCCGAACCCTAACGCAAGCACGCCGGCCACCCAATTAGCTTCATAGGCCGTCGCCGGGTTAAGTCTTGGCCAACTCTCTACATTTGCAGCTTGTTTACTGTTTTGGTCCAAGTTTACTGTTTTTGCACCCAAGTAGCAATCTTCCTTTTCGGCTAATTCGCACCATGATGACATTAATAGGATATTTCGTGAACCTGGTCGGGATCTGTACATCTCTATTAATTCGATTATTTTCACCTTATATTACGAGTTCAGTTCACACGACATGAAAGATGTTTTTTCCAACTTTTCTCCTCATGCTTTTCATAGAATACTAGTGATTTTGTGAAAACAGAGCTCCTTATTTTGAGGAAAAAGACAAACAATTCATAGTCTTCTGTTGTCTATTAATTATATTAATGAAAGTTGCTCGAATCGCATACGTCACATCATAATCTTTTAAAACTTTTATATATGACAAATATGTGTAGATGGTATTTCTCGTAGTCATGTTTGTTAATGTTTTTAACACTATCGATATGTAAAGATGATATCCCATTAAAAGGCATGTTAACACAATCACAACATATATTATATATACACACATTGAAATAGCCAAAGTAAGTCATTTTGCGCAAATTTTTCATAAGAGTACTAAATGTTCGGGCATCTGAACTTAGGGTTGATTATTAAAATTTGATGAGTGCACTGCCGAAATGATACTCTATTGAATTTTATCCGATGTAACATGTGCATACAGAGAGAGAAGATGGTTATAATTTTTTGAGAATCATTATGTTAATGCAATGTATTAAGCCCAAGTTCATGCAAGGATCATTATAGTATATGGTGATAATCAATGTACATACAATAACAAATATATAAAAAATGAAACGAATCATGTGCTTGTTGATCCGGTTTGATGCAATGCATGAGCGCTTTGCCTTTTCGCAATGCAGGCTTGATTAACGCGCGGTCACGTGTCGTTCGCGACTCCGATCCCCATGCAAAAAGGCCAATCCTTTCTCTTCTCTCTCTCTCTCTTTCTTTCTCTTTGCCTCGTGCATTGACTCCCCGTGATCATTTTGCCCAAGTCGAGAAAAAAGGTGGAGCCCCTTAAATTATTCATTCTAGGAATCATCATGATATTCTTTTCTCTAACTTTTCGAATCCCCTTCTTGAGTCTCCCCAACTTGTTGAAAATGACTTGACGATAGAAGATATTTTTACTTATGGGATTTGCTTATTAAGTGTTAAAAGATCTGACTAGTGCATCAGAACAGCAGCTGGTTGTGTGTGTGTTAGTTGCACGGCACAAGTTTGATTTCGCATGCGACGATTGCAAATCATTCCACACTTGAGTCTCTCACCCGGATTTAGACGGAGTTGTACCTTATCCGTGTGATTAAGTAGGTATTTCGTGGATCCAAGATGCACTTAGTTGAAGTGGGCTTCCTTATAATAAAGAATAGACAATGAAGATAGCTCTCAAGCATTTTTCTTTGGATAACTTTGGGGAAAAGTGCCAAAAAAGTCCTAAGCCTTTTACATTGATGCCAATTCAGTCTTAAACCTTTTTATGATGCCAATTCAGTCATAAACTTTTTATATTGGTGTCAATTCAGTCCTAAACCTTTTGTTTTTATGCCAATCTAGTCCTTCCGGCTAATTTTGGCTTGATTTTGCTGACGTGGACGTCGGCGGTCACAAGCGCTGACATGGACAACTTTAATAATATTTTAATATTTTTTTGAATTTTTTTGAATTTTTTCCCCCTCCCCTCTCTCCGTCCTCCAGACGGTCACCGGATCGACGATCGGCCAGAGAGCGGCGAGGTTAACCTTGCCGGCCACTGGTGAGGGCAGCCTCGCCCAGCCATGGCAAGGCTCGCCTTCGTCGTTGCTGGAGAGGGTAAGCCTCGCTAGTGGCCAGCGAGGTCAACCTTGCTAGTGGCGGGTGAGGGCGAGCCTCGTTGGCGCCATCCTCTGGCCGATCGCCTGTCCGGCGACCGGCTGGAGGAAGGAGAGAGGGAGGGGAAAAAAAAGAACAAAATTTAAAAATATTAAAATATTATTAAAGTTATCCACGTCAGCGCCGGTGACTAATTGACCGACGTCCACGTCAGCAAAATCCAACCAAAATTAGGCGAAAAGACTGAATTGGAACAAAAACAAAAGGTTTAGAACTGAATTGACACCAATGCAAAAGGTTTATGATTTTTTTTGGCACTTTTCCCGATAACTTTGTGCATGTCAAATTCAATTATTATATATTTACTTACTAATCATCAAATGTAATCACCTCATGAGCATGGCGGGAGAGGAAGGAATGAGAAAAGGATGTTAGCGTAAGTAATTTATTACAGTAGGCTGTAGTAGACATGTAACAACACAAAGGGAAAATTACATTCTATTTTGTCAACTTTTTAGTGTAACTAGTATTGTGCTTAGTATTTATAATAAGTAATACGTGTATGGATTCTCTAAATTTAGGGGGTACATTATAGTAAGGGCAAAAGCCATCAAAAATCACATACTATACCTACTGTGACACATCTACCTTAACCTTTTTTTCTATCACACCAAATATGTTAAACTTCTATTTGTGTGACACATTTACTTTCCGTCAAAGTTCTATTAATGAAAGCCGTTAAAAATCTGCTTACATGAATGCCAGAAAGCAAACAATATTGAGACGATATTCATGTGGCTTAAGTGAAATAAAAATAACACTGTTTTGACTGAAAAAATCAACTAATGAAACCTTGACGGAGGGTAAATACGTGACATAGGTACAAGCTTGTGATTTTTTTTTTATGTCACAAGAAGAAGTTTAGGGTAAATGTGACATAATGGGCATAGTTAGGGGTTTTTTATATCATAAAAAAAGTTTAGGATAAATATGTCACAATGGGCATAGTTTAAGATTTTTGTAGCTTTCACCCTTTTATACGATTGGCTCGATAGTCTAGACTAAGATATACTTGGGAGCACCAATAACTCATCACCTACGGCCATAGTTGGGTCGCCACCTTCAACCACCACCAGCGTCGCCGCCTCCTCATTGCAGCTTCTCTGTCTCTCGACCCTCATCTTTGGCACAAATAGAGAGAGAGAGAGAGTACCTCTTTTATATGATATGCTCAACTGTTTAATTATACATACTTGGGAGCACCGGTAAATCATCACATCCAGCCATAGCTAGGCCGCCACCTTTAGCCGCCACCAGAGTCATCGCCTCGTCATTGCACCTTTTCTTTGTCTCTCAACCCTAATCTTTGGCACGAAGAGAGAGAGAGAGAGATCTGCCGGGAGAGTTGCAATTTTAACGATGTTGCTTAATGTAGATCCTTCACCATCAAGAAAGTAAGTTTAAGATGTAAATTTATCCTCTCGAATTTCGAGGATCTCAACCTTTACAATAAAATAAAATAATATTAAAAGCCTTTTCACCCTTCAAGTTCAATTTTGTGGGGCTAGATGAGTCGTCTATACCTAATTGCCTAATGCCCTAAAAAAACTAGTCAATAGGGCGAGAGACTTAAAGCTTCATATGTGGTACCTTAATTTCCACTTGATACCTTCCCCATGTTTGACAATTCCATACGAATGGATTAAAGTCTGAAATAATGATTCTCCCTATGCTCAAAAGTTTATTAACTATTGTGATTAGACTTGAACATCAACAACCACCACCACCTCTATGAGCTTTTACATGCAAAGATGTCAAGATTTCAACAGTCCATTATAACTCTAGGAGATATTTTGTTCATTTTGTAAACGAATGGGTTACTGATTCCACTTACCCTTAATTTTTTGCGCCATATTCAATGTCATCCATGAACTCTCTTTTTGTTAAATGTCATCCCTCAATGTTTATAAAGCGATTCAATAAGGTCCTTTTGTTAAAATCATTGACAAAATTCACTGACGCGGACGGAATATTCCAATTAGTTTGTGACTTATCATTGGTTTTTTATTTTGCATTTTCATCCTTATACTTTGTTTATTTGTTTAATATAGTTTACGAACTGTTTTCTTATTTTTTTTCTCTCCTTATTATGTCATGTCAAATTTATATTTAATCCCAATACAAAATGTTTATCAATTATGTTACATCATTAAAATTAAATTAACTCGTTAATTAAATGGATTGTACAACAGAAAAATGTTAAGGTATGAATTCTTATATATAAAAATTAATGCTAACGTGTATTTACAAGTTGTAAGCATTTCTAAATGTATCTAAGCATGTCGTGTTAACAAAGAAACATCTTAAATGTTAAACTGAACCATTCGAAGAGCGTCATAAACGGGATGAAAGGGTCGATTTATACCTTACTTATGATTCATCACCATTACACTTATACAGATACATTAAGGCATGTAGTGTGTATGGCTTGTCGAAAGGTTGTGTGACAAATTACCAGTCCTAGATAAGGGTCGTCGATATTGATCTTGAGGAGTACCTAATGACTTTCACCATGCTCAAGCAAATGCTACGAGAGAGAAATAACCAAAATATTAGAGGTTAAGGACGAAAATGAACGGACAAATAAAGTTCAAGGACGAAATTCAACAAAAAGTAATAACAAGTTTAGTACCTTCAATTGACACACCACAAATTTCGTTAAATCTTTAACGAAAGGAACAAATAGAATGAAATATAAGAAAGTTTAGAGGCGACACTAAAAAAAAGAAATCAGAGAGGACATCGAACAATGAGTAAAAATTCGAGAATTACTGGCATCACTACTCCAAAATAAATCGCCATTTTATGCATGTCACAAACTAGACAATGTGTACAATTTTCTTTCACCAATATTAGAGATAAATCAATAAAAAAATATAAGACCATCGATTGGCTCAGAGGTGCTTAGCTTAACCTTAATTTCATATTAGTTTGCAATTAAGAAATTCATTAACGAATTTCGCAGCCTACCTATGAAATTCATTACAAAACTCATTATTTTTCTTTTCTCTCTCACAAGCTTTGGTCGTCCTACCTTTGCCAACAATTCACCAACGAGGTCTTCCTTCTTCTAAACTATACCTAAATATTATAGTGTGATATTCCAATTTAATTTAATGGTTTGCATCTCACGTCGCAATAGACAACAATTGACCTTTCTCGATTGTTATTGCACATACGCAACTCAACTTAGTAAACAACCTGGAAAAACTTCCATGCTATGCGATAATATAATTCTACGTTTTATAATTGTTTTCTGATCCGGATTCAAGCTGGAACCCACGTGAAATTAGTCAAAATCGAAGTAGGTCTTTTCTGGGTGTGTACATGAGTACCGAGATCATTTACTCATGTCTTTTCGAAGGTTTCTTGTGAGCTTGAAACTTTGACTTGTGATTTGGCTTGCTGCTTCTTTGATCCAATTGTCCAAAAAGTCTTGATCGAAGAATAACTCTTTGTTTTGAACTCGAAAAGGTGGATGGAATAATTTGTGGTCAAATTAATTATTATCCAGTAGAAATATTTGTATTGTACATCGTATATAGCCAGTTGTTGAATACGACCAATTGAAAAGTAGGGTCGACTAATTAGTAAATTTCAACCGTTGGATAATGATAACAAACTTACTATACATCGCTGTACCTTAGATATCTTCTGATGGCCAATGGCGGGGCCGCATTTAACTTTCTTTGCGAGTATATGAAGATACTAATCGATCCTATGGGCAACATGCACGAGGGGGTTGCGGCCCTTACCTGGTTTGGTCAAGGGCCGCCGGCCATCACTGAGGCCTTTGGCTGGAAATAATCTGGGAAGATGAAGGGAGAAATCAAAAAATTTAAAAAAATTCTCAAAACAACTTTGTTTTGAGCTCTGTTGAGCACGTCAGATCTTCAGCCGTGCCATGTAGGATGGTTAGTGCATATTGGACCGCCATGTTAGCCGTTTCCAACTTAAATTGGACGGATGGAACTATATTGGTAAATTATCAATAATTTTAAGACTACATTGGTTAAATTGAAAAATTTAGGACTAAATTGACGATTGTAGAATAAGATTATGACTTTTTGGACAATTTTCTCCACCTTGAATTTTAAGTTTAGACACCAATTTACGCCTTGACAATAATTACTATTGTAGCCTTATTTATGAAGAGCGGCCATGTTACTTCCCAAAACACTCCGTTCACAGTATTAAATCCCCTACCTACTAAAAAGCCCTAAATCAACTCTAATCCTAACTTCCCAAAACGCTCCGTTCACAATATTAAATCCCCTACCTACTAAAAAGCCCTAAATCAACTCTAATCCTAACTCGGCCACCACTAGCGCTCCTGCCCTCGGTCGTCGTCTTCTGCCGCCACGAGGACCTTTGCCCGGCTTGTCGTAGATTAGGGTTTGTGGTGGTCGGACCACCGTCCTCGGCCCGCCTCCTACCATGAGGACCTCGCTTCCGTGGCATTTGGATGAAGGGGCTAATGAGTCTTTTAACATGTATTCTTTTGTTTTTGTTACTTATGGGTTGTTTTTTTTATTCTACGATGTGAAGTCATAGTTTGAGAAGTAGACGTTACCATGTGATATTAAAGTGAAAAAACGAGGATAGCAATTGACATTTTCCCTAAATAATTTATAGAGAAGCATGCTCCTTCAATACCCAAACTCAATCAAAATTCGAAACTTTTTGCCTAATCATTGACAGGCAACCCAAGCAAGAACCTTTTAGCGGATGATGATCAAAACAACTTTTAGGTTCAAATCAAAACAACACTAAAGAATCATTTAAAAAACGACCAACAAATCAAATCAAAATAAGGATAATGAATGACCAACAAATTTAAAAAATCATCATCGAGGAATTCTTCTGACTGATTAGAATATTGATTAAGAATCTTTGGGTTAGCAGATATTTCTCCGAGTCAACATGCATGGCTGACACAGATCCTATTAAGATAAGGCGATGTGGCCCGAGTCTTTTGGCATTGTTTTCTCACGATGACGACAACGAGAATTTGTGCAATTTCCTCCCTCTTTCTTTCCCTCCCTTTTCACGCCTTTGAGAATTGAAAAATGTATAGTAATCGCCTATGACAACAAGAAATACCTTTATTTTTCTTACGAGACCTACTAGTAGATTAATTTAACAATTTATTGTGTGAAGGAAGTTTGATCGATTGGAAGCAATGACGTGGGAATCGATGGGCAATCTATTCTTGGAGAAGTGGCTAGAATATGTCTAGAGTTGACCCGACACTGGCTCCGGCAAACTCATCCAGACCCCGTCCAATCGGATAATATCATCAGCTTAATTTTTTTTGAATGTATAACTATCAGCCGGTCTCGAGAATTGGCGAAAGATAAAATATCTCTGTCTGATTAATGACAGATGAGGTAAGACTCCCAGTACCAGGTCCATGAATGAATTTAGCGAGATAGTGGGCATTAGCAATTGAGGTATTGACGTGATTTGTCGAATGTACGAGCTACATTCACCTGGAACTTAAAGGCCGTCCCTCTAACTAGGTGTTCGATGATGTCGAAATCAGCTGCTGCTCGAATAAATGTCACAACAGAATGATCTCGAAATGGTGAACTAACTCGTGAGGCTTGGGCATGTGGCCCGACCCAACCCAAACTCGTGAACAGGACGGAGACATCACATGTGAACTCGATACTCTCCATCCCTCCCCTTGCAGAATCCTAAGCATGTCTTTTCACAAAAGGGCAAACAAACGTTTGCCCTTCATGTTTATATATCCCTGAAGCCCAAATCCATACCAAATGCCCCCGTCCCTAGCAATTGCTATGGCCAAAATCAAGTCACGTCAATGATGCACAATGAGTGGTACAAATAGTGCCAAAGAGATGGATTAGTGCAAGCTACAGAACAAAGAAAACCCTACTACTCAGCGGCAAGTTTACACCAAACAGCCTCTCGGGACTCTATTATAAACAAATATTTACTTATGTCTCCATTTCAATAAAAAAATCTACAAGTACATAAAATTATAAGGTAAACTGATATAAGTTGCTGAAAATATAGAGATAATCTTCCAAAGATGGAGATGTATAACGGACAGAATTTTCCACTGAATCACTCTATAAAAATCTCTGATGCAAGGAACAAGACATGGTATCTAGCAGACCAACCAGCACTAATCAAACACTTTCAATGAGTCAACTCAAAGCAACAATGCAACTCAAATCTATGTTCTCTCAGTAAATTCTACAATAACTTAAGTTTTCGTCATACCTGACAACCTATTTCTTCAAGTATTTGGCAACCCACCTGATGGGATGAATATGACGTAAAACTGTGTATTTTGAAACAAAACCATCATGATGCAAGAAAACCCAAAGAACCATGCCGGTCATGAGTTTATTTCCTAACAAAAACATTCCTGCACCATTATTTTCTGGGGACGATATATACATTACATCCCATATTGATGAAGAAAAAGGCTTACAAAGCACCATCAAAGCATAGATTAGTTACAATCATCCAACCCGTATCCTCTACATATGCCATATGGTCATGAGTGCTCTTGTTAAAGGATCTAATAAAAGATATGGCAAGGAAAAAGCCCTACAACAGGGGACAGCATAGGCAAGGAGGTACTTTTTCCAGCTGCTTCATCCGAACAAGAGAACAGAAGTCTCAATCTAATTCCCATGCTTAACGGTATAAGTGGATAACTTTTCGATAATATCAAGAGAAAGATAAGAAATCGCAGCAGGAGAAAACGAAGACAGCTCAAAGAACAAATGCCAAAAAAACTATCTCATCTTTCTATTCCTTTAATCAGATGACCAAAAACCGTGAACTATTTGTCAATTGCCTAATCTCACAAAAAAACCAAATCCAAAAGCAAATATATTAAAGAAAGAAGCATTTTCCTTTTCTTTCCCCTTTTCCCTATATGTCCCTCAGCTATTCCTACAGCAACCTCTGAAAAGGGAGGCAGAGCACATAACAAGCTAATTCAAAGATCGCACTTCTTCAGCTTATTCCCACTCCCTCCCGAGCAAAGATAGCCACATCCCCACCTCCTTCAAAATATTAGATTGGATTTTCATCCATTGAAATAATTAAAGATTATAATCAGCTTTAAACAATTAATCACAACCTCTGACTTCACTGCTACACTCGGCAGATCAAGATTGCACGTGAGACCCAGCAGAGCTCAATCCAAATGACCCATTGCAGATCTTTCCGTCCATGTTTAGATGGAGAAATTTTTGCCGGTCCCTGAGGGGTGCAGAAGATGGCCTCGATTTCATATGCTACATTAACAACAAATGTCATTAGTCAGACACATATTAAATGAGATATAGCATATACCAACTTATAACACATTTATTGCCCTAGTTTTTTGAAAAAAGAGACACCCACCTCTTTATAAAATGCACTTATTTCCTCCTCAGTAAGGCCTTCATCATCTCCATCTGCAGCACCCTCCTCCCACCCAAGAGAACGCAAAAATGCAACCTCTTCCTCATTTGGATAGTTTAAACGCTCCTCTCCATTTCTGATAAAACCTAAAGTACATTCACATGCATCACCATTTTCAACTATCTCTCCGCCATTCTCAGTTGGAAAGTCTGAAACAGAGATAACTGAAGAACATTGATGCTTAGTTTCCGAGGAGATAGAATCAGTGCCAGCCTCAGTGCTCAAAGGCTCTGATTTTTCCTGATCAGAAACTGATGCAGTACTAGTATCATCAGTAGTGCTAGGATTGATGCTTGTAGAAGATTTCTTCTTTATGAGATTGAAGAAGTCATTACGGCTTTGAGTCTGCAAAGATGGTCTCTTCTCCAAAGTTGCCAGTGATGCAGCTGGCTTACGCTCGGAACCTCCCAAATTCTGGTTGCCGACAGAATTCTTAAAGTGAGAACCAACAGTTGATGGAGCCAGATTTAGGGGGCTAAGTGGAACTTTGACTCCATTTGGGGAAAGCAGGTTCTCCTTCACAGTTGAAGAGACACCATTCAGCTCCCCTGATGGTTTCAGAACTTGCAACTTTCCTAGATTAGAAGTCTTCCCAACATCAACTCTCGCAGGCCCACCACGCATAGGCTGATTGCCATAGGGCGAAGGGGAGAACTTAGTAGTCTGCTGCACAGTTCTTGTTTTTGATTTTTCCATTGAACTAAGCAACTGGAAGAAACATGAGAAAACATTAAGAAGACAATTAAATTAAATTTGACCATCAAATATCAGTATTCACAAAATTAATGGCAATATTATCTCCCTTTCTCATAAAATCCTGGCAAAAGACATCCTAATTTATTATAGAACAAATCACGTGCCACCACTATCTATTCAGATTTAGAACTCGTTATTCTGAAATCTGTTCCATCAAACTTCTTCAGAGAAATTGAGAGGGACAGAAAAGTAATTTACACCTCTCTCTCTCTCTCTCTCTCTCTCTCACACACACACACACAAAAGGACCGATTGGGCAGCAAAATACGAATGTCTCTGTGACATGCATGGCACATGGGACCGTCTCGCCCCTCCCTCCAACCTCGTCAAAGGCAAGAAAAGGACAATTAAGAAACTGTGAGTATTAAAAGGGCATTATTAACTCTTGCGACTTAGAGTTTCAAAAAGGAAATTTCGTTTCTCTACATCAAATTGCGAATGCACTACTACTACATTTGTAAACTCAAGCATACATAGCAAAATCTGAACAATTTCAATATAAGGATGGTCAATTCTCCATGACTTATTTCACTGCCTCACAAACAGCTTGTTCGAGACAGTGCAAGGAAAAAAGTGGCGTATAAGTAGAGTTTTCCACAAGGTGTAGAATAGAAGGGAAATGACACGCCACCCTGAAGGACAAGGCATCCAGACCGGGAGAATGCTCCAGCATTTAGCCCCACCAGAACATATCAGACAACATAAAGAATTTTCATTCACAGCATTAAAATGAAGATGCAAATAACAAACCATGAGCACTACTCTTACGATTTCCCATACATGGGAAAAAGAACTTGTATTACTTGTCACTAAACCACGTGCTCCCAACATTGTCAGCAATAATGGAATGGAACTCGTAGAAAAACTCTGTAGAAGCCTCATGCAGCCAAACATTTATCTGGTGGAACTTGCAGAGTACATGCCGCACTTATAAATATACCAAACAACCAAAATACACAACAAAGTTAATACATGAACATAAAGCTCTCTTTCAACCCCATATTAAAATTAAAACACTTGGTCAAGACAGGCTGACCTACTAGTCCTAATAGGCTAATCCCACAGTTTGACACATTCACAATGTAATCAATCTCAGACCAAACAACAGTACTATTTCAACCTGAGTAAGAAAGAGCGGAGATTATTGGCTTAAGTCATGGTCATTTTAGGCCATGGAATGGGGTACCCCGAGTTGCAAGTACGAGATAAGGTATAGATTTATTTATAAGTTGGATACCGGCTCATGGAAATATTTTTTGGACCATTTACTATATTGAAGGGTTGCAAGTGTTTTGGTTGGTATGACTTTTCAGCACTTGCAAACTTGGCTAACCAAAAGTACATGCTCTGCCTCAGGTTCCTTCTCTCCTTTTAACGATGTTAGCAAGAAGAGCTTAAAGCTGGTTTCTTTCCCTAAAAAAGAGCAATATCAATCTTACAATTTTTCTTATGATTCCATTGAGCAGTTAACAAATGGAAAATTATATCATACTCAAAGCTAAGAATACCCAACATCAGAAGTTCCAGCTCCATAAGGTTACTATCAAGAATCTATTTGTGTCAACCAGATCAAAAATATGGAGCTCGTAATGGGAATTTGTCCATTCAGATGATGGGACCAAACAATTCTTCCGTTTTCATGACCCAAAATTAAAACTACCAAAGAACGGGTTGAGACACCACACTTCGCTTGATTTCTGAAGGTGGAGCATAGCAAGGCGGCCCAAAACAACGACATGATGAAACATTTAAGTTATTAGAAGTACCAAAGCAAGGACAGTGGTGATGCACAATAATGAGATACTATAAGAGATGCGCAATGCAAAGAGGCACAGTTTAATGGATAAAAGGTTGCTTTCTTTCAGATATTGAGGTGAAAGCCAAGTGTATTATGATCTCTATATTCTTGCTTTGGACTAATTGAAGCATCAGTGAAATTATCAAGAAAAATTAGATAACAATTTTACGGGCATATAATGAGGCATATCATTTTTTATGTTGTCTCAAAATTGCATTTCAATGAAAAGTTTTGATTTGGATATGAAGCAGTCTAATTGGTCCTACCTATGCGTCTAATAGATTAGAACCTCTATAACCATGAATACAACAATGAAATCAGAAACATTACCTGAGATTTGGGCATGGATGGCGTCACGGGAATCAGTTGCCTAGATTGTTTGATAGCCAACTCTTCAAGCCTCTGACTATCAACAGATACCTGCGAATTCTATAGTCATGAGCCTAGAAATCCAGCCATATGTTCAAATATGGCATGATAGATATAGACGAACATGATAAAAATCCAACAGGGGACTATATTTACCTGAGGAGGCGTGCGAGCACGAGAGGGACTTTGGGCAACAGCCTCTGCCATTTTAAGTCCATTCATACTTTGACCTAAAATAGCTGAGCTTCCAGGTACGGTTTGCTGAGACAGCAAACCAGTTGTGTTATTGTTTCCAACCACTCCAGCCACCTCTGCCAAAGCCGTCCACCCATCTGCACTGGTTTTGTCTGAATTAGCACTTGAAGGCCTCTGAAAGGTAGTAACAGAGCCCGGAGAAGGTACTCTTGCTACTTCAGAAACTCTTTGCCTCTCTTCAGTTCCAAGAAAGGGAAAGTCCTGTCCCAATGCAGCTTCAGTGGTGCTACTTGCATCTCTGCCTTTTGTAAGCAAACCACTATTGATGTTTTGGCCCCCATTTCTCGCATTACTAACATCACCAACCACTTGACTACGCCAGGTCTCTTCCTGTCTCCTGCCATTCATAGACTGTGAACGCCGTAGCACATCCTTGTCGAGCTTACCCGGCAGCAAACTACCTAGAGGATCAGTATAGTCTCGGTTCTTCTGTAAACCAAAAAATGGCTTGTCGTTATGATGAAATTCATATAAATCTTCCCAAGCTTCATCCCGCTGAGTTCTACTGCTGCTGTAAGATCGTGAGTGGGTTGATCCCTTACTACTGGAGCTCCGACGAAAATAAGAAGAAGTGGTTCGATCAGACACCTGGATTCCGCTGCTTAAAGAAGACCTATTTCTCACGTTCTTATTCACAGGACGATCATCTATCAAAGGAAAAATAAAATAATCGAATAAGTTGTCCATTAATGTAAAAAGCTAAATAATAGCTTCCGCAGAGACTATACAGTAACTTGGAGAGGCCATACATATCCAAGCAAAACCCAGCTCACAATTTGCACTACTGTTGTATCCATACAAACGCTACCTCAACTGGATGCAAAACCTAAGGGAAGTATATTAACAAAAAAAAGCTATGCAAAACAAGGATTAATAATATACGATAGTTCCTGCAAAAGTTTCTTTCTCCAATGTCAACGGAAAATACATTATTTTTGCCACAAGAAGGAAAGCAAACAACCGTAGGAAACTTTCAACAAATGTGAGGTTGAAGGATCATACTCGAAAGGTTACAAAGTAACGGATAGATCATCTTTAATTGCGTTGCAGCATAGCAACGTGAGAGTACAATAGGTAAACGGATAACCCCAACAATCTTATGTCCGCATGATTAAAAACCTTCTACATGCCATCTCATGTATCATGCTTCAATCTCGAAACTACATTAACTTCCCTCCTTATTATATCCCAACAAATGATTTCCGTAGGTAGATTTGCCGTCCTATCATACATCCACATCATTGAAAACTTCTGCATGCCATCTTATGTATCATGCTTCATAGGCCCAAAGTACAATCACTTTCCCTTCCCAATGAACTTTAACAACTAAATATGACATTTCCGGCAACACCAGACATCAGAAAGAAAGACACACGCCATTTAATGAAAAGTACCTGAGCGTGAAGAAGATTGTTGCTGTCTACTGCCACCTCCAGAGAGGCTTCCACCGCTCTTCAACCATTCTGGAACTAGAGAAGGCTCACTCCTATCCATCCTTATAAAATAACATGATCATTGACAAAGCCAACAACCGAGATTGAAAATCCTTTCCTTCTAAAATCTCCCCAGTGTCCCAGAAATTCTCTCCCAACCCAGCCAAAACCCCCCAATTCCACCCTCAGTCGGCAACAAACTCCACGAGCCTTCAGCGGGGAAAAACCCCTCTCAGAACAGTCAGTACCCGACGATCGTCGCCGTGACTAACAATCTCGGGGCTCGCCAAACCTGCTCACCGCAGAGCACCCGGCTTTTTCTTGCTCCCTCTCTACACTATACACAACCACTCCGCAGCTATCGACGCACGAATGCCGAGAAGCAAGCAAAAAAAAAAAACGACGGTGCCCAGGGAAAGGTTACTATCAACGGCCAATGCTGGTGAGGAACAGGGGAGAAGAAGCGAACCTTATCCGACAAAGGGCGAATTTGGCCCCCTCCCGAAAACAGCGCTCGAATTGAAACGGCAACTCCCGCGGAGAAGAAGAACGCCGCGCCCCACCCCGGTCCGCGGCAACGTCCCGGACGAACTCAATCGCCCCACACCGGAAACAGGCGATCCCACGATCAATCGAGCCGAGACAACCAGAGGAACAAACCCTAAGAACCGCGCCCACCAAAAAAACTCAGACGGAGGCGAACCGTCCCGAGCGAGGGACAAACTAGGGTTCGCGCGCTCCCCGCAGCAGCAGCAGAAGAAGCACCGCCGCCGAAGCAGCGACGGAGGAAAGAGCGCGTACCCACACGAATCCAATCCACCGAAAGCCAAGGCAAAGGGGCAATCGAAGCCGCCGCCACCCCCCGCGCTAACCCGAGCGCCACGCCGCGCGCGACGAACGAATCGGGGAAACGAGACACGGCGGGCGAACGGGCGCCACCACCCACCCACCACCCACCCAAGATTGGCGCGGCTCTTCTCAGCGGCGGCGGGGAAGGACGGACGCGCGGACAAACCAATCGGCAATGGCGGGACCCCAAGGGAGGAGGAGGAGGACCACCGAGAAACGCCAGGGACGATTCGAAACCCCCAACAACAACAAGAAGGAGGAGGAAGAGAGAGAAAGGGTCGCTCTCCGTATCTCGCGACCGCTTCTGGAAAGTCTAGAGAGAGAGAGAGAGAGAGAGGAGCGGGGGGGATTTGATTGCCGGGCGAATACGAGAGGAGGGAAGGGAAGAGGAGAAGAGACAAGAGAGAGTATCGCAGAGCGAGAGAGAGAGAGAGAGAGAGAGAGAGGAGGGTGACGAAATAAGGAATGCGATATCCCCCCCGCCCCTCCTCCGCTGCTCCGCTTTTTATTCCTTTTTTTTTTTGGATTTATTTATGCGCGGAGGCGGCGAGAAAAGAGTTTGGGGATTTTTTTTTCCTTGGCTTTCCTTTTATTATCTGCTGGCGATTTTGTTCCCTCTTTGAAAACCCCCATCTCTCTCTCTATCTATCTATCTATCCCTGATAAGCTCTAGCCCTGAGCTTTTTCGCCTTCGCAACGGGCCCTTTGAGTGTGAGCTTTTCGGATTTGGAAAGAGGAGCTGGGGGGCAAAAGAAGAAATTTGGGGATTGGATTGGGGAGGGGGTTGTTTTGCATTTGGAAATTTGTGTACTTTCTTCTAGGGTTTCATATATCTATACATATATATAATATATAGGATAGAGTTTGCGCGAGTACTTTTCATATCTGCTCGGAATCGGGACATGCCTTATCGAATTCGAGTAGGAAAAGGAAAGGATCTCGCGTGATGATGGTTATCTGCGTACCCGACTATTTTAATTTGATTTGCTCCTTATCTCCATCGTGTCGATCGTTCGGCGGTACATGTGTAGCTTACTTTTTACACCTGTAGAGGATTTGATAAAAACCCTGATTACAGATGATTATAAGTCGATGAACATCGGTCTGTCTTCATCGGATTCGCATTGCGAATTTTGCTTCGGGAGCAAGAAGAGGTGATCGAAAATCGACCGTGAGTCGCACGCCTTACTGTGCATCCTTTGATTCTCGAAAAGGACTACTAGTGTAAAATTCTTGTTACAAGAAGCATCCTTCTAAGTATTTTTAAGTTTTATAATATTAAACTTAAATTAATGGAAAGACTACTAGCGTAAAATTCTTGTTACAAGAAGCATCTTTCTAAGTATTTTTAGTCCTCATCCATACCTAACCTTTAGATCATGCAATACGGAAGCAAACTTACTATCTCTGTGCAACATGTTCTGCACCTAGTTCCAAAATTAGAGATAAAGTGCATTGAAAGTCCTAAAAATTATCGTGAAATTACAATTGAGTCCTAAAATTTTCAAAAAAGGCAATCCACTCCTAAAGCTTGTTGTGAAAGTGTCATCGAGTCTTGTAAACTTTCTAAAAGTGCAAAATTAAGTCATAAAACTTATCATGAAGTTTAATTGAGTGCTAAATTTTTCAAAAAGTGCAATCAAGTCCTATGAATTGTCAAATTGGTCCCCTCAAGTCTTTTCTTTGATTTTATTTTGCGAAAATTTTGGGACTCGATTATACTTTCACGACAAGTTTGAGGACTTACAATGCTGTATTGAAAGTTTTAAAACTCGATTGTATTTTCGTAACAAGTTTTAAAATTTTTAATGTATTTATTCCTTTTCTTTTCTATTGTATTTGACTTTCTTTGTTTTCTTTTGACCAATCGAAATACATCATCCCACCAAAAAACACAATCATCATCGTCAAGCCAATGATTCAAAAGAAACAATCACATCAATAATGGAAAGACGCACGTGGTCAACGCATTGACGCAAAAACTTAGTATTTTTCCGTTTGAACATCTCAGTTTCAACGTAGTGACTTTCCTAGGACATGTTGTTGAATCATGCATGACGATGAATGACTAACATTACAATATTATTATTATTCTTCAACCATTGAACGTTTTGAAAGGGCCTTTTTACTTTTTGGCTAGTCCTATTTTTCTGCTTTGATAGAATTTTTTGGAATACATTAAAAAGGGAAAACGGGTCGAAAAGATTTGGTGGAAAAATGGCAAAAAAATATTTGACTCTTCGTTTTAGAAACGAGATGAAGGAAAATTAAAAAATTTCGGTACTTTCTACTCGGATTTCCGTCGTCCGCCCACTAATTGCTAAATATAGCAAGACTTATAATTATAGATATTGACGTTCGACGAAATGTACATATTTACGTGCCACCAGCATACCGACTTTCATTTATTGATACTGACATTATAATAAAATGCATTAATTATATTCATGATTATAATTTGCTGTTAAATAATGCGTTTAAAAATATAAGGATTAATACCACTAAAAAATTCTAAACTGGTATATGTGTGACAATTGTACCTCGAACTTTTTTTTTAACCACCAAAAACTTTAAACCGGTACACTTGTGACAATTTTATCCTAAACTTTTTTTTACCACTAAAACCCCAAAACTGGTATATTTGTGACAATTTTACCCCAAACTGGTAAACCGTGACAAATTTACCCTAAACTATTTTTTTGACCACGAAAAACCTCAAACCGGTACACTTGTGACAATTTTACCCCGAACTAATAATTTTTTAATATTACTTTTTTTTTTTTTCGAATTTTTATATTTTTTTATTTTATTTTATTTTTTTTCTTCATCTTCTACCTTTGGCGGTGAGGCGATCCCGCGACCCGCCAGCCCCGAGGTCGGCCTCACCGCCGGCGAGGGCCGCCCCCGCCCAAGGGCATCGGGCGAGGGCCGCCCCACCCAAGATCGGGGGGTCCTCGCCCGACTCAAGCGAGGGTTGACCTCGACCGCCCGGTGGGGGTCGGCCTTGCTCGACGCCCGTGAGGGCAACCCTCGCCCAAGAACTAGTGGGGCCGATCTCGCCCGGCTTCCGCCCCAATCACCCGGGCGGCGACCTACCAAAGGTAGAAAATGAAGAAAAAATGAAAAAAAAATTCAAAAAAAATAAAAAATAATATTAAAATTCAAAAATTCAAAAAAAAAAAAAATAATATTAAAATTTTAGTTCAGGGTAAAATTGTCACATGTGTACCAGTTTGAGGTTTTTTATGGATGTTCAGGATAAAATTGTCACAAATGTACCAGTTTTGGGTTTTTTAAGATATGTTCGGGGTAAAATTGTCACATGTGTACCAGTTTAGGGTTTTTTATGGTAAAAAAAAAGTTTGGGGTAAAATTGTCACACATGTACCAGTTTAGGGTTTTTGGCGGTATTAACCCAAAAGATAATGACTATAATTTACATTATCAATTACTAAATTTCTAAATTTGAATAATCCGATAGTAAACTATTCTAGATTATATTATGTGCCGTTAAATAAATATTTTATGATCAATGACGAATATAATTCAGGTTAATTTAAAATTTTTAAATCAAATATACATTATAGTAATTTATGATATTATTTATAAATATTAATAATTGATATTAGATTGATATTTTAAATGCATGTTACACTAATCAATTGTTTCATGAAGCTAATAATTTATTTAATTCTTATTATTGCTAATTGTCTGATAATTATAATGACACATATCAATCGATATCGCATTAAACATTATTATAATTTTACAAATTTTCGTTTTAGTCCATTCTCCACGACCAGACCGAATTAAACTCCATTCCATTCAATTCCAACTAATTTATTTTTATGATAACCAGATAAAGAAGAAAGAATTCTTATTCCATTCGATTTCAACATATCGAACACAACATAAAAATTGGTAGACACGTATGAAATGGTGGCAAAAAATGGCATTTAGTATGAAATAGATAAAAAAAAAATGATGTCTAATCTCTCTGAGAGTCACGTGCGCGACACTTTTTAGCGGAAAATTTAATCGATTAATGATCGTAGCGCAAATTCAAAAAGGAAAATATAACTTCAAAAGTCCCTATTCACATGTACCCATCCCAAAGTTGATGTGGCAACGTGCTATCTCCACTATATATTAATAAAGCTTGATGGTTGTTTCTGTCGATAAAACTCTCGCATAACATTACGAGTGACCGAAAAATAGATCGAGCGTCAGAAAACCCAGCATCGACCGACACGACCTTTTAGGTTCGAAGAGGCCTAGGTCGGGATTTCGGGCTTCCCTCTTCTTCTTCTTTTTTAATCTGAGCCAGTCCGGTCTGGACCTTTGGGCTTAAGATGTTTAGGCTCGAAAATGGCTTGGAATAAATTTTCAAAAGAGATAATGATGCAAATAACCCTACACTTTAGCCTAATGTATATATGGTCCCTAAACTTTTAATTTGTTCAATATGATTTTTGAACTTTATTCTAAAGTGCAATGTCTTTCCTGAACTTTTGGTTTATGTTCAATCTAATCCTTGAACAATACGAAAAATAAATGGAAGAATAATATGAAATATTTTTATATAGTTTAGGGACTATATTGAAATTATACAAAAAAATTAAGGACTATATCGAACAAAGTTAAAGTTTACGGGTGACATTACGTATTGAGTTAAAGTTCAGGGACCACATTGAATGATTTAAAAGTTTATTAAATCAAAATTCAACCACCATTCGTGTTATTTTTCCTTTTCGAAAAATAATTCCGAATATGGGAAATAAAGAATATTCTCTTGAACTCAGAAGCGTCTCACTTTTCGAGCCTCGGCCACATCGCGGGAAAAGAAAAGAAAAGAACAAATAGGCAAATTTATTATTATTAAAAAAATAAACAAATGCACACGTGGTCAACGTAGTGACTTTCCCAGGACATGGTGTTGCTGAAGCTAATAATGTATTTAATTCTCATTATTGCTGATGGTCTGATAATTATAATGACACGTATTAATCAATATCGCATAAAATATTATCATAATTTTATAACTTTTCGTTTTAGTCCATTCTCCACAACCAGACCGAATTAAAATCCATTCCATTCAATTCCAAATAGTTTATTTTTATGATAACCACATAAAGAAAAAAGAATTCTTATTCCATCCAATTTCAATTTTCAACGCACCAAACACAGCATAAAAATTAGTAGACACGTCTGAAATGATCGCAAAAAATGGCATTTAGTATGAAATAGATAAAAAAAATTACGTTTAATCTCTCTAAGAGTCACGTGCACAACACTTTTTAGCGGAAAATTTAATCAATTAATGATCGTAGCACGAATTCAAAAAGGAAAATATAACTCCGAAAATTATACAAAAAATTTAAGGACTATATCGAACAAATTTGAAGTTTACGGGTGACATTACATATTGAGTTAAAGTTCAGGGACCACATTGAATAATTTAAAAGTTTATTAAATCAAAATTCAACTACCATTCGTGTTATTTTTCCTTTTCGAAAAAATAATTCCGAATATGGGAAATAAAGAATATTCTCTTGAACTCGGAAAGCGTCTCTCTTTTCGAACCTCGGCCACATCGCGGGAAAAGAAAAGAAAAGAACAAATAGGCAAATTTGTTATTATTAAAAAAAATAAACAAATGCACACGTGGTCAGCGTAGTGACTTTCCTAGGACATGGTGTTGCTGAGTCATGCATGACGACGAATTACTAACATTCCAATTTATTATTCTTCAACCATTGACTATTTTGAAAGGGCCTCTTTACTTTTTGGCTGGTCCTATTTTTCTGCTTTGATATAATTTTTTGGAATATATTAAAAAGGGAAAACGGGTCGAAAGATTTGGTGGAAAAATGGCAAAAAAATATTTGATTTTTCTTTTGAGAAACAAGAGGAAGGAAAATTTTAAAAATTTTTGGTGCTTTCTACTTGGATTTTCGTTGTCCGCCTGCTAATTGCTAAATATAGCAAGAATCATAATTATAGATATTGATGTTCAACGACATGTACATATACATGCCACCAGCATTCCATCTTTCATTTATTGATACTGACATTGTAATAAAATGTATTAATTATATAACTGATTATAATTCGTTGTTAAATAATGCTTTTAAAAAGATAATGACTATAATTTACATTATTAATTACTAAATTTCTAAATTTGAATAATCCAATAGTAGAACTATTATAGATTATATTATGTGCCGTTAATTAAATATTTTATAATCAATGACGAATATAATTCAGGTTAATTAAATTTTTTTAAAGTAAATACACATTATAGTAATTTATGGAATTATTTATGAATATTAATAATTGATATTAGGTGTTTATTTTAAATGCATATTACACTAATCAATTGTTTCATGAAGCTAATAATGTATTATAATTCTTATTATTGCTGATTGTCCGATAATTATAATGACACGTATTAATCAATATCACATAAAATATTATCATAATTTTATAAATTTTCGTTTTAGTCCATTCTCCACAAACAGACCGAATTAAACTCCATTCCATTCAATTCCAACTAGTTTATTTTTATGATTACCAGATAAAGAAAAAAGAATTCTTATTCCATTCAATTTTAATTTTCAACGTACCAAACGCAACATAAAAATTGGTAGACACGTCTGAAATGATTGCAAAAAATGGCATTTAGTATGAAATAGATAAAAAAAAATTACGTGTAATCTCTCTAAGAGTCACGTGCACGACACTTTTTAGCGGAAAATTTAATCGATTAATGATCGTAGCACGAATTCAAAAAGGAAAATATAACTCCGAAAGCCCCTATTCACATGTATCCACACTAGAGTTGATGTGGAAACGTGCTATCTCCACTATAAATTTATAATGCTCGATGGTTGTTTCCGTCAACAAAACTCTCTCGATAACATAGCGGGTGAGCAAAAAATAGACCGAGCGTTAGAAAACCCAGCCCCGACCGGCACGACCTTTTAGGTTCGGAGAGGCCTAGGTCGCGATTTCGAGCTTCCCCCTTCTTCTTTTTTTAATCCGTGCCAGTTCGGTCCTGACCTTTGGGCTTAAGATGTTCAGGCTCGAAAATGGCTTCGAGTAAATTTTTGAAAGGGATAACGACACAAATGATCCCTAAATTTTATTCTAATATATACCTTAAACTTTTAATTTGTTCAATATGATCTTTGAACTTTATTCAAATGTGCATTGTCGTTCATGAACTTTTAGTTTATATTCAATCTAATCCCCGAGCAATATAAAAATATTCAATATTGTCTTTGAACTTAAATTAATGAAAGGGCTATAGAACATTTTCATATATAGTCTAGAGATTAAATTAAATTTATACCAAAAGTTTAAGAATTATATTGAACATATTTAAATTTCAGGGATAATATTATATATCGAAGTTAAAGTTCGAAGAACTACATTAAATAACTTAAAAATTTAAGAGTCGTGTTGCGCTTTAAATTAAAAGTTCGGAGACTATTCGTGTCATTTTCGCTGCTCGAAAATAATTCCGAACATGGGAAATAAAAGAATATTCTCTCCGCGCTCGGGAGCAGCGTCGACTCTACTCGAGGCTCGCGTCCTCATCGCGGGAAAGCGAAAAAGACCCGAAAAAAAAAAAATTAAGAAAGGGGCCAAATTATCATAGTTAAAAAAAAAGAGAGAGAGAGAGAGTAAAAAACAAGGAGGAGGAGAGAAAAGTTTTTCGAGCAGGTAGCGCGCGAGACGTTTCCTGACCGGTTCAGAGGCGCCCGCCACGTGGCAGCGCGTGGGGCTTTTACCCATTCCCCCCTTCAGTCCCCACACCCATCTCCCTCTCTCTCTCTTCTCTCTCTTCCATGTCCGCGTCTGGTCGTCGTCTTCCTCCGCTCCGCCCTCCGCAGCTCCTCGATTCCCCAATAATCGCTCAGATTCTCTCTCTCTCTACACACTCTCTTTCTCTCTCTAGCCGAACCCGCACCGCGCGGCGGCGCTCGATCGGCCGGCCGGCCGTCCCTCCTCCGATGGAGGCCAGTCAGCGGCGGGCGCGGCCGCCGAGGCGGTCGCTCGACCGCGTGAACGCGATCAAGAACGTGGACTACGACGCGTCGTCTACTTCCACCTCCTCCTCCTCCTCCTCCTCCTCGTCCTTGCCGTCTGCTCTGTCTCTCGACTCCCTCTCGGTCTACGCGAGCTTCCGCGTCAGGGGCGAGGAAGGCGAGTTCGACGTCATCTGCCGCAACCTGGGGCTCTCCCCCGAGGACTTCGCTATCCCCGTGGACGCCTGGAGGTCCAGCAGGGCCCGCGACCTCACCCCCCGCCCGCGCCACCATACCACCTTCTCGGCTCCTGACGGCCTTGGCGGCGCCGGCGCCGGCGGCGAATCGCCGCGCGATGGCGACGGGTTGGCCGCTGGAGTTGATGGTATCGAGCTTGAGAGCGGGATTGCTGTGTTGACTGGGAGTAGAAGTTGCGGTTCGGGTGGTGTGGAAGATAGAGGTAGGGCTGCTAGTTGCAGGACTCGTTTCAAGCATGTAACGGCGGGGGGATCTGCTTTGGATAAGTCTCGACGCCCTCTGGGCGGTGTTTTCGATGCTAAAGCTCGCGGGGATCGTGAGAACGGTGAAGCGGATAATGCTGGGGTAGGAATTAGGGGATTGAGGCCTCCGGTCCTTACTCCGCCGCCGGTTATGTTGCGGCCTGTTGTGGACAACGTGAGTTCTACTTGGGATTTGTTGAACTTGTTCGGTCCTCAAGAAGGTCCCGGAGGAGACAAGGATTCTCCCGTTTGCCATTTGAATAAAAAGGATTGGTCGGATGGAGATGATGAGAAGGTTGGTAAAGAAACGACTTCCCAAAGAAAAGGTGATCCGGACTCCTGTTTGTCGACTTCCGTCGAAGATGAGGAGTCCGAGGATAAGTATGATGTGGGGAACACCCTTTCTGCCAATATTATAGAACCGGTGCGCAATGTTTTTCCCAACGGTAGTTTCGGACGAAGGATCACCTCATGGCAAAAGGGCGATCTATTGGGAAGTGGGTCATTTGGAACTGTCTATGAAGGCTTCACTGAGTAAGACTCCTTTGCTTTTATGTTTGGTAATCAGCATGTTGCTCTTGCTATACGCATTTTCTGGGGGAAAAGTGCAACCGCTGTTCTCCCATTGTGATGTCATTTGAAGTTTTGACGGCACTTCTGAGCGCTGAATTCTGCGGTTAGAATTAGGAACACTTGGGCTAGTCATCCGTATGCAGTAGAACATGTTATCATTTGGTTGACGTAAGGCGAATTTAAACAGACATGACAAACGTTTATCCAATTGCTAAAAGTGCTGGACCTTCATATTTGGAATTGGAGTTCTAGCACGATTAGTATGGTACTAATTAAAGACCATTCTTGATTATTGAACAGATTGATGAAGTAAAGATCTAATATTTCAGAAATCGCGTATATTTAGTTGTTCTCTATTGTTTTTCTGCAACTTTACTAACTTGAATAGCGTGCAATTCTTTTTATTTATTTTTTTTTTGTGAATGGATAGTGCTTGAATAGTGTGCACTCTTCCTTTTTTTTTTTTTGGTGGTTAGCACGTGTCGCCCTTTAATGGATAGTGTGATAAATCAGCATGTATGGGAAGCATGCTTTAGAAGCTGTTAGATGATTCTAAATTCAAATGCTGAAAGCTAAGGAACTATTTTAGTGATGTTGATGATAATAGCTCTTTTTTTTTTTCTTTTTCTTTATAAGAATTGGTATTCATGTTCTATTTCTATCTCTCATGCTTCCCTGTTTCCACAGTGATGGATTCTTTTTTGCTATAAAGGAGGTTTCCTTGTTAGATCAAGGAAACCAAGGCAAGCAGAGCTTACTGCAGCTTGAGCAGGTAACTGCTTGTTTCTTTCTGTATTTTGTGAACTGGCCCTTAGATATGACTACTTGACTTACCTCGTTCTTATAACTGCAAGCTGATGTATATGCGAAACTATTTCTTTCTGTATATGCAAGCTGATGTTCTGCTTGTTTCCATAAATCTAGTGTGAGTTCAATAGATATTCTGTTCTCGTTCTTTTTAGTAATACTCTGCATTCTTTTCAGGAAATTTCGCTTTTAAGTCGGTTTGAACACGAGAACATAGTGCGATACCTCGGCACAGACAAGGTGTGGTTCCTTCTTATTAGGTTGCTTTCTGCAGTATGTTGCACTTTGGCATCGATTATGTTATCGCTGAGCAAAATATTTAGGGGAACATTGCTCTGATTGCAGCCGCAATATAGTGGTAGCATTATAATCACTGCATATATTAGCTGCAATTATCCTATGAATAAGATCACAGCAGTTGCGGCTTTATAGCAGTTACAGCCGCTCTTGACAAAGAGACATTTTAGGTCCCCCTCCCACCACAGGAAAAGTTTGTGATGAATTTGACTATTGCCCTTAATAGTAATTATAGAAGGAAAATATGTAGTGTAGATGTCAGTTTATGAAGTCTCTCTTTCTCTCCCTCCCTCTCTCTCTCTCAGTCTTGTAATGAAAGTAAATTTTTCCCCCCTCTAAAGAGAGCCTGTCCCGTAATCAATGAACCCTTTGTTTTCTGGAGGTGGATGATTTACAAATTAGCTATCATGCAAACTAAAGATTCAGGTCAAACTCTCAGATTTAATAAAAAGGAATCTGATGCTTAGAGAAACAGCAGCCCCGACTAATAAAACATAAAAGGGGAAAAGGATAAGAAAGCAAAGTCATTTAATCTTCATGTATCCTTTAATTGACTATCTAATGGTCAACACGACTAATTTCCAACCTTTTCTCCCTTGTCTATAACTGGTCGTGGCTGTAGTAATAACACTGGAGATCCTCCACAAGCCGATTTTTTCCATCAATACTTGTCCAGCTTGTTGTTTAGTTCCACTCATTCTTATGCAACATCATATAGTTCTTAACCTATACAGCAGAGAGATCTAAAAGTGGAATTGATCATCTTGAGGGAAGTAGTTCCTATCTTGGTGGCTTAAATGTTTGAGTACCTCCAGTTATATTTTTTCTAGACATTATTGGGCAAGAAGCATCAGTTCTAAGAAAGTGCCACGACATGACTTCTTTTTGGAGATGAGCATGCAAAAGACTGTTGCTGTCGAATAAAATTTGGTTAGGTAGGCCTACAGTCCACCACATTGTTTTGTGGGAATGAAGTTATTAATGCAGTATGACCTCTTATTCTTCGGCCAGGTGCACTGTGCAGCTGTTTTCGTTGGCACTGCTGCAACTTAAAACCGTGATATATGCTTATAACTTGGATGTTTGTGTTGTATGAGGAAGACAGCAAAAGAAGAGCTCAGTCCCTGTGTTCTTGCCTTATTTTTCGTTTTTAAGTTCCCAAAATTGCTTTAAAATTGTCATCTGATGTAAACTTTAACTAAATTAAACCCCATCAAACAGATTGGCACTGAACACTGATCGGTTGTCGAGTAGATCCTCAATACAAAGTGCACTTGAGGAAGCGTAACCAACCTCAGGGCCTTTTCCAGGGGCCTCTTGCCTTGGTACACCCGATTGCTGTGGGTGGGGTGTTGTCATGATCTGATGATTAGTTTAATGTTATAAGAGGCCTAGACATCCAGCACAATTAAAATGAAAAAAACGTAAACATCACTGATGTAGTATGTTTTGTTTTATTTGCTATTTGGTATATTGTCTCTAGTGTATCTTGTTAAAATATCTCATGTCATTTGTTTATAAGGTTAAGATAGGCCTTATATACATGTAGCCTCTTTCCACCTCATAGCTTAATCTTTTGGGTTCGAACATTGTTTCTGAGCCATCCCTTAATTTCTTTCCTTACACGGCTCTCTTTTAATCAATGCTATGTGCCATTCTCAGTTTGGTTTGCACATGATAGGAGGTTTTAAAGTATTACGTTTGTGTTTTCAATGTGCCTTATATACATTTTTATCTTCCTCCACCCAATAATTTGAAATTTTTGGGTTGGAATTTTTCTCTTCAGGATGATCAGAAGCTTTACATATTCCTTGAGCTCATGACCAAAGGTTCACTTGCAAACCTTTATCACAAATATAACTTGAGAGATTCCCAAGTCTCTGCATACACTAGGCAAATTCTAAATGGTTTGAAGTATCTTCATGACCAGAATGTGGTCCACAGGTATTACAAGAGAGATGCTTGACTTTGCATGTAGTTTTGACTAATTGAATTGGTGATTGACACTTTTCATTTCTGATGGAGGGTTGATTTTAATAAGGACAGAGATCATAACCAAACAAAGAACACAGGGAAACTAGTATATATTGTGTCATGGCACACCCCTTGGTGCCTTTTAATTATACTTATTTTACTTATCCAAATACTTTTCTGGACTTAAGGGATTTGTCAAATCTTTGAACCAAAATGTGGTGTTTTGAGAAGTAGATTAGTTGTGATAATCAGCAAACAACAAAGTAACACTATGAGCTTGTACAGCATTATCTAGCATACAAAAGGTTATTTTACCATAAATGCTTGAGGGCGGAAATGTAATTTTGCAATATTGTTAAATGTGAGGATAATTATGAAAATTTTAACCTTTTATTAATCCTATGCACAGCTATGCTGGTTTCTCATGCTTCCAGTTCCTTCATTCTGTAGGGATATCAAATGTGCTAACATACTGGTTGATGTGAGTGGATCTGTGAAACTTGCAGACTTTGGATTGGCAAAGGTATGTCTCACCCCGTGAAAGTGAATTCTCTCTCTCTCTCTCTCTCTCTCTCTGCAACAAAGGCACATGCTCAAAGACACGCGCATGCACAGTGCGCACGAGCAACTAAGATGCATTTATGAATACATATGCGTGCGCACCTGATAAACACACATATAGACATGCACAAAGTGACAGGTGTTGCCTTTACTTTTTCTGAAATGATGTATCAACTTTCCTTGTTTATTCATGCAGGCCACTAAAATGAATGATGCTAAATCCTCCAAAGGAACTGCTTTTTGGATGGCACCTGAGGTTTGCACCCTCCGCTGCCATTATTTTAACATACTATCATTAGCTGCATTTGGTGCATATATTTTCCATTTTTTTTCATCCTTGTTGGTTGTAACTGCAGGTTGTCAATCTAAGGAATAGAACTTATGGGTTGGCAGCTGATATATGGAGCCTAGGGTGCACTGTTTTAGAGATGTTAACCCGCCGGCCTCCATATTCTCATTTAGAAGGAGTATGTTACTAAGTAACCTTCTTTATATGTTTTATATGCATGAGATCCATGTTTTGCCAGAATAACTAGCTAGTCGCAACCTTTTGGTATTGCTACTTTTTGTGTGAACTAGCTTAGTTGAGCGCATGTTATGATGAGTCCATTAGGCCATCATTTTAAGAAAACGAAATGAGTAAGAGCATACTTAGAAAAGAGTGGACAGAGAATTCAATGATTTCTATCAAGAGTCTGGTTGTGTCGGAGGATATGCATAGTATTTATGGAAAATAGTTGCTTGGGATTCTGGAGCAAATGGTTATCTAACATGTTACGAAAACTCTGTTAAATAGTTGAATCTTGACTTTCGCTTTCAAGTAATTTGGCCTTGTTGTCGAATACTTTGAATTACTAGTATAAGCTTATGGCATACAGTGGCATACGCTTAGATAATCGCATATTGTATGTATGTAAACAGTATCCCACCAAATGATGAGGGGTACACATATGACCGTACCATTCAGTCTGAACAATCTCTCCGTCTTCTCTTTCACTGTAACATGGTACTTGAGCAACTAAGAGAGTCATCTCTGCTCCAGCCCTGAGAGCAGCACTGATATTGATTGCTTCTTGTTCCTTGCTGCGTCATTTCGTTGTGTGGTTATCCTCTGATTTGTCACTCGCCTTCATCAACTGTGGCATTTCCCTCTTTGCCTTCGAGTGTTGATCCTTCGCTGCTCTTCTCTGATCGTCGACCTAAATGGCTGTCTTCTCTACTAGTATTAGTTGCTTTGGATATGGAAGTTAGTAACTTTTCAATTTGGTTGGTAACTTTCGAATATTATGAGAATCTTCACGTCTTATGTCAAGTTGGCAACTTCTCCATACGCGTGGTAAGTTTCTGAGTAGTTTTGAAGGTTGCTCTGCTTTTGTGCTTATCTTTGGATTTTCTTTATTATAAAGGAGAAAAAATAGTGCCATCCTTCTCAAAGCTATCGTAAAACATAAAACTAATACCCCCTTTCTTTTTACTTTTTTGTTAAGCTTAGGACTCTTAAAAATTTTGAGCAAAAATAAATAAATACTTATGTTTAATTAGGAGTAGTTGGAAAAAATTTACGCAGTTGGTCCCTGTGAACTGTTAACATGGGAAATGATTGCCTGAAGCATGACGCGCTTAGATTTGTCTACAGATCTTATTGGTCTATCCAGCTGTCATGTGTTAGTTATTCCTTTATTTATGATTAACACGAGCCTTTACTGCGTTTTCTTTCTTTTTGTGGTAGATGCAAGCATTGTTCAGAATTGGCAGGGGCGAACCTCCTCCAGTTCCTGATTCTTTATCAAGAGAGGCTCGAGACTTAATTCTTAGATGCTTGCAAGTAAACCCGAATGATCGGCCTTCTGCAGCGCAATTGCTAGACCATCCCTTTGTGAGGAAGCCACCTACTTCTTCTGGTTTTGCTTCACCTCGTTTCAACAACATATCGTCGTAAGGTTTTGCTAGGCCATCCCTTTTTGGTTCATTGCTGTGAAGGTAATTTTACGCTTTTTGCTTGTAGTTTTGTTGTTAGATCGCTAGTTGGAGTATTCTTCTTTTGGGCTAATGGCAAGATACCTTCATCAACTTACCACATTTCTACTGTTTACTCCAAACATATGTAACTTTTAACAGTCTACACTAAACTTTTAAATTGGAGCAAATAGTACACGTATTTATAGGGTCTATGTTCAGTTTCTCAAATCCCTTGCACACTTTTCACGTTTTTACTGTCTTCTCTAAAATTTCCACCAGATCGTCCTGAAACTTTTAATTGAGTGAGTTACCCATAGTTGTTAATTGGTACGCTATAGGTTAATTTGTCTTTTGCTACGGGAGAGGCATGTGCAATCGATTGTCCCGCCATGTAAACAGCCACGGTTGCAGTTTCCCTGAGCATAAATTAGAATATAGGAATATCAACATGATAGTTTCGCTAGTGTGACAGTGACCCCAACAATTTGAGAAACGAAAGTGGATAAATATGCATTGTACTTCCTACAATTGTTGAACGTCCTCGCAAAGTTGCCTCATGCCCTAGGAGCTTTCACTGGACACTGGACGTAAGCCCCAGAACTACTTCAGGGACCAAATTAATCGATTGGCTTCGTCTTCTTTTGAGGGTGGGTGTCTTTTGGAAGGGTGTTGTCTCCCAAAACAACTGCTCCCGTGTTTTAAAGCATCGGGATAGACATGACGGTTGTCAGATATTTTCATGTTGCCTATTGACTTTTCTTCGCCACTTGATATTGTCAAAATTCTTTGATTTTTAGTTTCCTCCTTCTGTTGTTTTGATTGCAAGCCAAGTCCTTCCAGCTAAAAAAGTTTGTAACTCATTACGCTAGACATTCGGATAGGAAAAAGTAGAATGGAGCAATATTCAGCTTTCTCTGGTGTTTGTGTTATCTTTTAAGCCAAAATGCAAGGGTATCATCATTGTTTTTCCTACTTAAATTGTTTGTAGTGCACTGGTAACGCTGCTGCAATTCTTCGAGCCACTCGAGGGTCGGCGGCAAATTGATGACTGGCATACACCCCCAAGGCGTCACCAAGCTTATATAATGTGATCCTTTTCTTGCCAGATAACATCTCTTTGGCAGTGACGGACCTCTATTAAATTGGAGCTTCTCAAGGATCGATGGTCGTTGCGAATGGTCTTGGGCTGCAACTGATTTTCTGGTGTCCTTATTCTGCTCAAGCTAAGCGTGCGTTGTTTATGTGGGAATTGTAAATAGCATGTCATGTTGTATATTTTCCGTTAGAAAGAGAAAGGAAGAAAACAAAGATGTTGACGACGGCGGCGGCGGCGACAGTACCGCGTGTCTCCGACAATGGGTTTTCTGCCTCTAGGAAGCGTAGATAGGTGCTCACAATTTCTATGGGATAAGCAGTTGATCAAGATTGGATATCCTCGGGATCTGCGACGCGACGCCCATTTGCTTCAGTTTTGCCTGTTTGATATTTAGGCCGTGTTCGGTAACTTCAAGTTTTCTTATTAATGACATGTCGCTTCAAGACGAGCGCTTGTATCTTATGATAAAAATTTTCTACGGACAACAATCAGGCCCGTCGATGCAGGAGCAAATACTGATTTTACAATTTTTTTTTCTTTTTGTTTTGCGTTTTTCTTTAGTTTATTTCACAAACACTAATATGAAGAAAACGTTACACTTGGCAAGTAGAAAAAAGGCTCAACTGAGGTAGAATCTGACCCTAATTAAATAAGAAGGCAATGAAATCAAAGGTGCGTTTGCTTTACATAATACATATGATTTGAAAAATATTTTTTTAAAAGTAATCACTTATATTATTTAAAATAATTAGTTAATGTCTAAATATTTAAGTAAACGATAAAAGTATTTTTCATTTTTTTATTTTTATAAGTAATATAAGTAATTATTTTTAAGAGAATATTTTTTTAATCGTGTATTTTTTTGTAAAACAAACAGATTCTAAGCTTGGGTCAAACTTGATGAAATGGATGCGATGAGGACTGGCACCTTCGGCTTTTATATATCATCACACCAAGGAGTGATCGGGAGTGGGTGTGAATTCTGGGAAATTAATAATAGGGGAAATACACCAAGACACTTCGAACTATACTCACCTCGGCATAAATAACTCAAACTTTTGCCCAACGTGACATAAATACCCCACCTTTTTTTGTGTCACGAAAAAACCCAAACTTATAATTGTGTAACATATATGCTATTTATTTCAGTTTCATCTCAAGTATATTTGTCACATCAGTATAAGTTTGAGATTCAGGGTATTTGTGTACCAACGGACAAGTTTAAGGTTTTTACCAACACAAAAAAAGTTTGGGGTTTTCGTGTCATGATGGGCATAGTTTGTGATTTTTTTATGATATTAATCCTAAATAAAAAAAAAGCGTGTCCTTTATAATGCATGCAATTTTATTCATTCAAAGGTGCTTAGCGATGTACAAAGTAATGTTTCGCCCATTACCTCCGCATTGATGATTTCCGAGATTATGTCAAGTCGTTTACCCGAGGCATTGTAGCTTTTGTGCAACAAGTTAAAAGAAAACACTCGATAGTAAGTGGAAAGGTCTTTACGAAACAACAGAAAATGGGGCTAATTCCTAAAAAAAGCACAAATTTTAGGTCGAGTGATAATTTTGACCTAATTTTTTTTTATCTTGAAAAAAAGCACAAACTTTAAGTCGAGTGACAATTATGGTCCAAACTTTTTTTTGTCTCGTAAAAAATCACAAACTTTCACCCTTATCCCAAATCTGGTTCCCTGTTGACTTTCTGTCTGAAATCACCCTTATTTGAGAAAAAATGTTATGGTCATGAGCTTAGTGGATTTCACCCATGGTGTCTGTCGACGGACGATGGTCTACAATTTCAAATTATAAAATCTAACCAAAGAAATTCAATCTATAAATATTTTTGACTTGCCAGTGAAGAGAAAGAGATCAACGGTTTCATCATTATTCTTTAAGCTGTGGCTCAGAAAAGAAGACAATAAATAGTATTTTAAATCCAATTAGCAAGTCACGTGGATTGATTGCTGAGGTGAAATAGTCAAGTTGAATAATCAATGGTTTTAAATTAATGAGAGCCAGATTTGCGATTTAAGTGAAAGTTATTGATTTTTTATAAGACAAAAAAAAGTTGGGCCCGAAATTTTCACTCGATCTAAAATTTGTGCTTTTATTTGAGACAAAAAAAATTTAGGGTTAGAATTGTCACTTGACCGAAAGTTTATGTTTTTTTTTTGAATTAGGCCACAGAAAATGTGAGAGAGACAGAGAGAGAGAGCCCTCTGATACGTAAACCTTTTTTCAAAGACTGATTAGTAAGGAATTACTGTGCATTATATTAACGGAACCGAGCGAAAAGATTCAACCCTCATCTTCACAGAAAAACGACTCGTATTCGATCACGTCCTTCGATTTCGCTTCGATCTTCGTACCGCATTCACAATGCGTTGGAGGAGAAGGATGCGAGGCCCTTTTCTCTACGCTGCGCCACATACTTTGAAAATTTATTACGAACATAATCGAGTCCTAAAACCTTTCGAAAATATAATCGAATTCTAAAATTTATCATAAAAATGCGATTGAATCCTAAACATTTTTAAAAAAATGATTAGATTAATTTGATAAATTTCAGAACTCGATTGCACTTTTTAAAAAGTTTCAGGACTTCAAGTACAAACTGACGAAACTAGAAGGCACTTCCACTTTGTTTATACTCTTCTTCGTTTTACTCGGTCTTAGGCTTTGCCGCTACCGTCTCCCTTTTTCGCCTGTCTTCGACCTTCAATTTTGATCTCCTCCTCTTCACCGCCATGCCTCTTTCCTTCTTTAAAATGCGCCCTCATTTTTGCTGATCCTCCGGAGCTTGGTTCTGCGGTCGAGATCAGGTCGGGTTGGGGCTTCCTCCGTGTAGATAGGAGTCGCTGTTTTTAGCTGAGTAGGAGTGAGGAGGTGGTTGAACACTGATCGGTAGTTGTTGAGGAGGTCCTTGTTGCACAAACAAATCGATCGAATAATAAAATCGATAGAACAAGAAAATAAATCGGACACCAAATCTACGTAGTTCGGTTGTAGTGACCTACGTTCACGAAGAGAAGACAGCAACGAAATTCCACTATAAATCAAGTGATATAACGGAGATTACAACCGCATTCCAATCACTCAAATACTCTAAGTATTTCTCAAGCTTCAATTACACCAAATAATTCATATAATGTCTAGCTCCATAATTTTTCGTAAAATAATCTCTCAACCTTCCAAAGAAATTATATATAAATTTTAATACAAGATTTAATAGCTACAAAATATTTGAATTTTTAGTGTAATTTCACGAACAAAATCACGAAGATCGCCCACTGCCAAGCACTCCATTAAACACGGCGCTTCAAGAATCTCTGGACATGGACGGCTCGAAGACCCCTTTCTGCACTTTTCAACTTCTACCTACCAAGGTGCCCACAGTAGAACATATTCTATGTGCCCAAGAGCTGACTGAGTCATGATCCGAACCAAAAGCCACGTTGGACTTTCTTGTTCAAGCGGTAGTAGACTCCTACATCAATTAAGAAAGAATATTTGTTTCCTCCAAGCAAATATTTAACTTTTCTTTTCTTTTTATTTCTGCTTTCACTCGGCAACAAAGGAGATAATAACCTTTCCTCTTTTGCTTTTCGTGGACCGACTTGAAGTGGGAATTAATTTCCCTTTCTTAATTGTTGACCAAAATTCAAACTCCAATATTCAGCAACATCCAAGTCCAATAGGCTTTCCAGATTAAGAAAACCATATTCACGAAAAATATGACTTGGATATCCACGTGCACTTTTAGATCAAAATTATTTATAGGCTCAAACTCGAGACATATTTTAACAGTCCTCAATACCAAGTGCACTTGAGGAGGCCAAAGGTAGAAGATGAAGAAAAAAAAAAAAATAAAAAAATTAATAAAAATTCAAAAAATAAAAAAATAATATTAAAATTTTAGTTCAGGGTAAAATTGTCACATGTGTACCAGTTTGAGGTTTTTTGTGGATGTTCAGGGTAAAATTGTCACAAATGTACCAGTTTTGGATTTTTAAGATATGTTCGGGGTAAAATTGTCACATGTGTACCAGTTTAGGGTTTTTGATGGTAAAAAAAAAAGTTAGGGGTAAAATTGTCACACATGTACCAGTTTAGGGTTTTTGGCGGTATTAACCCAAAAGATAATGACTATAATTTACATTATTAATTACTAAATTTCTAAATTTGAATAATCCGATAGTAAACTATTCTAGATTATATTATGTGCCATTAAATAAATATTTTATGATCAATGACGAATATAATTCAGGTTAATTTAAAATTTTTAAATCAAATACACATTATAGTAATTTATGATATTATTTATGAATATTAATAATTGATATTAGATTGATATTTTAAATGCATGTTACACTAATCAATTGTTTCATGAGGCTAATAATGTATTTAATTCTTATTATTGCTAACTGTCTCATAATTATAATGACACATATCAATCGATATCGCATTAAACATTATTATAATTTTATAAATTTTCGTTTTAGTCCATTCTCCACAACCAGACCGAATTAAACTCCATTCCATTCAATTCCAACTAATTTATTTTTATGATAACCAGATAAAGAAGAACGAATTCTTATTCCATTCATTTCAACATATCGAACACAACATAAAAATTGGTAGACACGTATGAAATGGTGGCAAAAAATGGCATTTAGTATGAAATAGATAAAAAAAATTACGTCTAATCTCTCTAAAAGTCACGTGCGTGACACTTTTTAGCGGAAATTTTAATCAATTAATGATCGTAGAGCAAATTCAAAAAAGAAAATATAACTTCAAAAGTCCCTATTCACATGTACCCATCCCAAAATTGATGTGGCAACGTGCTATCTCCACTATATATTTATAAAGCTTGATGGTTGTTTTCATCGATAAAACTCTCACATAACATTACGAGTGACGCAAAAATAGATCGAGCGTCAGAAAACCCAGCATCGACCAACACAACCTTTTAGGTTCAAAGAGGCCTAGGTCGGGATTTCGGGCTTCCCTCTTCTTCTTCTTTTTTAATATGAGCCAGTCTGGTCTGGACCTTTGGGCTTAAGATGTTTAGGCTCGAAAATGGCTTGGAATAAATTTTCAAAAGAGATAATGATACAAATAATCCCTACACTTTAGCCTAATGTATATGTGATCCCTAAACTTAAATTTGATCAATATGATTTTTGAACTTTATTCTAAAGTGCAATGTCTTTCCTGAACTTTTGGGTTATGTTCAATCTAATCCTTGAACAATACGAAAAATTAATGGAAGAATAATATGAAACATTTTTATATAGTTTAGGGACTATATTGAAATTGTACAAAAAATTTAATGACTATATTGAACAAATTTAAAGTTTACGGGTGACATTAAATATTGAGTTAAAGTTCAGGGACCACATTGAATGATTTAAAAGTTTATTAAATCAAAATTCAACTACCGTTCGTGTTATTTTTCCTTTTCGACAAAATAATTCCGAATATGGGAAATAAAGAATATTCTCTTGAACTCGGAAGCGTCTCTCTTTTCGAACCTCGGCCACATCGCGGGAAAAGAAAAGAAAAGAAAAGAACTAGGCAAATTTATTATTATTAAAAAAAAATAAACAAATGCACACGTGGTCAAAGACAAGCATGCACAGTGCCCACGAGCAACAAAGATGCATTTATGAATACATATGCGTGCGCACCTGACAAACACACATATAGACATGCACAAAGTGACAGGTGTTGCCTTGACTTTTTCTGAAATGACATATCAACTTTCCGTGTTTATTCATGCAGGCCACCAAAATGAATGATGCTAAATCCTCCAAAGGAACTGCTTTTTGGATGGCACCTGAGGTTTGCACCCTCCGCTGCCATTATTTTAACATGCTATCATTAGCTGCATTTGGCGCATATATTTTCCATTTTTTTTTTCATCCTTGTTGGTTGTAACTGCAGGTTGTCAATCTAAGGAATAGAACTTATGGGTTGGCAGCTGATATATGGAGCCTAGGGTGCACTGTTTTAGAGATGTTAACCCGCCGGCCTCCATATTCTCATTTAGAAGGAGTATGTTACTAAGTAACCTTCTTTATATGTTTTATATGCATGAGATCCATGTTTTGCCAGAATAACTAGCTAGTCGCAACCTTTTGGTATTGCTACTTTTTGTGTGAACTAGCTTAGTTGAGCGCATGTTATGATGAGTCCATTAGGCCATCATTTTAAGAAAACGAAATGAGTAAGAGCATACTTAGAAAAGAGTGGACAGAGAATTCAATGATATCTATCGAGAGTCTGGTTGTGTCAGAGGATATGCATAGTATTTATGGAAAATAGTTACTTGGGATTATGGAGCAAATGGTTATCTAACATGTTACTAAAACTCGGTTAAATAGTTGAATCTTGACTTTCTCTTCCAAGTAATTTGGCCTTGTTGTCGAATACTTTGAATTACTAGTATAAGCTTACGGCATACGGTGGCATACGCCTAGATAATCGCATATATTGTATGTATGTAAATAGTATCCCACCAAATGATGAGGGGTACACATATGACCGTACCATTCAGTCTGAACAATCTCTCCATCTTCTCTTTCACTGTAACATGGTACTTGACCAACTAGGAGAGCCATCTCTGCTCCAGCCCTGAGAGCAGCACTGATATTGATTGCTTCTTGTTCCTTGCTGCGTCATTTCGTTGTGTGGTTATCCTCTGATTTGTCACTCGCCTTCATCAACTGTGGCATTTCCCTCTTTGCCTTCGAGTGTTGATCCTTCGCTGCTCTTCTCTGATCGTCGACCTAAATGGCTGTCTTCTCTACTAGTATTAGTTGCTTTGGATATGGAAGTTAGTAACTTTTCAATTTGGTTGGTAACTTTCGAATATTATGAGAATCTTCACGTCTTATGTCAAGTTGGCAACTTCTCCATACGCGTGGTAAGTTTCTGAGTAGTTTTGAAGGTTGCTCTGCTTTTGTGCTTATCTTTGGATTTTCTTTATTATAAAGGAGAAAAAATAGTGCCATCCTTCTCAAAGCTATCGTAAAACATAAAACTAATACCCCCTTTCTTTTTACTTTTTTGTTAAGCTTAGGACTCTTAAAAATTTTGAGCGAAAATAAATAAATACTTATGTTTAATTAGGAGTAGTTGGAAAACATATACGCAGTTGGTCCCTGTGAACTGTTAACATGGCAGATGATTGCCTGAAGCATGACGCGCTTAGATTTGTCTACAGATCTTATTGGTCTATCCAGCTGTCATACGTTCGTTATCCCTGGATTTATGATTAACACGAGCCTCTACCGTGTTTTCTTTCTTATTGTGGTAGATGCAAGCATTGTTCAGAATTGGCAGGGGCGAACCTCCTCCAGTTCCTGATTCTTTATCAAGAGAGGCTCGAGACTTAATTCTTAGATGCTTGCAAGTAAACCCGAATGATCGGCCTTCTGCAGCACAGTTGCTAGACCATCCCTTTGTGAGGGAGCCACCTACCTCTTCTGGTTTTGCTTCACCTCGTTTCAACAAACATATGGTCGTAAGGTTTTGCTAGGCCATCTCTTTTTGGTTCATTGTTGTGAAGGTAATTTTACGCTTTTTGCTTGTAGTTTTGTTGTTAGATTGCTAGTTGGGGCATTTTTCTTTTGGGCTAATGGCAAGATACCTTCATCAACTTACCACATTTCTACTGTTTACTCCAGGCATATGTAACTTTTAACAGTCTACACTAAACTTTTAAATTGGAGCAAATAGTGCACGTATTTATGGGGTCTATGCTCAGTTTCTCAAATCCCTTGCACACTTTTCATGTTTTTACTGTCTTCTCTAAAATTTCCACCGGATCGTCCTGAAACTTTTTAATTGAGTGAGTTACCATAGTAGTTAATTGGTACGCTATAGGTTAGTTTGTCTTTTGCTATGGGAGAGGTATCTGCAATCGATTGTCACGCCATGAAAACAACCATAGTTGCTGTTTCCTCTAGAATAAATTAGAATATAGGAATATCAACATGAAAGTTTTGCTGGCATGACAGTGACCACACCAATTTGAGAAAAGAAAGTGGATAAATATGCTTTGTACTTTCTGCGATTGTTGAACCTCCTCGCAAAAGTTGCCCCATGTCCTAAGAGCTTTCACTGGACACTGGGCGTAAGCCCTGAACTACTTCAGGGACCAAATTAATCACATTGCCTCGTCTTCTTTAGTGGGTGGGTGTCTTTTGGAAGAGTGTTGTCTCCCAAAACAACTGGTCCCAACGTTTTAAAGCATCGGGATGGAGATGACGGTTATTAGATATTTTTCATGTTGCCTCTTACTTTTCTTCGCCACCTTGATATTGTCAAAATTCTTTGATTTTTAGATTCCTCCTTTTGTTGTTTTGATTGCAAACCAAGTCCTTCCAGCTAAAAAGATTTAACTCGTTATGCTAGACATTCGGGTAGGAAAAAACAGCATGAAGCAATGTTCAGCTTTCTCTGGTGTTCGTATAAATCTTATAAGCCAAAATGCTGGGGGTGTCATCATAGTTTTTCCTTGGTAGTGCACTGGTAATGCTGCTGCCATTTTTGGAACCACTCAATGGTTGGCGGCATATTGATGACTTGCAAACACTCCCAAGGCGTTGCCAAGCTTATAATGTGATACTTTTTTTCTGCCAGGTGACTTCTCTTTGTCCTTGCGAGCGGTCTTGGGCTGCAACTGGTTTTCTGTTGTCTTTATTCTGCTCAAGATAAGCATGTGTTGCTCGTCTGGGGATTGTAAATAGCATGCCCTGGTGTATATTTTCCGTTAGAGAGAGAAAGGAAGAAAACAAAAATGTTGACGACGGCACAGGTTTTCTGCCTCTAGGAAGCGTAGATAGGTGCGCCCGACTTCTACAGGAGGAGCAATCGGTCCAAGATTGGATATCCCTCGGGATCCGCCGACGGGATGCGGATTTGCTTTGTTGTTGCTCGTTTGATATCAGGCCGTGTTCGGTGAATTCGAGTGTTTTTATTAACTGACATGTCGCCTCAAGATTAGTGCTTCCATCATGTCATGAAAGTTTTGTACCGACAACAATCAGGCTCATTGTTGCCGGATCTCATACTGATTAATAAGGGAAAAAGTGTTAGAAAAGTCATAAATTAATTGTATCGGTACTAATTTAGTTTTAATTTTTTTTATAAAAATTTAGTTTTAAACCTTTTGATATAGTGCCAATTTAGTCATTTCGGCTAAGTTTGGTCGTGTACTGCTGACGTAGATAATTTTTAATAATTTATTAATTTATAATTTTTTTTCTGATTTTTTTCTTTCTTCTTCCTTTTGTTGGTGACCAGCCTGGTCTGGGTCTGGCCGGGCCTCAATTGGCTGACGGTGACCCTTGCCTAGGCAAGGCCAGCTTGCTCAACCATGGCCTGTGGCCGGTCGTCAATATAAGGAAGACAAAAAGAAAAAAAAGAAAAGAATTCAAAAAATAATAAAAAATCGAAAAATATTATAATATTATTAAAAATTATTTATGTCAGCATCACCAGTAGTGTTATGTAAGCTGCTCGGCCTTGTCAGTAAAATTCGATCAAACGACTGAATTAAGACTATCAAAAGATTTATGACTAAAATGGTAATAATGCAATAGGTTTATAATTTTTTTGACAATTTTTTTCGTTTCCCAAATCCTTCCATTTTTTTTTTCTTTTTGGCATTTTTTGTTCTCCTTTATTTCACAAACATCAATATGAAGAAATAACCACACTTCACAAAATGAACAAGGCTCAACTTAATCATAACCTGATCCTAGTTACATTTCTCTCTCTCACTCGCATCACGCTACTGCCTCGCCGTCGCCCCCGCCCCGCCCTCGCGATTGCTTCAACTCCCTCGAACTTTAAAATCGTTGCCTCCGGCATCGCAACACCTCAAACGTTGCAGTAAATCAACCCTGCAGAATCTGGCTGGATCGACAGATTCATTTCCAAATTGAGCGCAAGAAGACATCGACCAAAGGCTAGAAGACACGCTGCTTGTTTCAAGCACAAAATGGCATGTACAAAATTGGAGGGAATTGCGTACCCAAATCGCAGAGAGAGACCAGTCGGGTGAGAAGCAAAGCAGTAAGACGGCCAGTAGCCTGAGCAGAAAACCAGAAAGACCGAGGAAGCCAGGATTTACTACGGCATTGCCTAACTCCCTGTTCTCGACGATTCCGCATGCTTCAAATCATGGAGCTCGTTTGCGCGGGCACGGAGGCTCCGTGGCACGGAGGCTCCGTGGTCCGCCGAGATAGCATTCGCAGTCTCCGAGAGACACGGGCCTTCATCCCTGAGATCTTGCATTCCATGTACTCTTTGAGCTCGACACAGTATCGATCAGCGAGAAGAGCTCGAAAGCGCGCTTCTGGATCTTCTTCTTCTCTTTCTTTTGACGGCTTCCCTGCTGCTTCGGTTTAGACGTCTGCTAAAACAACTGAGTCGCGAAAAACAAATCACGGTGCCGCATGAAACCGTACGTGCTCACTACGCCACAAAAGATGTCTGGCCATATATGTTGAAGCGGACCAGAATTCAACGATTACGCGCCACGGACGATGCTCGTTGACAGCAACTCCAACGTGCCCGTCTTGGGTTCGAGCAACCCGGGATGCGTCCCGGCCGCCTCGCGCTGCCTCCCCGCTGTGCTCCCCCCGATCCCCGGCGAAGGAGTTCCGGGCACTGGTGGACGCCCTGTTCTGTTCATACGAGGTGGGTGCGGCTACGTGGGACCGGACAAGTAAAACCAAAGACATAATGTCGACACAGAGTGGAAAGATTTACTGGACTAGCACCGGAAATAGTTCTCACCCAGTTTAAACTCTATCCGAGAAGGATCAAATTGGAAAAATCAGCAAACCATTCACAGCTCGCCACCGTGCGCCTTTCTTTACCTTCGGGAAGAGAGAGAAACAGAGTAAAAGTGTTCATTTTTTTTGGTAAAAGTGTTCATTTTGATCCCTGCAAAAGTGAAGGATCTCTAAGGGGTGTCAGAGCCTTTGCGCAAGTACCCCCCTTTTCTCGACTCTCTTTGACCCTTCGTCGGTCGGCGAAGCAAGCGCACGGCAGAGGCTCGCGCAAACGCCGGAGGGAAGCTCCGAGTCGATGGCCAATTCTCCTCCTCCTCCTTCCCCGCCTGGGGGCCGTCGGCTCATCGACATCTCCCCGCAGCGGCCCTTTGAATGAAGAGGATGATGGGTCGGATGGAGATGATGAGAGGGCTAGTAAAGGATGGATTTCGCAAAGAAAAAATGGTTCCGACTTTTTATCGGCAAGTGCTGCTGCCACTGTTCGTCCGAGTCGATGGCCACTTCTCATTCGTTCGATGGCCCTCTCCTTCAGCGGCCCTTGGAATGGAGTTGATGAGAGGGTTCGTAGAGGATGGATTTCGCAAGTAGCAGATGATTCCGACTGTGGTTGGTTTACTGCTGTTGAAGATTCTGAGGATTATGTGTTGATCACCCGATCGGCCAACAATTTAGAGCCATGGCACTGTGTTTCTCTCGAGGGGAGTTTCAAACGAAAAATCGCCTCATGGAAAAAGTGCGGGCTTTTGGGAAGTGGGTCATTCGGAGCTGTCTTTGAAGGCTTCACTGAGTAAAGATTCCTTTGCTTTCTCTTTGATATTCATTTAGTTATTCGTGGTAAAAGCAATTCTCTGGGGGCGAAGTACAAATCGGTGTTCTTCCATCATGATGTTTCGTTTGAAGACCATTCTTTATTAGCAAACAGATTGATGAAGAAAAGATCTTGTACTTCAAAAATCACGTAAATTTAGTTGTTCTCCATCGTTTTTCTGTAACTTTACTAGTTTTTCTTCTTTTTTTTAAGAATCGGTAGTGTGCTAAATCAGTGTGTGCGGGAAACATGCTTTAGAAACTGTTGATTAAATGTAAATTCAAATGCTGAAAGATAGGGAACTGTCTTAGTGATATTGATGAGAATCACTCTCTTTTTGTTTTCTTTAATATGATCTGGAGTGCATGAATTATCTTAACTATGTCTGGTCAAGGCATCACTCGCGAAAGAATTGGCATTTATATTCTTTTTCCTTCTCTCTGTCTGTCTCATGCTTCTCTATGTCCACAGTGATGGATTCTTTTTCGCTGTAAAGGAGGTTTCTTTGTTAGATCAAGGAAGCCAAGGCAAGCAGAGCTTATCGCAGCTTCGACAGGTAATTGCTTCTTTCTTCCTGTGTCTTGTGAACTGGCCCTTAGGCATGACTACTTGATTCATCTCTCTTTTGTAATTGCCAAGCTGATGCATCGATCAAAATTATTTATAAGACTGCCATATACACAAACCATATATTTGGTGCGTGTTCAATAGATTTTCTTTTGACTCTTTCTTTCTAGTGATACTCTGCTTTCTTTTCAGGAAATTGAGCTTTATAGTCAGTTTGAACATGAGAACATAGTTCAATATCTCGGCACAGACAAGGTGAGTTCCTTCTTACTAAGTTGCTTTCTGCAGTATCTTTCACTTTGGCATCAATTTTGATATCACCGGAACTGGGCAAAATATTTAGGGGAACGTGGCTGTGATAGCAGCCACAATATAGTGGTGGCATCATCATCACTGCAAGTATTAGCTGCAACCATTCTAAAGAGTGCCTGTCTACAACCATACCAGATAGCAAACTAATTGTGGAGAAGACTCCTAAACAAACTAATGTCTATAAAGGAATCTCTACATATTTTCTTTAGAATGGTTGTCTCTAATATCTCTTGTTAAAATAGCCCATATAGTTTGTTTATGGGGTTTCTATGGGCCTTATATACATGTAGCCCCCTTCCACCCAATAGCATAATCTTTTGGGTTTTGACATAATTTCGGGACCTGGTTCTGCCACAATTTATTTCCGTACATGACTCCCTTTTCAGCAATTCCATGTGTCATTCTCAATCCGTTTGCACACAAGAGGGGTGCTATAGTATTCCACATTAAATGTCACTGATGTTTGCTTCATTTTATTTGCTATCTGGTATGGTTGTCTTTAATATCTCTTGCTTGTTTATGTAGTTTCAATGTGCCTCGTAATGTAGTGTTCCACCTGATAGCTTAAACTTTTGAGTTGGAAATTTTAACATGTATGATTTTCACTCTCTTCCAGGATAATGAGAAGCTTTACATATTCCTTGAGCTTATGCCCAAAGGTTCACTTTCAACTCTTTATGACAAATATGGCTTGACAGAATCCCAAGTCTCCGCATACACCAGGCAAATTCTAAATGGTTTAAAGTATCTTCATGACCAGAATGTGATACACAGGTAGAAGAAAGATGCTTGACTTTGCATTAGCAGTTTTCACTAATTGAACTATGATTCATACTTCTCATTTCTGATGGAAGGTTGATTTTGTTAAGGAAAGAGCACATTGAAATTTATATATTTTGTTTCATGGCACACCACCATGGTGCCTTTTGATGATACATTCTTTTACCTATCCAAATACATTTTGTGGATTTAAGGGAGTTGTCAAATCTTTAAACCAAAATGTAGTGTTATGAGAAGAAGACTTTTTGTGATAATCAGTAAACAACGAAGTAACATTACGAGCTTGTTCAGCAATATTTAGCATAGACAAGACTATTTTACTATGTGAATGCTTGAATGTGGAAGAGGGATGAAAACTTTGGCCTTTTATATATCCTACTTGCATCTGTGCTGGTTTCTCATGCTTGTAGTTCGGTCATTCTGTAGGGATATTAAATGTGCTAACATATTGGTTGATGCAAGTGGATCTGTGAAACTTTCAGACTTTGGATTGGCAAAGGTATGTCCCATCTGCGAAAGAAAACTCTCTCCTCTCTCTCTCTCTCTCTCTCTCTCTCTCTGTCTCTCTCTCTCTGTGCACACGCACGAGCAGCAAAGGCACATACTCAGATACATACGCATACACAAAGCGCATGCAAGCAACGAAGATGCATGTACAAAAACATAACCCGTGCTCGCATGACAAACACACGTATAGACATGCGCAAAGTGAAGCATGTGGTGTCCTCTACTTTTCCAAGATAACGTATCAACTTTCTGTGTTCATTCACAGGCTACCAACATGAATGACGCTAAATCCTTCAAAGGAACTCTTTTCTGGATGGCACCTGAGGTTTGCACCCTCCGCTACCATTTTCTTAACATACTATCATTGGCTGTAGAAGGCGCATATCTTTTCCATTTCTTTTTCATCCTCGTTTGTTGTAACTTCAGGTCGTCAACAATGTAAATAACAGAAGCTATGGGGTGGAGGCTGATATTTGGAGCCTTGGTTGCACTGTTTTAGAGATGTCAACACGCAAGCGTCCATATTCTAACTTAAATATGGTATGTAATTAGGTAACCTTCTTTTTATGTTTTATGTCCTTGAGATCCGTGTTATGCCAGAGTTACTAAGTCAGTTGAGCACATGTTGTGATGAGTCTGTTAGGCCGTCATTCTGAGAAAACAAAATGAGTAAGAGCACTACATTAGAAAGAGAGGACAGAGAATTCAGTGACAGATATCAAGAGTATGATCATGTTAAAGGATGTGCATGGTATTTATGACCGATAGTTAGCTGGGATTCTGGACCAAATGGTTGGCTAATATGGTATGAAGACCCGGTTGAATACTAGATTCTTGACCTTCTCTTTTAAGTAATTTGGCATTGTTGTCTAATACTTTTAATTACTACTACAAGTGTACATTGAGTGTGCGGTGGCATGCGTTTAGATTATCGCATATTGTATTTATGTAAATAGTAAACCCCCTATAGATATTGGGTACACGTATAACCCTACCATTCAGTCTCAAGAATCTCTCCATCCTCTCCTTCACTGTGACATGGTACTTCAGCAACCGAGAGAGATTCAAATCCTAATATTGTTATCACCATCTCTGCTCCAGTTGTGAGAGCAGCACTGACAATGATTGCTTCGTGTTCCCTTCTAAGTCCTTTCATTGTGTGATTGTCCTCTGATCTGTCACTCCCCATTATCAACCTAGGTGATTCCCTCATTGCCTTAGAGTGTTGATTCTCCGCTGCTCTTCTCTGAATCAATCATTGACCTGGATGGTTGTCTTCTCTGCTAGGGTTAGTTGCTTTGGTTGGTAACTTTTCAGTTTGGAAGTTTGGTACTTTTAAATTTGGTTGGTCACTTTCGAATATTATTACAATTTTCATGTTGTACGTCAAGTTGGCGACTTCTCCATACACATGGTAAGTTTTCAAACAGGGATGGTAATTACTGGCTCTAGCCAGTAAATAACCTACTGATGTTATCCCTTTTTAGGGCACAACAGCACAGAAGTGCTCTTTTGTTGATAGAATGTCTGCTGCTGAAGTTTGGAGTGCTCTGGTCTTGTGAGTGAACTGTGAAGGTTGCGCTGCTTTGTGCTTTATCATTGAATTTCTTTTTATTGTAAAGGAGAAAATGTAATACCATCCTACTCAAAACCATTGTAAAACATGCAACTAACGCCCCTTTTTTACTTTTTTCTTAAATTCAGGACACTTTAAATATTTTGAGCAAGAAGCATTAGATACTTACGTTTTATTGGCCGTAGTTGGTAAGCATTCACGCATTGGTCCCTGTGAACGGCTACATATCATCCACGTCTCCCACTTCTGCAGTAATTGTAACTCCAGAACAATCATGGCAGATGATTGCCTGAAGCATGATGCGCTTAGATTTGTCTACAGATCTTATTGATTTATCCAGCTGCCATATGTTAGTTGCCCTTGGAATTATGATTAACACACTAGCCTCAGCTACGTTTCTCTTTCTTATTGTGGCAGATGCAAGCATTGTGGAAAATTCGCAGGGGTGAACCTCCTCAAGTTCCCAAATCTTTGTCAAGAGAAGCTCGAGACTTCATCCGCAGATGCTTGCAAGTAAACCCCAATGATCGGCCTTCTGCAGCGCAGTTGCTAGACCATCCCTTTGTGAGGAAGCCATCTACTTCTGGTTCTGCTTGACCTTGTTACGAAAGCAAATTGTCTTAAGGTCTTGCCATGCGATCCCTCTCCGGTTCATTGCTCTGAAGGTCTTCTTTTGGGCTAATGGCAAGATATCTTCATCAACTTTCCACATTTCTACTGTTTACTGCAAAATTTCAAAACATTAACAGTCTACTCCAAACTTTTAAATTGGAGCGGACAGTCAATGTATGTATAGTGTCTATGGTCCGTTTCCCAATTCCCTAACAAACTTGTCATGCCCTACAGTTTTCTCCGTAAGTTTTAATTATTCCACCAGATCGTGCTGAAACTTTTCATAGTGGTTAATTGGCACGCGATAGGTTAATTGCCATTACCATAGGGGAGGGGTGCGTGCAATTAATCGTCACGCCATGAAAACAACCATAGTTGCAGTTTCCCTTAGCATATATTAGGATATAGGAATATCAACGTGAACGTTTCGGTAGCGCGATAGTTGTACACTTTGAGAAACGAAAGTGGATAATTAGGCTTCGTACTTCCTGCAATTGCCGAACTTCCTCGCAAAGTTGCCTCTTGTGCTAAGAGCTTTTATTGAACACTGGACGGAAGTTCCGGACTACTTCAGGGACCAACTTAATCGAATGCCCTCGTCTTCTTTTGGTTATTAGATATTTTTCGTAGTGCCCATTGACTTTTCTTAGCCGCCTTGATAGTGTCGAAATTCTTTGAATTTTTAGATTCATCCTTTTGTTGTTTTGATTGCAAACCAAGTCCTTGCAGCTAAAAAGTTTTAACTCGTTACGCTAGACATTCGGATAGGAAAGAACAGAACGGAGCAATGTTCAGCTTTCTCTGGTGTTTGTGTAAATCTTTTAAGCCAAAATGCAAATGGTGCCATCATATATAGTTTTTCTTACTTAAATTGTTGGTCGTGCACGTGAAATGCTGCTGCAATTCTTTGAACTCGCCAAGCTTATTATGTAATAACTTTTTTTGTTTTGGCAGATAACATCTCTTTGGCAGTGGAGGGCCATCTCTATTAAATTGGAGATTCTCGAAGATCGTCTGTCCTTGCGAACTGTTGTCTTGGGCTGCGACTGATCTTCTGGTGTCTTTCTTCTGCTCGAGATGAGCACGCCTTTGTTTATCTGGGAATTGTAAATAGCATGTCATGTTGTATATTCTACGTTGGACAGAAAGGAAGAAAAACAAAGATGTTGACGACAACAAGACTGCGTCTCCAACGACGGGTTTTCTGCCTCGGGGAAGCGTAAGTAGGTGCGCACAACTTCTACAGGATAAGCAAGATTGGATATCTTCGGAATCTGCGACGGAAAGCGCATATTGCTTTGGTAGTTTGGTGAAATTAAATTAAAAAAATGTTTATTTAACGAAAAATATATGATTTGAAAAATATATTTCTAAAAATAACTGCTCATATTACTTCATATAATCACTCAATAAAAAATATTTGAATTATCAATAACAATTTATGTCTAAATGTTTTCGTGAAGGATGAGAATATTTTTTGTTCCTTCATTTTTAAAGTTTGGTAATATAAGAAAAATTATATTTTTCTAAATTAATTATTTATTTTTCGATATAATCAAAACAAAAAAATTTAAATTAAAGTTCGGGTCAAACTTGATGAAATGAATGCGATAAGGATATGGCAAGATTATTTTGGAAAAAATTTTTTTTTTATGTATCATCACACGGTCTTCACGAACGCTAAAGGAAATGTACATGTAAGGTCTATGGTACAAGAAGTTAGGAACATCATCACCTAACCACTACATGTTGATCCGCAGATAGTCCATGTCGAGTAGCTTTCGTCAAGAGTCTTGATTTTTTTCCTACTTCTAATTACAACAAAAGAGGATTGGTTAGAGAGCTCTCTGATACGTAACCTTTTTAAGCTGATTAATGAGAAAACATCGTGTATGACATTGAAGAAACTATGCGAAAGATTCAACCCATTTCTTGGCGATTTGTATAGCAAATGATGTGACCCGCAGCTTGTGTATTTGATCATATCCTTCAATTTGGCTCGATGATTATGCGAGCATGTTCTAATGGGCAGGCCTTTGCGCCGGAAGACGCTTCGATCTTCATCACATGCGTCGGAGAAGATGGGGCTTTTCCACGCCGCTTTTGTGACTTTAGAATCGTTTGTTTCCAGCATTTCACTGTCAGATGCTGCAGAAAGTTTGACTGGATCGACAGATTCAGTTTACAAATGAGTGCAAGAGGACATTGACCGATGAACATGGCTAGAAGACGCTCCTGGCTTGTCTTACCATGGCGTGTACATGCCGAGGGAATTTGAGAACCGGTTTAGAGAGATCAAAAGCTGAAGGTACTTTCTGTAGTCTACAGAATAAGATAGGGGGGGGACATCTAAGCCAGCTTATTCTCGACCTTAATCCCCGGTACATCTCTTCTCTTCTCCTCAAGTTATATACAATTTTTTTTTGGCGTATTCCGTTCTCATTCATTTCGCAAACGCCAAAATGAAGAAATAATTAGGCTTCGCGAAAAGCAAAAGAAATAATTGCACTTCTCCCTCTCACGGTCACATCACCCACGCTACTGTGTCGCCGTCGGCCCCGCCTCGTGATCACGTCGGCTCGCTTTAGAATCGCTGTTTCCAATAATTTCACCGGTAAGATATGGCAACGAATCGACAACCCCGCGAAATCTGACCGGATCGAGAGATTCATTTCCAAATTGAGCGCAAGAAGGCATCGACCAAACAAACGAGACTAGAAGACATGCTCGCTCCCGCAAGAACAATCGTCTCCCCGAAGAAGATGAATCGAATCGATCACGTCCCAAGAGGAGGAGGGATCCTCTGCCGATTGTAGTGGCCTGAGTCAAAATTCTGTATTGCTTTGTCTGGCCATGTATTCCAGTGACCAGAATTCAATGATCCCGGGCCCCAGGCAATGCTCATCTTGACAGCGCTCCACAGAGCCCCGTCTCGGGTCGGTGGAACCTGGTGGGCGCCGCCGCCACATTGGACGGGACAAGAAGAAGAAAAAGCGTAACGACGACACACGAGTCTGGACAAAATCACTGTTCTTGCAATGGAAGTCGCCCCCCCCGCGCCGCGGCGTTTGTACTCATCCGAGAGGAGGGGGAGGTATGTCGAGCTGGACAAAACCCGCTTGGACTGCTTTCCAATCCATTTGGGTTATCGCTGCTTTCGACGGCTTATTATTAGTCAACGGTATGTCGAGCTAAGCTATAATCATACAGCACCGGATAGATAAGGTGCTTATCTTTTTCGAAATGAAATGTTATAATTGAGTGAGTGTTATATTCGTAGCAGGTGCCCCCGAGGCACTTATTAAATTTATTTTATCCGGAACGAAGATGTCAACGGTATCTTTCTGAAATGAAAATGGTAATTGCACCCCTTTTTTTGTTTTCTCCCCTTTTTAAACACGTATTGTAGGTCAATTTGAAAAGGTCACAGAAAGCGGAGAAAAAAAATCGGTTTTTGACTTAATATAATCGGTACCCAATATATAAATACTGCAATTCGAAAAGTAATAGCGGATCGTATTGTGAATGGAAGTATATTTTTGCTCCACACATAAAAAAAAGTGCCAAATTCACTCTTCCGTATTTTTTTTTTTTTTTTTTGATCTCGCTCCTCTTAGCTGTGTACATATATGTGCAGTGCTCACGGAGATGACCTCGCCATCCCGTCTCTAAACCTATTATCAGCGGGGCCACATGCCTATCGGTCACTCGCTCGTGCCATATTTTTTTTTTTTCGGGGGGGGGGGGGGCGAAACTCGCTCGTGTTCGAAAGGGGCCAAAAAAAAAAAAAAAAGAAAAGAAAACGATGAACGAGAAAACGATGAAAAAGGCAGGGAAAATAAAAGAAGGAAAATAAGGAAAGGAGGAGGTTTGAGATACAATTGGGGAAATGATTGGGCGGGAGGGGGGGACAGACACGCGGGTGGGGCTAGCACGCGACATCGTGTCCCCCTTCGCCTTTCTTTTCACTTATATAAACCCAATCTAATCTCAACCGTGTAACCACCGATGATTTACTTCAGTGGCCACCCCTCTCATTTAAGAAGGGAAAGTTAAGGTGTTCGAATTTTTACCTTTGCAGAGAGGGTAGGGGTGGAACCGTATAGTTTAAGATGTGGGTTTTGACGTCCATGCCCTGCAAAAGGAGGAGCGCAAATCTGAGTGTGTATCATGAGTGAGAGATAGAATAGGACCGATAAAAAAAAAATCCCAACCCTAATCGTAATTAGTAGTGTGTAATCTTATTCTAAATCCCACTCTTTATTAGCCCCCCCCCTCTTTGCCATTCCAATTTGTTAAGACCCTCTTTCCAAGAAAAGTAAACGATTTTCTCCTCTCTCTCTTTTTTTTTTTTAAATTACGGTTCGAGACAACGCGATCCTAATCATCGCATGGGATTGGCAATTACAACCAGCAGGTGGACAAAAGGGTCTGATTGAATAAAGTCGACTCTATCCAACGTATTTGATTGCGCATGGGGAGAAAGAGATAGTGCCACGAAGACGACGTCCTTTTCTTATTTGGCGCTTCGACACGAATGGTCATGCAATCCTTTCGAAATCATCACGAACAAGTAGCGCAGCTCGACACGTGGAACACGAAAAAATCTCAATTGCGAAATCCCCGACGTCAGGCCGATCTATTAGGTTCTCCTGCACGCTCCCGTTTCAAATCGTGGTAAAATCCGATATCAATTCGAAGATACGCCGGTGCACTACTGTAAAATCGAACGGCGGGTGAACGGCACAATCCATCTCGAGTTAGTTATCGATAATCTCGACCGAGCTGCAATTACTTAAAGAATAATTCGAGTCCAGTACAACTTTTTTCCTTGGAGCAGTTCCCCATTTTCAGGAAAGTGCAAGAAAATTGTGCTTGCTTTCTTCCTTTTTGTTTTTTTAATTTTTCCCCTTTTCCCTATCCCCTCTGGGGGCCGCAAGAGAAAAAAAAAAAGAAGCAAAGGAGGCTCAATCGCGCTAATAATTGAAGACCAAAGGGGCGCCCTTTAATCATGGCGGGGCGTGGGGGGTGGGGGTTAAAAATTAGCTTATTGAGTCCCGCGAATAATTATCATTAGCAGCTGCTTTTATTCTAATAATAATTCTTTCATAGGTCTAGGTGTAGAATCTCGGAAGAATAAGGGAGATGATAGGGCGGCTGCTGTTGCACAGAGAAATGTAGGAAACTCGCGTAATTTTTAATAATTGGTTGTCCCTGGTTACCGCGAATTCCAACTAATTGGTGTGGTTCCAATGAAGCTGGTCAGTCAGGGTGCGTTTGGCAACGTGCCAAATAGTAAAAATTTCTATTCTTTTATTCTCAGAAATAGTTTGAGAACAGAAATACGTTTGGTAAAAACGATTTGTTCGAGCATATTTTTGCAAAAATTTGTCTGCCGAGAAACAGTTTTGGAAGAGAGAGACAAGAAAAAAAAAGTTCGCTTCTTGTTTTCTCGACACAATTTTGAGAATCAGTATTTTTTCTTTTTTTTTTTTTTTTTTTGTTTTCTTTTCTGTTTTGCTTTTCTTCCTTGGCCATGGCCAAAGAAGGAAATAGTTAAAAAGAAAAAAAAATAAACAATTCGAAATGTTATTAAAATATTATTTGGGAACAGAAATTTCGTGTAGTTTACCAAACGCATTTCTATTTAGGAATAAAAATTTTGGACAGTTTATCAAACGCCTTCAAATACTCAGAAATTGTTTCCGGGCATCGAATGGTATTCATGCGCACCCTCAGCGACGATGATTTTTTTTTTTATTTTTTTTTTGCAGAGATATTTTTCGCAAGATTGATTTTCGTTTTTTCAAGATTGACTGACGAGCAGCTTTTGGGTCTATTTTGAGCCCCTCCCTCCCCCTCTTTTAGCGAGAAATCCTGCTATGTGAATGAATGATCTTCGATTTTAACTAAAATCATGAGATCGAGATGTATTTTAGTTAAAATCACGAGATTAGAGATTTGCTTCAAAGGTTGAGTATTCGAAAGGTGAAATCTCGTGGGGCGCTGGCGAATTGGTGGGTTGGTTTACTCGGAATTTACGGTTTATCAAAAAAAAAAAAGAGATTTGCTTCGGGGTGGCGAATTTACCGAAACTGGCGAATTCCTCGTTTCGCTCCCGGGATGAAATCTCGCGGGGGGCGCTGGCGAAGATATTTAGAAACTTCGTATTTGCAGGCGTTGATGATTCACCAAGGTTCATCTTAATATAATTAAATATGACTTAGAGAATGGTCGCCCCGCGTTTACGGCGGTGATCAGGTTCGACCCCGCGCCCTCTTTTCCTTCTCGCTATTTTCACAAACTTGGCAAGTATAGAGCATGAGAAAAGGTCGGATAGGCCAGCCATAAAATGACACTGCGACGAGCCGTGGTGCTCGGCCTACGTCTGTCTCCTCTTTGGTCCAGAGAAAAACATAAAATTAAAAAAGTAGCGATTTTAACTAAAATGTGTAAAAGGGGGGCATGTGATAGAAGAAGACAGGAACATCGTCACCTAACCACTCCATGTCGATCCACACGGATAGTCCGCGTCGAGAGCAGCTTTCGTCGGAGTCTTGGGAATTTCTCCACTTCTGATTACCAACAAGAAAGGGATCGATAGCTAGAGAGGAGAGCCCTCTGATACGGAAACCTCTTTCAAGCTGATAAATAAGGAAACACTAACGGTACAATAACGGTATATCTAGACCTGCGTAAAGTGATAGGTGTTGTCCTTTACTTTTTCTGAAATGACATATCAACCTTCCGTGCTTATTCTTGCAGGCCACCAAAATGGATGATGCTAAGGACGCGTACAATAACGGTTCTATTTCTATCTAAAACTAATCTTCTATTTTCAGAAATAGATATGAAACATAAACTTGTTTGGTAAAGCAATCCTATTTTTCTATTTTTGGAACAATTTTTTGCTAAACCAAAATTCAGAACCATTTATAAAAGGACCTATTTCTCTTTTCAAAATATATCTCTTCTTAAATTTGGTCCCAGTCTAACCTGGTCAGACCAGTCCGAACCAGGTTCAGTCCAGTTCATTCCGGCGGGAAAATAAATAAAATTATAAATTTCAAAAAAATTAGACAAAAATAAAAAAGTTCATAAAATTCATAAAAAAATTAGAAAATCCTGAAAAGTCCTAAAAATCTCAAATTTTTTTTTTTTTTTTTCAGAAAATCCATAAAAATTGAAAAATTCCAGAAAAATTCATAAAATTTTCCAGAAATTAAAAATAAAGTTAGATTTCAAGAAAATAGGAAATTAGGTGAATTTTTTTTAAAAAATCAAAAAGTCAAAAATTTCAAGATTTCAAGTAATGGCTTAAAATACATGTGGCCATCCACTTTAAGTGAAATTTAAATTTTTTGAGGTACCCAAAAAATCAAAAAATAAAAAATTTCCAAACTTCACAGAATAGCCCATAAACTTAAATTTCACTCAAAGTGGATGGCCACATGTATTCTAAGCCATTCTGTGAAGTTTTTTATTTTTTTATTCTTTTGGGCACCTCAAAAAATTTAAATTTCACTCAAAGTGAGTGGCCAAAGGTATTCTAAAGCTATTCTGTGAAGTTTTAAAATTTTTTATTTTTAATTTTTTTGGACGCCTCAAAATTTTTTTATTTTCTGGAAACTTTTATGAATTTTTCTGGAATTTTTCAATTTTTATGGATTTTCTGAAATTTTTTTTAGATTTTTAGGAATTTTTCCAATTTTTAAAATTTTTTTATTCTATTTCTAAAATAATGGATTTCTGTTCCGAGAAATAGAAATTTGTGTTATTATCAAACAGGTTTTTGTTTTAGGAAATAGAAATTTTATGCTGTTATCAAACGGATTTCTGTTCTAGAACTAAAATTTTTTTATCGTTATCAAATGGGTTTGTCCTGGAAATAGAAATAGTTTTATCAATAATTTTTTGGAACAGAATGGTTATCATTCGTGTTCTAACCCCCTGGCCTTCGTATTCTCATTTAGAGGGAGTATGTTATTAAGTAACCTTCTTTTTATGTTTTACATGCTTGAGATCCATGTTTTGCCAGAATAGCTAATTAGTTGCAACTTTTTGTTATTGCTACTTTTTGTGTGAACTAGCTTAGTTGAGCGCAAGTTATGACGAGTCCATTAGGCCATCATTTTAAGGAAACAAAATGAGTAAGAGCATACTTAGAAAATAGAGGAGAGAGAATTCAATGATATTTATTAAGAGTATGGTCGTTTCAGAGGATATGCATAGTATTTATGGCCAATAGTTGCTTGGGATTCCGGAGCAAAAAATATCTAACATGATAAGGAAAATAACACAAATGGTTTTTGAATTTTGATCCAATGTGTTATGTGGTTCCTGAACTTTCAATTTGTTCAATGTGATCCATGAATTTTAACTCAATGCGCAATGTGGTCCTCAAACTATTAATTTGTTTAATATAATCCTTGAACTTTTGGTACATGTTCAAACTAGTCCTTAGACTATATGAAAATATTCTATGTTGTCTCTAAACATATATCAATATTGCACATTAAGCTAAAGTTCAGGGACCTTATTAAATAAATTGAAAGTTTAGGAAAAGTTTAGGAAACATTTGTATCATTATCCTAACATAGAATGAAAACTCGGTTGAATAGTTGAATCTTGACTTTCTCTTGCAATGTTGTCAAATACTTTTAATTACCGGTATAAGTTTACGGTGGCATGGTATCTTTACGTTTTCAGGTTGTGCCATCGATTAAATCCCGGCAGAGTCTGGCTACGTCCGGTTACTCAATCGAGTTTGCACTTTTCGGACCTTGTTGTCGATTAAATTCCGGCACGGTCCGAATCCGTACGATTCGGTTCGAATTTGAAGGCGCCGATTCCTTCCGATTGTGCCGGTGATATTTTATGCCTGGAGTTGGTGCAGAATGTTGGTCTCCTTAATCGAAAGCCAAAGAACAATTTTCGGCAAAAGATATTTCGTAACGGGAGAAATTCCGGCGATACAGATTTGGAAACGGGGGGGTCTGCCGTGTCTTCCTTCTCTCTTGATAAAGCATACGGCGAAGCCGACCGAGTGCCGGAGGGAGGTGGACATGGCTCCTCGGAAGACGCTCGCGTAGCGGGGAGGGATCCGGGGTAGATGCAAAAGCGATTACGAGGGGCGACGATGCTTCTCCGCGAGGATAGCACGGAAGGTTCCAAAATAATAAAAGAGGCGTCTGGGTTAGAAACCCGTTTTTTCAACTCAGAGTGGGGCCGGATTGTATAAACGGGTCATTTCTTCAATTCCTTTTATCACCTCTCTACATCTGACTCGGTCTTTAGGCTTCTTGAACCGGGGGGCTTTGGAATGGGACCTGTTGGTTCATGAACAGTGCCGTTAGGCGTGTCCACCCACAGGCAGGCTTTTCACCTACTGTTGGGGCCTCCGGCGGTAGTCTCCCCGAAAGGAGCGCTCAGTCTGGATGCGTTCTTTATTTTAACGTCACGGCACCAAGACGCCGCAAGACCGCGCCCGATTCCAGCCGTATCTTTTTCTGCGGGGGGAGGAGAGTATACGGGTTGCCTTACGGGTGCAGTTCTATGCAACCCTCGAACCTTTTTAGGTCATATTCAGGACCATCTTCTCTTCTTTAAAGGCAAAATAGCATAAATGATTTTCGAACTTTAACCAAATATGTAATTTAATTTATGAAATTTTAATTTATTTAATATAATCTTCGAATTTCGGTCATTGGCTTAAAAGCTAAGCAAAAGAAGAACGTTCTCGTGAAATAAAAAAAAAGTTTGACAAAAAACGAAAAAAAAAAGTAAAAATGTATTACCGAATTCGAACGTGGAGAATCCATTAGCCAACACTGAAAGAATAAAATTTATGCAAAACGTAAAAATTATTATGGTCGGAAAAAAAAATTAATTTAAGGACAAAGACAAAAGCGCCTTGGGCAAAAGGCAAATTATGAATAGATAATTTTTAGGTATGACGTGGCATGGAAATATCTAGCTAGAGGAACTCAAATTATTTTGAAAGAGATTTAGTTTGTGAGTTACTTTTCCATAGAAACCTCTTTAAAAAAAATAAATCAGATTATAGATTGAGAATAATAAACTTTTCTTATTTGAAAATTAAGTGTCATACAAACGTTTTTTTAAAACAAATTCTGATTCAACCCGACGGTTGATATGTTCCTGTCATCGACTCATCTACCTCAGCACCGGGAGCATGTGATTATAGGTAGTTTCGCTTTCTTTTCCATTTTTATTTGTTAATAGAAAAAGCAAGTCAAGTCAAGCCTTGATCTGACATTTTAATGAAAGCACCAAAGCATTGCACGTGGGTATTGCTCATTAAGTTCCACGCACCTTCCACGCAGTGCTACGGAAAGTACGCCGACGATAATTGACTTTTTCCGTGCAGCATGCATCGCAAGCGGTTCCAATTGGGCATGACGAGTCCTGGATCGTTGGGTGGCCAGAGCTCAGCATCGTTCGAGCACGCAGATTAAAGAGGGTTGCGCGGGGGTTATCCGACGTCGAAGGCTGGGAATCGGTGGAGATCACAGCAGCGCGTGGGATTGTGTCGTTTGAGCACTCGTAAGGTAATCGGTGACTCCTTGCTCGTCTCCTCTTCTCTCTTCCTTCTTTTCATCGCTACGCTTTCTTCTCATGAGTTGTATGAGAGCTCTTGTTTTTTGTCTGAATGGAGCTCTCAATTGAGTTCTGAGAGACATTTCTGCAGATTCTTAGATCTGGGATTCCGTGCTCCTCTTCTTTTGAGGCCCCGCTCCATCAATCTCGAGATGAAAATAAAAGAATTCACTCATTCAGAAGATCCCATAGACGAAGCGCCTTCCTCACCGACCTCACCGACCTCACCGACCTCTCCACATGTAGGTGATCATGAAGGCGGAACCAAAAAGCCGAACGGAAATGACTATGAAGTGTTCTTGAGCTTCAGAGGGAAAGACACTCGTAAAGGTTTCGCCGATCATCTCTATACTAGCCTTGTTGATGCAGGAATTCGAGTGTTCAGGGATGACAATGAGCTCCATGTTGGTGAGGAGATTGGTCCGAAGCTTCTCTGCAGTGTTACGCAATCTAAGATCTCGATCCCGATTATATCGGAGGATTACGCTTCCAGCAAATGGTGCCTCAGCGAGCTTGTTCAGATGTTGAAGTGCAGGAGCAGCAGAGGGCAAGTAGTGTTGCCCATATTTTACAAAGTGAATCCCTCGCAGTTGCGACAACTGGCAAAAAAAATTTGAAGATACTATCAATGAACATAAAGGGAATTTGGACGAAATGGTTGTGAAGGAATGGGAAGAAGCGCTCAAAAAAATCAGCTCCATTAAAGGATGGGAATCGGAGAAAGTTGATAATGGGTACTACATTCTCCATTAAAACATTGTTTAGTTTCTCGTAACTAGATCTTACTTGAAAAAGAATATAAATATTACCATCCTATACTGAAATTCGGTGTTATTTGACAGGCATGAAGCAGCATTGGTTAAAACTGTTGTTAGAAGAGTCAGCGAGCTAAAAAGACATTTTCAACTAATTGTTCCCAGAGCGCCTATCAAGCTTCATTCGGACTCTCTTAAGCCTTTGCGGTACTACCCTTTTTATTTCCGATCTTATGATGTGGGGAACGCCCTTCCTGCCAACATTTCTGAACCAGTGCGCAATGTTTCTCCCCATGGGAGTTCCAGACGGAGGATCCTCTCATGGCAAAAGGTTAAGCTGTTGGGAAGGGGGGCGTTTGCAAGAGTCTATGAAGGCATCACTGAGTAAGATTCTTTTGCTTTTCTCTTTGATAATCAGTAAGTTATTCTCGCTATAAAGCATTTTCTGGGACGAAGAACAATCGGTGTTCTCCCATAATGATGTTCATTTGAAGTCTCGATGGCACTTGTGAGTACTGCACTCTGTGGTTAGAATTAGGAACGCTTGGGCTAATTATCTGTATGCAGTAGAACATGTTATCATTTGGTTGACATAAGGCGCATCTAATCGGACACGACAAACGTTTATCCCATTGCTTAAAGTGCTTGATCTTCATATTTGGAATTGGAGTTCTTAGCATGATTGGTATAATACTTATTAAAGATCATTCTTGATTATTGAACAGACTGATGAACTAAAGATCTATTGTATTAAAAATCACGGGAATTTAGTTGTTCTCCATTGTTTCTCTGTAACTTTACTAGTTCAGAATAGCGTGCAAATCTTTTTTCCTTTTCTGAAGAATGGATAGTGTAAGAAATCAGCATGTGAGGGCAACATGCTTTAGAAACTGTTATTTGATTTTTAAATTCAAATGCCCGAAAGCTAGGGAACTATCTTAATGATATTGGTGAGAATAACTCTTTTTCTTTCTTGTTTATATGATCTGGAGTGCAAGAATTATTTTAACTTTGTCTGGTTAAGGCATCAATTACAAGAGAATTGGCTTTTATGTTCCATTTCTCTCTCATGCTTCTCTGTTTCCACAGCGATGTATTCTTTTTCGCTATAAAGGAGGTTTCTTTGTTAGAATCAGGATGGCGAGGCGAGGCGAGGTTGCAGCTTCAGCAGGTAACCTGCTTGTTTCGTTCTGTGTCTTGTCAATTGGTCGTTAGGCATAACTACTTGACTTTTTCTTATAACTGCCAGGCTGATGTGTATAGCAAAGTTTACTTAAAGACTGTCGTATATACAACCGTAAATCTGGTGTGAGTTCAATAGATTTTCTTTGGACTCTTTCTTTCTAGTGATACTCTGCTTTCTTCTCAGGAAATTTGTCTTTTAAGTCAGTTTGACCACGAGAACATAGTTCGATGTCTCGGCTCAGACAAGGTGATTTTCCTTCTTATTAAGTTGCTTTCTGCAGTATCTTTCACTTTGGCATCGATTATGATATCACCGGAACTGAGCAAAATAAACATGGCTGTGGTTGCGGCCACAGTATAGTGGTGGCATCATCATCACTGCATATATTTGCTGCAATTATCCTGGGAATAAGATCACAGCAGTTGCGGCTTTTTAGCAGTAACAGCTACTCATGACAGACAAAGATATTTTAGGTCTCCCTCCCACCACAAGAGAAGTTCGTGATGAATTGACTATTACCTGAAATAGTAATTAGACGAGTAAAGGAAATATGTGGAGTAGACGTCAGTGTGTGGAGTCTCTCTCTCTCTCTCTCTCTTAATGAAAGTAAATTTTTTTCCTCCCTTCTAAAGAGAGCCCGTCTTGAAATCAATTAACCCTTTGTCTTATAGTTGTGGATGATTACCAATTAGTTATCTTGCAAACTGGAGATTCAGATCAAACTCTCAGGACTAATAAAAAGGAGTCTGAGGTTTAGAGGAATGGCAGCCCCCTCAAATAAACCATAAAGTGGGGAAAGTATAAGAAAATGAAGTGATTGGATTCTTCAGGTATCCTGTAATTGACCATCTGATGGTCCACATGACTAATATGCCAACCTTTTCTCCCTCGTCAATAATTGGTAGATGCTAAGCAACAACAACGGATTTTCTCCACAAGCTGGTTTTTTCCATCTATTCTAATCCAGTGTGTCTTTTAGTTCCACTCATTGTTATGCAACATCATATAGTTCTTAACCTCTACAGGTACAGAAAGCTAAAAATGGAATTGATCATTGTTCTTGCCTTAATTTTCCTTTTAAGTTCACAATATTGCTTAGATATTGTCATCTGATTTAAACTTTTACTAAATTAGCACCGATCAAGTAGATTATTACTACACACTGGTCGGTTATTGAGGAGGTCCTCAAAACTAAAGTGCACTTATGAAGCGTAGCCAACTTAAGAATGATTTCTTGTCCCTGTTCGTCAGGGCCTTGTCTAGGGGCCTCTTGCCTTCATACACCTGATTGCTGTGGGAAGCGTGTTGTCGTGATTTAATGATTAGATAGGCATTATAAGAGGCTTAGACATCCAGCATCATTAGGATAAAAGAAAATGTAAACATCACTGGTGTTTGTTTAGCTATCTGGTATGGTTGTCTATGTATCTGGTTAATGTATCCATATCGTTTGTTTATGGGGTTTCGATGGGCCTTATATACATGTAGCCTTCTTCTGGTTAATAGCCTAATCTTTTGAGTTTTGACATAGATGGGAAATTTTAATTTCTCGCTCTTCTCCCTTTCATCAATATCAAGTGCCGCTGTTTGTCCAGTTTGCACGCTGGAGAGGTGTTAAAGTATTCCCCATCGCTTGTCTATGTGGTTTCAATGTGCCCTACATTCTTTTAGTCTTCCTCCACTCGATAGCTTAAGTTTTTTGGTTGGATATTCTAACATATATATTTTCTTTACTCTCTTCCAGGATGATAAGAAACTTTACCTATTCCTTGAGCTCATGCCTAAAGGTTCACTTGCAACCCTTTATCGCAAATACAAGTTAAGAGATTCCCATGTCTCTGAATTCACTAGGCAAATTGTAAATGCTTTAAAGTATCTTCATGACCAGAAAGTGGTACACAGGTATGAGAAAGATGCTTGACTTTGCATTAGTAGTTCTGACGAATTGAAAGAGTGATTCACACTTCTCATTGCTGATGGCAGGTTGATTTTGGTAAGGAAAGAGATCATAACCAAACACAGAGCACCCCTGAAATTTAAATAATTTGTTCCATGGCACACTCCCTCGGTGCCTTTTGATGATACTTCTTTTCCTTATCCAGATACTTCTCTGGATTTAAGGGAGTTGTCTAATCTTTGAACCAAAATGTAGTGTTATGAGAAGTAGTTTTCTTGTGATAATCAGCAAACAACAAAGTAACAATATGAGCTTTTTCAGCAATGTTTGGCATAGGCAAGATTATTTTAATATTTGAATGCTTCAAGTTGTTTATATATTTTACACGCAACTGCTGTTTTCTCATGCTTCCAGTTCCTTCATTCTGTAGGGATATTAAATGTGCTAATATATTGGTTGATGCAAGTGGATCTGTGAAGCTTGCAGACTTTGGAATGGCAGAGGTATGTCTCATCAGCGAAAGTGAATGCTCTCTCTCTCACACGCACACGAGCAACAAAGTCACATGTACAAAGTGCCGCAAGAGCAACAAAAGATGCATGTACAAATACATACGCGTGCGGGAATATGCGCAGGCATTGAAATTGTGCAGCACACATACAAATGGATGAGCGCGTGACATACACACGTATAGACATGTGTCGTCCTTTACTTTTCCAAAAAGACATATCAACTTTCTGTGTTTATTCATACAGGCCATCAAAATGAGTGCTGCTCAAACTGTCAAAGGAACTGCTTTTTGGATGGCACCTGAGGTTTGCACCCCCTGCTGCCAATTTTTTTAACATACTATCACTAAGCTGTAGTAGGCGGACATCTATTCCATATTTTGTCTTCCTTGCAGATCATCAATCCGAGGCTAAGAAGCTCTCAGTCGAACGGAAGCTATGGGTTGGAAGTTGATATTTGGAGCCTAGGGTGCACTGTTTTAGAGATGTTAACCCGCCGGCCTCCATATTCTCATTTAGAAGGAGTATGTTACTAAGTAACCTTCTTTATATGTTTTATATGCATGAGATCCATGTTTTGCCAGAATAACTAACCAGTCGCGACCTTTTGGTATTGCTACTTATTGTCTGAGCTAAGCTGAGTGCATGTTTTGACGAGTCCATTAGGCCGTCAGTCTGAGAAAATAAAATGAGTAAGAGCACTACGCAGAAAAGAGAGAGGACAGAGAATTATTGACATTTATCAAGAGGATGGTCTTGTTGAGGGATATGCATAGTATTTATGGCCGACGGTTGAGATCCCGGAGCAAATGGTTGTCTAACATGGCAAGAAAACTCATTTGAATATTTCAATCTCGACTCTCTCTTTTAAGTAATTTGGCATTGTCTTCTAATACTTTTAATTACTATTTTAAGTGTACATTGAGTGTACAGGTGGCGTGCATTAAGATGATCGCATATGGTACATTTGTAAATAGTATCCCCCCCAATAGATGTGGCGTACACAAATAACCCTACCATTCGGTCTCAGGAATCTCTCCATCTTCTCCTTCACTGTCTCACGGTACTTGAGCAACCAAGAGAGATTGCAATCCTAATATCGTCATTGCCATCTGTGCTCCAGTCCTTAGAGCAGCACCGACATCGATTTTTTTGCGTTCGTTGCTGCATCCTTTATTGTGTGGTTGTACTCTGATCTGTCACTGGCCAATATCACTCTTGGTGTTTCCCTCATTGCCTTTTGAGTATCGATCCTTTGCTGCTCGTCTGAATCAATTGTCGACCTGGATGGATGGTTGTCTTCTCTGCTAGGGTTAGTTTTTGGATATAGAAATTAGCAACTTCTCGGTTTGGTTGGTAACTTTCAAATATTATGACAATTTTCATGTCCTACGTCAAGCTGGCAACTTCTCCATACACTAGTAAGTTTTCCAGCAGGGATGGTAATTAATGGCTCTAGCCAGTAAATCACCTACTGATGTTATCCCTTTTTAGGGCATGACAGCATAGAAACGCCCTTGTTGACAGAATGGCTGCTGCTGAAGCTTGGATTGCGCTGGTCTTGTGAGTGAACTGTGAAGGTTGCACTGCTTTTGAGCTTAGGATTTCATTTATTACAAAAGGAGAGAGAACATGCAACTAACGCCCCCCGTCTTTTACTTTTTTGTTTAATTTAGGACACTGTAGAATTTTGAGCAAAAATAATAGATTCTTATGCTTCATTGGTTGTAGTTGGAAAACGATCACGTTGTTGGTCCCTGTGAACTGTTACATATCATCCTTGTCTCCCACTCTGCAATAACCGTGATTCCAGAATGACCAAGACTGATGATTGCCTGAAGCGTGATGCACTTAGATTTGCCTCCAGACCTTATTGATTTGCCTCTGCTACGTTTTCTTCTTATCGTGGCAGATGCAAGCAGTGTTCAGAATTGCCCAGGGCGAACTTCCTCGAGTTCCCAAATCTTTATCAAGAGAGGCTCGAGACTTCATCCTCACATGCTTGCGAGAAAACCCGAAGGATCGACCTTCCGCAGCGCAGTTGCTAGACCATCCCTTTTTGAGGAAGCCACCTGCTACTTCTGGTTTTGCTTCACCTTGTTCTCCAAGGCCATGCCATTTCCGTTCATCGCTCTGAATGTAAATTTACACTATTCGTGTATTATTTTGTTCGTTGCATCGCTAGTGGGAGTATTCTTCTGTATGTCTCGAGTTTGAGCCTGTCAACAAATCCGATCTATTAAAGGAAAGTTCGAAAATTGAATACTGGGCGATATCCACAACCGTGTGTAATAGAAATCCATATTTCTTGTTCAGGGGGAGTTAAAGTTGAATATTCCTACTTTGTCTGGATACTAAATTGGCGTGCAAGATTTGTTGGCGACGAAAAGAAAGGAAATAGTATAAAAACAAAACAAAAAAAGAAACTTGGACTTGCTGACCGGTTGACCGACTTTGGATGTTCACGTGGATTTCTTCTCTCCACGCTGAAGTCGACAAAAGAAAAGTGATCCCCACTAGGAGTGAGCAAGATGGACCATACAAACTGGCACCGGATCGAATCGAATCGATCAATTTGGTTTGGTTTTCGAGAATATCGGTCCAATTCTTAGTTTCTAAAAGTGAAATCGATTTTCGAGCAGTCCGGTTTTTAGTTCTAAGGTGGGAATCGGACCGACTGAACCGGACCGATAAATGTAATATGAAAATATTTAATATTGGTCATATTGAAACCAATTACAATTTTTTTCATGACCTTATGGGATCAAATCAAATCTACAAAAGAAAAAACGTAACAATTGATTCTCATATAATATTGGTCCCATTGGAACCAGTCCATGATCCCAAGACTAGTCGGTCTGGTCCCCGATCTTAGAAACTGGAACCGGTCCTCCTGGTCTAATTCTCGATTCTTGATTTGGACCGGATCGGATCGAGAACCGCTCACTCCTAATCCCCACGTTCACATATAAATACTATTTTCTGATTTTGTTGGAGGGGGTGCAGTGCAAAGTGATGAAGAAGCACGCCCTTGTTGAAGTGAAGTCCTCTTGAAGCGCCGTTTTCACGGGGAGTGCTGTGGGTGTCAAATTTCCGAGGGGGTGCTTGGCGGTGGCTCTTCGAGCAGTGAAGGTTTCTTCGTGAAATTACGTCAAGAATTCAAGTGTTAAAATCGATTAAATTTTTATATAATTCATTTATGAAATTAAGAAAATTTTGAGGAATTATGGGTTATATGAATTATTAGGTATAATTGAGGCTTAGAAAATACTGAGAGAATTTGAGTGATTCGAGTGTGGTTGTAATCTTCGTTGTATTATTTGATTTATAATGAAATTTCGTGCTGCTTTCCCTATAGACGCAAGTCACCGCGACCAAACGACGTATTTCTATCTATTTTATTGTTCGATCGCTTGTTTCCGAAATACTTCTTTTTGGGCTAATGAAAAGATACCTTCATCAACTTACCACCTTTCTTCTGTTTACTCCAAAAAAATTTTAAATTGGAGTAAACAGTCCACGCATTTATAGTGTCTATGGTCGGTTTCCCAATTCCCTCACAAACTCGTCACCTTCTACAACGTCCTACAATTTCCTCCATGAGCTTTATTTATTCCCCAGATCGTCCTGAAACTTTGAATTTAGAGTTAATCGGGCATGCCATAGGTTAATTGGCCCTTCCCACATGTAGACCTGTCAAAATGGATCATAAACCCATTTCTTAACCTATTTATTAGTAAATGGGTCATAAATGGATTAGTTATATTTAGTAAATGGGTCATAAATGAGTAGAAGTATTATATTAGTGTTAAATGGGTCATAAATGGATCGCAAATGGGTCATAAATACTTTTACAAACTGATTTAAACTCAATGAAAAGATCACCTTCATCAATCTTGCACTCACACGAAATAACTCTCATTTTAAAATTTGGGTATGAATTTTCCTATATTTAATTAAATATGAAAGTATTTTATAATTCAAAATATGAGTTAATGGACAGTCAACAAAATCAAATCAAACCAGAAAAATTTATAAACGGGTTGTCTATGGTCGGTTCCGATCCAAATCCAATCTGATCCAATTCCCTCATAAAGGGGGGGTGTACGGAAATCGTCACGCCAAGGAAGCAACCATAGCTGCAGTTGTCCCTTATGCTTTGTACTTCCTGCAATAGCTGAATCTCCTCCTCATGTCCAAGAGCTTTATTTCATTCCCCGGAATCGGGCTTAGGATCCAGTGACCAACTTTTGAATGGCCTGGTCTTCTTCCGTAGAAATTTAAGTCTATGATCTAAGCCTAATCTAGAGTTCAAACTCTAAAACTAACCCTAATCCTAAATAAAACTAATGGTAGTCTCCGAGCTTCTCCAGTCCGCCTCCATGGCTCGATCTTCCCCGCTATCTCATGTAGTCATTCATGCTTCACACTCAATGAAAGCATTATGATGTTCACACAAATGATCGATCAGACAAAACCATCAAACAAGCACGTCCAAGGGTGGGCTTTCCAAATCATCGACTAATCATTGAAGGGTGTAAATCACACTCGGCACATCACAATTATCAAGCACAGCCAGCAAGGGAAGACGCACACCTAGGTTTCGTTTATTTCGCGAAAGATGAATGATTTAAAAAAAGTTTTTCTAAAAAATGATCGCTTTTATCGTTAACAAAAATGAACGGGGGAAAAATAATTTTATTGTCTGCGAAAATATTTAAATATATATCGGTGTTGATAATGAAAAAATCTTTTATCAACTAATTATTTCAAACGATACAAGAGATCTTTTTTAGGAAAATATTTTTCAAATTCTTTATTTTTTGCGAAATAAAAGTACATTTATTAAAATTTCAAAGCTGACGCTCCCGTTTTTCCCCTAAACTAACCCTTCATATTTCAGTGTGTTGGCCTAATCAAACGATCTCGGAATTAAGTGATTCTTACATGGATTTATAGCCTAATATTATCAAAATACCCCAACTTGTCAGTTTTCACCTCTAAATCCGACCCGGCTCTTTGAAAAAAAAACAATTGACAAGGCAAATCAAACCAGAAAATTATGAAGCCACTCTCATTTGAAAACTTAGGATGCCTTTTAAAATTTTGTAGTTCATCAAAATTTCAAATTAGGTTCGCATCTTTACGAATTTTCATCTATTCCCCCAACCGGTCAAAACTAAATCCGATTCCTTAACGGTCCGACTAATTTGAAAAATTAATTGACCTAATAAATCAACCCATAATTTTATAAAATCTACCTCATTCGAAAGCTTAGGAAGTCTTCTAAATTTTTGTAGGCCATCAGTTTTCGAGATTTTTAGGTTAAGACTTCCTAGTCTTCTAATTACAGAGACATGCTCACTAAATATCCCAATTCTAGATTTGTTATCAGTTTTACAGAATCATTGATCTATATTTCGAGATGAATTTAACCTAGCAAACGATGTCCGATTTTCACCTACGACCTATCAAGTTGAAGCTTAGGATGTCGGGATTATTACTCTAAGTCGTCATATTTTTTTTTAATGATTTTTCCATTTACTAAGTCGAATCACCTATTACTAGGACTGACTCAGTGACCCCAAAATTGAAGAATATCCTAACATGCACTTAACTAAACCAATAGTACTCCAAGCATCAAAACCAGTTCAGTTGGCCTCAAATTACTCCTAATCAACATCATTCTACATAAATTTCATCAATCAATTAAGAACGAAATTCATGCGAATTCGCATCAAAATCAACACCTATGCTAATCAATCATTGAACCGAAGCATGGATGAACTTACATCAACAAATTCTCATCAAATAGGCATCAGCACGAGCTTCCTAACTCTCGGCCAGCAAGTGAATCAGCTAATCCTAAGCATGTCTCTAAGCCACTTTAAGTGAGGAATATTCTTGGTTACATGCAAGCCTTAGAATTGCAATTATAATGCAGAACGTTCCTACATGTGATACGGGCCTAGGTCTATCTTGCTGAACTACAACCTTTGGATATCATGAAACAAAGACAGGCGCATGTTCGAATATCTTCTCTATTTCTCGCACAATACACATCTCTCATATGTGAACAAGACTATTAGAAATCAAATGGGCCAATACCCAAAAAAACCCCAAACTTTAGGGTTTGTCCCAAAAATACCCCAAAACTTTTTTTATCTCCTAAAAAATCCCAAACTTTTATTTTTGTCCCAAATTTACCACCGTTAACTTTCCATCAAATATAGAGGTGATAAACTTGTTCCAAAGAGCCGCCACGAATCCCTGTTTGTCCTACATCGCAATGACTTCATCTTGAGTCAACCTGGCTGCAAAACAAGTCATCACATTTCGATAAGAGTACAACACGCGCTGTTGTTTCTTGGCATAAAGGAGAAGTATCAGGACTCGAGATCTTCCAATTTAAAAGAATTCTGCTCGTTTGAGGGAGTTACTCGGACAATGTAGGTTTGCAAGTTGCTGCTCACTGATTGAGTCAGGGACGGAAGATCATTAGCAAGACAGAGGTTGTTATGGACATTGAAAAACAAGACAATTAAGCAGAGGAAATGAATGAAAGCCATAGTGTTCTTCTAGGATGCGGACCATTAACGGCCATATTGGACGGAAAGTTAACAGTGGTAAATTTGGGACAAAAGTAAAAGTTTTGGATTTTTTAGGAGACAAAAAAAGTTTTGGGGTATTTTTGGGACAAACCCTAAAGTTTGGGGTTTTTTTGGGTATTGGGCCGAAATCAAATACATTTGCTCCAGAGCAAAACCCAAGACGACCCAGGTTGGTTTGACTAAATGTTATCTAAAATGCAGAGCTAGATGTGAACTTCCTTTTTCATTTGTATCTAAGCAGACCATTAGGCAGTGGCAGTCCACAATTTCCGTAACACCATGAGTTAAAATGCAGCAGAAAAATTATATTGGGAATTCGTTGAAACTGAAAATCTCATCGCACCATGTCTTAAGTTCAAATCTAACGAAGAAAAAGGAAAGTGAGTGCATAAGAGAGAGGTACGAAAATCTTAATGATCGAGCCTTCACTTTATCTCAAAAAAGTTTAAACTCAAACCGTGGCTTCAAAATTTCAATTTCAAATCCAAAACAATGTATGGAGCGAGAAGAGGGAGGAACGGGAGAGATTACGAGTTGAAAAGTGGGCCCCACTGTGGATGCGTGGCGTTCAATGAATGGAGCGGCGAGGGACGTGTCTACGCAATATTTTCTCTATGATATGGTCCTATGCCGACCAAATTCACGTTGATGGTTCGATCTTCATGCCGGAACGGCAAGGGGAGTGCAACAGCCGTCGGATCTTTTTAATCTTCCTGGGATTTATCTGATGGGCTATTCATGATAGTAAAGCTCAGCTCATGGGCTAAACGGGTTTGCTATGGCTTGGTGGATTGGACCGGAAAAATGGTCTGAAGTAAAAATGGGTTCGGATTTGGTTTGTATCGTTTCCACTTCTCCTTTTTTATTGAAAAATGGTCTGATTGGCGTCACTATGCGGTGAAACCTTGAATTTCCTTTTTTTATTATTTTTGAATTTTACGTCGACTTGCTCTAGAAAAATGTTGTTTCAGTTTTTTTCACTAGTTAGATATTGGGAAAATTTCAAATAAGGTTCTTAAGTGTTCTTATTTTCTCAAATAAGGGTCTAAAGTGGTTTATATCAGTCTCAAAGAAGAGTCTGACCTCTTCGGTCGAAGGGCATATCCGTCCTTTGGTTTTCTGAAATTTTTCTTTTCTTTTCTTTCCTTTCTTTTCTTTTTCCCTTTTTTTTTTTTTTTTCTTTTCCTTTTCTTTTCCTTTTTTCTTTTCCCTCTTTTCACCGCCAGCCATTGCCACGCCTCGTCTATGGCCAGCAGAAGTCGCTGAACTCAGGCAAGGGTGGCCCTCGCCCACCCAAGCAAAGATCGCCCTTGTCGACCCTAAGCGAGGGCGGCTCTCGCCCACCCAAGTGACCCTCACCCTCGCTTGAGTCTGGCAACCTCCATCGACCATCAACGAGGCGCAATGATGGCCGGGGGAGGGAAGAGGAAAAGGAAAAAGGAAAGGAAAAGAAAGCAAAAAATATATATTTTTAAAAATATACTCGTAATTTTTTTTGACTGAAATACCCCTTCTCCAACGGCCAGAATAGTTGATGGCCGGCCAAAAATTCTTATTTGAAATGATTTGATTACTTTATGCCTCTTTTTTAGACCGATATATTTACTTTAGATCCATATTTGAAATAATGTCAATTTCGGATCTTTATTTGAAATTTCCCCGGACAAAGAGATATTGCAATAAATCAACCCTGCAAAGGTTGACTAGATTGACGGATTCATTTTCGAATCGAGTGCAAGAAGGCATCGACCAAAATAAACAAGACTAGAAGACACCGCTTGTTTCAACTTCCGAGCACAAGATGGCATGTACGTAATGGGAGGGAATCGCGTAGAGAGGCCAGTTGGGTGAGAAGCAAAGCAGTAAAAGACGGGGCAAATGGGCTCTGTAGTTTGCCGAGACAGCATTCGCGGTCTCAGAGACACGGGGTCATCATCATCCCGAGATCTCGCGTTGCATGTACTAATCGCGCCGTGACATCGTACCGACCGGCGAGATGAGCCGGAAAGCGCGCTTCTGGATTTCTTCTTCGCTTTTCTCCCGATGGCTTCCTGTTGCTTCATTGTAAGATGGTCTGGGTAAACAAAAACCCCGAGCCGTGAAGAACAAAACCATGCTGCCGCGCGAAATCAGATATGCTCACTCCGCAAGAAGTAGTCGTCTACCCGAAGACGATCACGTCGTTCCAACCAAAACGGGGATCCTACTGATTGTACGGCCCGGCCCAAATTCGGTTTACTTTCGCCCCCAGAAGATGCCTGGCCATATATTTTCAGGGACCGGACGGTGCTCGTTTCCGAACGGGAAAATGACACAAACAGTTATTGAACTTTGATTCGATGTGCAATTTGATCCTTGAAATTTTAATTTGTTCAATATGGTCCCTTAACTTTTACCCAATATTCAATATGGTCCCTGAACTTTCAATTGGTTCAATATGATCCCTGAACTTTTGGTACATATTTAATATAGTCTCTGAATTTTATAAAATGTTCAATATAGTCTTTCCATTAATTCAAGTTCAAGGACTATATTGTATATTTTCATATAGTTCGTGAATTAAATTGAACATTTACTAAAAGGTCAGAGATCAAGTTGAACAAATTGAAAGTTCAGGGACCATATTAAATATTAGGTTAAAGTTCGGGGACTATATTGAACAAATTAAAGTTCATTAACCAAATTACACATTGAGCTAAAATTCGGTGATTGTTTGTGTTGTTATCCATTTTCGAATTGTTTTAATCATGCATCCGCAGAACTCCACCAACCCGTCAAGGTGGGGATTGCAAAGGCAGCCCCTACGCGTGTTAACTCTAACCACGGGTTTCGCGAAGGTTACCGACTCACCCGCCTTTTTTCGCTGGCCGATCGCCTTTTTCTACATTTCACGAGAGAGAGAGAGAGGAAAGACGAGAGTAGGATTATACTTTACCGATCCTCTCTCTAGAAGGAGAGTGCGTGATGCGGTCCAAACGGAAAGTGAAATGGTGATGCGATTAGATGGTTTTTTTCTATTATTTTAGTATTTTTTTATGAGTTAATTTTAAGGGTTGATGCTTATTAACTTTCCTATTATGATTAGATTTTCTATTATAATTAGATTTTCAATTTAGATTAGGTAACTTTTCTATTATAATTAAGTTTCCTATTATAATTAGGTTTAATGTATTTAGGATTTGTTTTGAAGAGATAATGCCATTAATATTGAATTTCGAAATTTCTTCTATAAATAAATAAGATTTTGCTCGAATTATTCGGGTGAACTGCTCTTCGCGAGACGCGCGCAAACGATGGAGGGAGAAGGCTCCGAGTCGATGGCCGCTCCTCCTCCTCCTCCTCCCACGATCTTCCACAGCTGCATTCCGCATGAAGCGGATGGGTCGTCTGGAGTAGATTCCGGCTGTTCGACTGATGCTGCCGGAGACGAGAAGGAGCCTACTAGGGATGGGGACGGTGTGCGGAACACCCCTTCTGTGCCCAGATGGCACACTGTTTCTCCCCAGGGGAGTTTGAATCCGAAATTCACCTCTTGGAGAAAGATCCGGAAGTTGGGAAGGGGGTCACTCGCAGATGTCTATAAAGTCATCACTGAGTAAGATTCCCTTGGCTTCTCTCTTTGATAACCGTTTAGTTTATTCTTGTTATATGAGCGAGCGATCTTCGGGGGGGCGAAGCACGGTCGGCGTTCTCCCATCGTGATGTTTTCATCTGTGCTTAGAATTAGGAACACTTGGGCCGATCCTGCGTGTGCAGGAGTAGAACATTGGGAATCGTTTGGTTGACATAAGAGGCGCATTTTAAAGAGACGTGACGAACGGTTATCCAATTGCTTAATCTGCTTGATCTTCACGTTGGGGAATTGGAGTTGTAGCATGACTGGTATGGTACTTACCTTATTGAAGACCATTCTTTATTGTCGAGCAGATTGATGAAGTAAAGATCTTGTATTTCGAAAACCGCGTAAATTTAGTTGTTCTCCATCGTCTTTCTGTGACTTTACTAGCTTGAGTAGGGTGCAATTTTTTTGTCTTCTTTTTTCTTCTTTATATCATCTGGAGTGCACGAATTATCTTAGCTATGTTTGGTCTAGGCATCATTCACGTAAGACTTGGCATTTGTATCCTCTCTCTCTCTCTCTCTCTCTCTCTCTCTCTCTCTCTCTCTCTCATGCTTCTCTATTTCAACAGTGATGGATCCTTTTTCGCTGTAAAGGAGGTTCCTTTGTGGGATCAAGGACACCAAGACAAGCTGACGTTATTGCAGCTTGCGAAGGTAACTGCTCGTTTCTTTCTGTATCTTGTGAACCGGCCCTTAGGCATGACTACTTGACTTACCTCGATCTTATAACTGCCAAGCTGATGTATATTTATCAGACTGCCGTGTATGCAACCGTAGACCTGGTGTGTGTTAAATAGATTTTTCTTTCTTTCTAGTGATGCTTTGCTTTCTTTTCAGGAAATTAATCTTTATAGACGGTTTGAACATGAGAACATAGTTCAATATATCGGCACAGACAAGGTGTGGTTCCGTCTTACTAAAAGTTGTTTTCTGCAGTATCTTTCACTTTGGCATCAATTATGATATCACTGGAACTGAGCAAAATATTTAGGGGAACATGGCTGTGATTGCAGCCACAATATAGTGGTGGCATCATCATCGCTGCATGTATTATCTGCAATTATCCTGTGAGTAAGATCGGAGCAGTTGTGGCTTTTTAGCAGTAACGGCCACTCATGACAGAGACAGGCATTTTTAGGTTCCCTCCACCACGAGAAGAGTTTGTGATGAATTGACTATTACCCGCAATAGTAATTATATGAGAAAGAAAATACGTAGAGTAGACGTCAGTTTATGGACTGAAGCTTTACGTATTCCTTGAGCTCATGCCCGAAGGTTCACTTACAACTCTTTATGCCAAATGCAGCTTGACAGAATCCCAAGTCTCCACATACACTAGGCAAACTCTAGATGGTTTGAATTACCTTCATGACCAGATTGGTTGTTGAGGAGGTCCTAAATACCAAGTGCATTTGAGGAAGCGTAACCAACCTCAGGGCCTTGTCTAGGGGCCTCTTGCCTTGGTACACCTGATTGCTGTGGGTAGGGTGTTGTCATGATCCGATGATTAGTTTGGTGTTATAAGAGTCCTAGACGTCCAGCACAATTAAAATGAAAAAAATGTTAACATCACTGATGTAGTATGCTTTATTTTATTTGCTATTTGGTATATTGTCTCTTATGTATCTTGTTAAAATATCTCATATCGTTTGTTTCTAGGGTTTCGATGGGCCTTATATACATGTAGCCTCTTTCCACCTCATAGCTTAATCTTCTAGGTTCTAACATTGTTTCAGAGCTATCCCTTAATTTATTTCCGTGCGTGGCTCTCTTTTCATCAATTCTATGTGCTATTCTCAGTTCGGTTTGCACGTGTGAGGAGGTGTTAAAGTATTCCCTATGTGGTTTGAATGTGCCTTTATATACATTTTTGTCTTCCCCCACCTAATAATTTGAAATTTTTGGGTTGGATTTTTCTCTTCCAGGATGATAAGAAGCTTTACATTTTCGTTGAGCTCATGACCAAAGGTTCACTTGCAACCCTTTATCACAAATATAACTTGACAGATTCCCAAGTCTCTGCATTCACTAGGCAAATTCTAAATGGTTTGAAGTATCTTCATGACCAGAATGTGGTCCACAGGTATTATAAGAGAGATGCTTGACTTTGCATGTACTTTTGACTAATTGAAATAGTGATTCCCACTTCTCATTTCTGATGGAAGGTTGATTTTGTTAAGGAAAGAGATCATAACCAAACAAAGAGCACATTGAAATATATATATTTTGTTTCATGGCACACCCCCATGGTGCCTTTTGATAATACATTTTTTTACTTATCCAAATACTTTTTGTGGATTTAAGGGAGTTGTCAAATCTTTAAACCAAAACGTAGTGTTATGAGAAGTAGATTTCTTGTGATAATCAGTAAATGACGAAGTAACATTACGAGCTTGTTCAGCAATATTTAGCACAGATAAGATTATTTTACTATGTGAATGGTTGAAGGTGGAAGAGGGATGAGAATTTTAACCTTTTGTATGTCCTACTTGCATCTGTACTGGTTTCTCATGCTTCCAGTTCCTTCATTCTGTAGTGATATCAAATGTGCCAACATACTGGTTGATGCGGGTGGATCTGTGAAACTTGCAGACTTTGGATTGGCAAAGGTATGTCCCATCAGCGAAAGTAAACTCTCTCTCTCTCTGCGTGCGCGCGCGAGTAGCAAAGGCACATGCTCAAAAACATACGCACACAGAAACCTCTTGCGAGCAACAAAGATGCATGTACAAATACGTACTCATGTGCGCACGACAAACACAGGCATAGACATGCACAAAGTGAAGCATGCGTTGCCCTTTACTTTTCCAAGATGACATATCAACTCTCTGTGTTCATCCATACAGGCCACCGAAGTGAGGGCCGCTAAATCCTTCTTGGGAGCTACTCAATGGATTGCGCCTGAGGTTTGCACTCTCCGCTGCCATTGTTTTAAAATACCATCGTTGGCTGTAGAAGGCGCCATATCTTTCCCATTTCTTGTTCATCCTCGTCAGTTGTTACTGCAGGTCGTCAAAAGTTTAAAGAACGGGAGCTATGAGTTGGCAGCTGATATTTGGAGCCTTGGGTGCACTGTTTTGGAGATGTTAACACGAGAGCCTCCATATTCTCACCTAGGACTGGTATGTAATTAAGTAACCTTCTTTTTATGTTTTATATCCTCAAGAATTTAGGGTTGTCAGAGCCCAACTGAAATTTCGTGAATTTTTGGTTTTCGGTTCGGATAATTGAAAAAATAACTGTTCTTTTTTTTCTTCCCGATTCAGTTTATTTCGGCTCGGTTAACATAACCGAGCAGAACCGCTAACACCCCTACTCGAGGTCCATGTTATGCCGGAGTTACTACCATAAGTTGAGCGCATATTGTGATGAGTCCATTAGGCCGTCATTCTGAGAAAGCAAAATGAGTAAGCGCACTACATAGAAAAGAGAGAGGACAGCGAATTCAATGACAATCATCAAGAGTAAGGTCGTGTCAAAAGGATATGCATAGTATTTATGGCCAATGGTTGGTTGGGATTCTGGAGCAAATGATTAGTTAGCATGGTGTGAAAACTCGGCTGAACATTTGAATCTTGACTCTCTTTTTTAAGTAATTTGGCATTGTTGTCTAATACTTTTAATCACTAGTAACATTGAGTGTTAAATAGTATCCCACCTGTAGATATTGGGTACACATGTAACCCTACCATTCAGTCTCAAGAATCTCTCCATCTTCTCCTTCACTGTCACACGGTACTTGAGCAACCAAGAGAGATTCAAATTCTAACATCGTCATCGCCATCTCTGCTCCAGTTTTGATGAGAGCAGCACTGACAGTGATTATTCCCTTCTAAGTCCTTTCATTGTGTAATGTCCTCTGATCTGTCACTCACCATTATCGACCTTGGTGATTTCCTTATCGCCTTTGAGTGTTGATTCTCCGCCGCTTCTCTCTGAATCAACTGTTGACCTGGATGGCTGTCTTCTCTGCTTGGGTGGGTTACTTTGGAATAGGTACTTTCTCAATTTGGTTGGTAACTTTCGAATATTATGGCGATTTTCATGTTCTATGTCAAGTTGGCAACTTCTCCATACACATAGTAAGTTTTCCATCAGGGATGGTAATTAACTGATCGATGTTGGGCACGATGGCACAGAAACCTTCTTTTGTTGATAGAATGGCTGCTGCTTAAGTTTGCAGTGCTCTGGTCTTGTGAGTGAATTGTGAAGGTTGCACTGCTTTGTGCTTATCTTTGGATTTTGTTTATTATAAAGGCAAAAAAGTAGTACCGTCCTACTCAAAGCCATCATAAAACATGCAACTAACATCCCTGTCTTTTACTTTTCCATCAAATTTTGGACATTTGAGAATTTCGAGCAAAAAGCAATCGATACTTATGCTTAATTAGGAGTAGTTGGCAAACATTTATGCAGTTGGTTCCTGTGAACTGTTGTTAACATGGCAGATGATTGCCCAAAGTATGATGCGCGTGAGATTTGTCGACGGATCTTATTGGTTTATCCAGCCGTCACATGTTAGTTCCCCCTGGATTTATGATTAACACTATTGCCCCCACTTCGTGTTCTTTCTTATTGTGGCAGTGGGAAGCATTGGAAGAAATCAGAGCGGGCGTACTTCCTGAAGTTCCTGAGTCTTTATCAACAGACGCTCAAGACTTCATCCGCAAATGCTTGTGTGTAGACCCAAAGGATCGGCCTTCGGCTGCAAAGTTGCTAGACCATCCCTTTGTGAGGAAGCCACCTACTTCTTCTGGTTTTTTGCTCCACCTTGTTAAAAATCGTATTGTCACAGGGTTTTGCCATGCCATCCCTTTTCGATTCATTGCTCCTGAAGATATCTCCATCAACTTACCACATCTCTACTCTCCAAAGATTTATAACTCTTAACAGTCTATGATAAACTTTTAAATTGGAGCAACCAGTCCATGTATCTGTAGTGTCTATGGTCCATTTTCCAATTCCCTAGCAAACTTGTCACATTCTATGGTTTTCTCCGTAAGTTTTAATTATGCCTCCGGATCGTCCTGAAAGTTTCTATAGCGGTTAATTGGTATGCAATAGGTTAATTGGCATTTCCATGAGGGAGAGGTGTGAGCAAGTGACTGTCACACCATGAAAACAACCATAGCTGCAGTTTCCCTTAGCATATATCAGAATTTAGGAATATCAACACGAAAGTTTTGGTAGTGTGACGGTGACCACAACACTTTGAGAAATGGAAGTGGATAAATATGCTTCGTACTTCCTGCAATTGTCGAACCTTCTCATAAAGTGGCCTCATGTCTAAAGAGCTTTTATTGGACACTGGACGGAAGCCCCAGACTACTTAAAGGAGCAACTTAATCGAATGGCCTCGCCTTCTTTTGTGGGTGGGTGTCTTTTGGAAGATTGTTGGTCTCCCAAAGCAAATGGTCTCATGTTTTAAAGCATCAGGGAGGACGCGACAGTTATTAGATGTTTTTCATGTCTCAACTTTTCTTAGCAGCCTCGATGGTGTCGAAACTCTTTGATTTTTAGACGACTCCTTTTGTTGTTTTGATTGCAGACCAAGTCCTTCCAGCGAAAGAGTTTTAACTCACCACGGGAGACATTCAGATAGGAAAAACAGGATGGAGCAGTATTCAGCTTTCTCTGGTGTTTGTGTAAATCTTATAAGCTGAAATGCCAGGGGTGTCGTCATGGTTTGTCCAACTTAAATTGTAGGTGGCGCTTTTCGAATGCTGCTGCATTTCTTTGAACCACTCGATGGTTGGCGGCATATTGATGACTGGCAAACACTCCCAAAGGCGTCGCCAAGCTTATAATGTAGTACTTTTTCTTTTGCCGGGTAACATCTCTTTGGCAGTGGAGGGCCATCTCTATTAAATTGAACTTCTCAAAGATCGACTGTCCTTGCGAACGGTAGTCTTGGGCTGCGACTGATTTTCTGGTGTCTTTCGTCTGCTCGAGATGAGCACGCCTTGTTTATCTGGGAATTGCAAATAGCATGTCATGGTTTGTATTTTCGGTTAGAAAGAAAGGAAGAAAACAAAGATGGCAACGAGGCAGCGCATCTGATGACAATTTTTCTGCCTCTAGGAAGCGTAGATAGGTGCACCCATCTTCTACAGGATCAAAGATTGGACACACATAGAGTTTTGCGGCAGAATGCGCATTAGCTTCCTTTCCGTTTGTTTTTATTTAACGACACGCCGCTTCAAGAGGAGCACTCAGACAGCGATGAAATTTTCGTACCGACAACAATCGGGTCCATTGACGCAAGGAGCGAAAACTGATTTTACAATTGTGGTATACGCTCACGCTCAACATTTAGGAGGGGGGGAGGGTTCTTGGAAACGCAGCCGTGCTTCCCAAGAGTCCTTCCAAACTTTTTTTCTCCTATCCTTGTTTCATTCTTGTCCATTTTAGATCTTCTTTTTGTGTAAATGTCTCTTGATGGGGAGTGTGTAGTATATGGCTGAGAGCATAAATGGGTTATGAGGGCACTATCTGGGCAAGCATTTCCTTTCCTTTCCTTTCCTTTCCTTTCTCAATGTTTATTTCCAATGGCCAAATTTTCTACTGCATAAATGTCGATTGCAGTTTAAAGTGGCGATTCATTTTCATCCTATTTATGCTTGAAAATGATCAAATCTTCACGTTGACATCACAAAACTTATGCTTAAGTTGGCAATCGGGTTTCTGACTTATGAGGTGACCTTTTTCTCTTGGCATTTGAGATCCACTCTTCATTTTCTTCAAATTGCTGAGAATCTCCCCACGGTACCATGAGGGTTAATCAAACGTGCACTCCTCTCAATTCATGTCTAAAAGTAACTGTCAAGAGTACAAAATATGCTGCCGGAGCTTTTCTATTGTACACAAAAGGTGTGTCCACCGAGTCGGTTGTGAACATTTCAATTTGAAGAAACACCCTTTCTTGATGTCTGACTCAACTGAACCTTAGGGAATCATTGGCTCAAGTATTTCATTGTGATACCTCAAATATTGCAATAAAAAACAACCCTGCAAAGTTTTGACTGGATTGACAATTTCATTTTCACAAGACTAGAAGACACTTCCGCTTGCTTAAGTACAATAAGGCATATACATAATGAGGCAATTGTGTACCCAAGTCGCAGAGAGACCAGTCAGTTGAGAAGCAAGCAATGAAACGGCAGTTGCTTGATCAGAAAACAAAGAGACCTAGAAAACGAGGATTTATGATGGTGTCGTATAGCTTTCGGTTTTTTGATGATTCACATGCTTAAATCACCGAACTCATTTGTGCAGGCAAGGAGGCTCTGCAGTCCGCTGAGATAGAATGAGCAGTCTCCGAGAGATTGGTCTTCATCTCCGAGATTTTGCATTCCATATACTCTTTGTGCTTTGAGACCATATCGACCAGTGAAAAGAGCTCGAAAGCGCACCTCTGGATTTCTTCTTCGCTTTCTTTGATGGCTTCCTGCTGATTTATTTTAGATGTCTAAAAAAACAAGTGGTGGCAACAAATCATGCTGCGTGAAACTATACATGCTTACTCTGCAAGAACAATCTTCTACCGGAAGATCGATCGATCACGTTCCAAAAGTCAGGAATCCTACTGATTGTATGGCACGACTTTAATTCTGTTAACTTTCAGCACAAAAGATTTCTAGCCATATATTTTGGTGACAGAATTCAAATAATTAGACCATTCCATACCATCAAGACATCTGCAGCTTCTCTTTCCACGATGTTCAAGTTATGAGCTTCTACTTCAACATCCTCCACCATCCTTTGCACCTCCAGTGCACATCTGTGAATGTAGTCTTGCATTTCTTGCTTCAGTAGATTCATTTGACCTTCAAGCTGCGCAAATTCTTGCATTAGAGCTTTTGCCAATACAAGGAAAGAAGAGACAAGTAGACCAAAAATTCTTGCATTATGCTATCTATCATGATGTAATATCATGCTACTGTCCTTCAGATGTTACGGGATTATGCACTTCGATATGTACAGCATGTGTTAACGTACAATATGTTTCCTGACACCAGTGATAACATTTTTTAGCTAGTTTTGTTCTCAAAGGACACCCACACCATATGCTTCTACAGCTCCACATATTATGCTGAGCATTAACAGAAAGAAAAATAATTTCAAACATCAACAGAATCCTACTTCGTGTAGGTAATGGTGAGTTCTATGACTGCTTTGTTCTAAAAGTATATCAAGCACTAAATCGAAACTCTTCAATACTAAAATCAACAAAAATTTTCTCAACGGCCATTAACTACCCAGAACAAGCTGTTGCTACTCAATCCCTCAGCTCTACGTAACGAACCTCTAGTGATCCTGTCAATACACCCACACTTGGTTGGATGCTATCGCCAATTTCTCTTTTTAGTTTCACCAACAAATTTTTAATTTCATTAAGTATCATAGTTTTCATCAAGAAGTCAAAAACTAACTTTTGGATCCTTTTGGCAGCCCCCTCAAATAAAACATAAAGTGGGGAAAGGACAAGAAAATGAAGTGATTTGATTCTTCGGGTATCCTATAATTGACCATCGATGGTCCACACGACTAATGTGCCAACCTTTTCTCCCTCGTCAATAATTGGTCGTTGCTATAGCAACAACAATGGATTTCCTCCACAGGCTGTTTTTTCCATCTGTTCTAATCCAGCGTATCTTTTAGTTCCACTCATTGTTATGCAACATCCTATAATTCTTAACCTGTACAAGTAGAGAAAACTAAAAATGGAATTGATCATTGTTCAAGTGAGGGAAGTAGTTCCTATCTTAGTGGCTTAAATGTTCAACTACCTCCCAGTTATATTTCTTTAAACATAGTTTGGCAAGAAGCATCAGATTCTAAGAAAGTGCCATGACATGACTTCTTTTTTGAGATGAAATACGCAAAAGATTGTTGCTGTCAAACAAAATTTGGTTTGCCACACCTACAATTCTCCGCATTGTTTCGTGGCAATGAGGGATTAATGGAATACGACCTCTCCTTCTTCCGCCAGTGCACTATGCAACTGTTTTTGTTGGCACGCATTCTTGCCTTATTTTTCCCATTAAAGTTCACAAAATTGCTTTTATTGTCATCTGATTTAAACCTTTACTAAATTAACGCCGATCGAGCAGATTCTCACTAAACGCTGATCGTTTATTGAGGAGGTCCTCAAAACCAAAGTGCACTTCAGTAAGCGTAACCAACTTAACAATGATTTCTTGTCCCTGTTCGTCGGGGCCTTGTCTAGGGGCCTCTTGCCTTCGCACACCTGATTGCTGTGGGAAGAGTGTTGTCATGTTTTAATGATTAGATAGGCGTTATAAGAGGCTTATACATTGAGCATCATTAGGATCAGCAAAATGTGTAAACATCGCTGATTTTTGTTTTGCTATCTGGTATGGTTGTCTATGTACTGGTTAAAATATCTTATATCATTGATTTATGGGGTTTCAATGGTCCTTTATATACATATAGCCTTCTTCCACTTAATAGCCTAATCTTTTGGGTTCTGACATAGATTGGGAATCAGGTTCTACCCAAATTTATTTTCGTGCTTTGTTCCCTTTTCATCAATTCCATGTCCAGTTGTTTGTCCAATTTGCATGTGAGAGAGGGTGTTAAAGTATTTCACGTCGCTTGTCTATGTGGTTTTAATGTGCCCTATATACTTTTAATCTTCATCCCCTTAATAGCTTAAATTTTTTGGTAGGATATTCTAAGATATATATATATTTTTTACTCTCTTCCAGGATGGTAAGAAGCTTTACGTATTCCTTGAGCTCATGAGCAAAGGTTCACTTGCAACCCTTTATGACAAACGCAAGTTGAGAGATTCCCAAGTCTCCGCATTCACTAGGCAAATTCTAAATGGTTTAAAGTATCTTCATGACCAGAAAGTGGTACACGGGTATAAGAAAGAAGCTTGACTTTGCATTTGTCGTTTTGACTATTTGAAATAGTGATTCACATTTCTCATTCCTGATTGAATGTTGATTTTGGTAAGGAAAGAGATCATAACCAAACAAAGAGCACACTGAAATTTATATAATTTGTTTCATGGTACACTCCCTCGGTGCCTTTTGATGATACTTCTTTTCCTTAGCCAAATACTTTTCTGGATTTAAGGGAGTTGTCAAATGTTTGAACCAAAATGTATTGTTATGAGAAGTAGATTTCTTGTGATAACCAGCAAACAACGTAAGTAACACTACGAGCTTTTACAGCAATGTTTAGCATAGACAAGATTATTTTACTATTTGAATGCTTGACTTGCTTACATATACTATGGACAATTATGCCGTTTTCTCATGCTTCCAGTTCCTTCATTTTGTAGGGACGTTAAATGTGCTAACATATTGGTTGATACGAATGGAACTGTGAAACTAGCAGACTTTGGACTGGCAAAGGTATTTATCATTAGCGAAAGTGAACTCTCTCTCTCTCTCACGCGCGCGAGCAACTAAGACACATGCAAAACACTTGCACATGCACGAAGCACATGCAAGAGCAACAAAAGACGCATGTACAAATACATACACGTGCAGGAATATGCGCAAGCATTGAAATTGTGCAGCACACATACAAATGGATGAGCGCATGACAAACACACGTATAGACTGTGTCGTCCTTTACTTTTCCAAGATGACATGTCAACTTTCTGTTTTATTCATACAGGCCACCGAAAGGAATGCTGCTAAGACCTTCATTGGAAGTGCTTTTTGGATGGCACCTGAGGTTTGCACCCTCCGCTGCCATTTTTTAACATACTATTTTTTGACATCTTTTCCTTATTTTGTCTTCTTTGTTGGTCGCAAGTGCAGGTTGTCAATCCAAAGAAAAGATGCTCTCAGTCGAACAGAAGCTATGGGATGGAAGTTGATATATGGAGCCTAGGGTGCACTGTTTTAGAGATGTTGACACGCCAGCGTCCATATCCTAAATTAGATAAAGTATGTAACTAAGTAACGTTCGTTTTATGTTTTATCTCTTCGAGATCTGTGTTATGCCAGAATTACTAACTAGTCGCAACATTTTTGTTATTGATACTTATAATCTGAGCTCAGCTAAGGGCGTGTTTTGACGAGTCCATTAGGCCGTCATTTTGAGAAAATAAAAGGAGTAAGAGCACTATGTAGAAAAGAGAGAGGACAGAGAATTATTGATATTTATCAAGAGTAGGTTGTGTCAAGGGATATGCATAGTATTTATGGCCGACGGTTGAGATCCTGGAGCAAATGGTTATCTAACATGGTACGAAAACTCAGTTGCATATTAAATTTTGACTCTCTTTTAAGTAATTTGACATTGCTGTCTAATACTTTTAATTATTAGTATAAGTGTACCGTTGCATGCATTAAGATAATCGAATATTGTACGTATGTTAATAGTATCCGCCCAATAGATGTGGCGTACACATATAACCCTACCATTTAGTCTCAAGAATCTCTCCGTCTTCTCCTTCACTGTCACATGGTACTTGAGCAACCAAGAGATTGAAATCCTAATATTGTTATCGCCGTCTCTGCTTCAGTCCCGAGAGCAGATCGATAATCGATTGCTTCGTGTTCGTTACTGCATCCTTTATTGTGTGGTTCTCCTCTGATCTGTCACTTGCCATTATCACTCTCAATGTTTACCTCGTTGCTTTTGAGTATCGATCCTCCACTGGTCTTGTCTGAATGAATTGTTGACCGGGAAATCTTCTCTGCTAGGGTTAGTTTTTTGGATATGGAAGTTAGCAACATTTCAATTTGGTTGGTAACTTTCGATTATGACAATTTTCATGTCCTATGTCAAGTTGGCAACTTCTCCATAAGCGTAGTAAGTTTTCCATCAAGGATGGTAATTACTAGCTCTAGCCAGTAAATCACCTGCTGATGTTATCCCTTTCTAGGGCATGACAGCATAGAAACACCATTGTTCACAGAATGGCTGCCGCTAAAGTTTGGATTGCTATGGTCTTATGAGTGAACTCTGAAGGTTGCCCTGCTTATGTGCTTATCTTAGGATTTTATTTACTGCATAAGGTGAGTGAAGGTGCAACTAACGCCCCCTTTCTTTTACTCTTTTGTTAAATTTAGGACACTTCAGAATTTTGAGCAAAAAGAATGGATACTTACGTTTCATTGGAAGTAGTTGGAAGACATTCACGTTGTTGGTCCCTGTGAACGTACGGTTACAGATCATCCATGTCTCCCACTCTGCAATAACTGTGATTCCAAAATGATCATGACAGATGATTGCCGGAAGCATAATGCCCTTGGATTTACCTGTAGAACTTATTGATTTATCCTGCTGTCATATGTTAGTTCCCCCTGGATTTAATATTAACACTGGCCTCTGCTACATTCCCTTTCTTATCATGGCAGGCCCAAGCATTGTACAGAATTGGCAAGGGTATGCGTCCTCGAGTTCCCCATTCTTTATCAAGCAACGCTCGAGATTTCGTCCTCAAATGCTTGCGAAAAAACCCAAAGGATCGGCCTTCCGCAGCCGTGTTGCTAGACCACCCTTTTGTGAGGAAGCCACCTGCTGCTTCTGGTTTTGCTTCACCTCTCTTCAACGACTGATGGTCATAATGTTCTGCCAGGCCGTCCCTTTTCGGTTCATCGCTCTGAATGTAAATTTACACTATCCGTTTGTTATTTTGTCGTTGCATCGCTAGTGGGAGATTTCTTCTTTTGGGCAAATGAAAAGATACCTTCATCAACTTACCACATTTCTTCTGTTTACTCCAAATTTTTTTTTAAATTGGAGCAAACAGTCCATGTATTTATATTTATAGTGTCTATGGTCCGTTTCCCAATTCCCTTGCAAACTTGTCACCTTCTACAATGTTCTACAATTTTCTCTATAAGCTTTATTTATTCCCCAGATCATCCCGAAACTTTGAAATGAGTGAGTTGTCCTTAGCGGTTAATTGGTACGCCATAGGTTAATCGGCCTATCCATAGGTGAGAGGCGTGCGCCATTGATCATCACATCAAAAAAACAACCGTAGCTACGGTTCTTCCTTAGAATAAATTAGAATATAAGAAGATTAACATGGAAGTTTCGGTAGCGACAATTATCATTTGAGGAACAAAAGTGGATAAATGTGCTTTGTGCTTTCTGCAATTGTCCTTGCAAAGTTGACTCATGTCCTAAGAGCTTTCATCGGACCCCGGATGGAAAGCCCCAGGCTACTTCAGGGACCAACTTAATTGAATGGCCTGGTCTTCTTTCGTGGAAATTAGGTCTATGATCTAGCCTAATCTGGAGTTCAAACTCTAAAACTAACCCTAATCCTAAATAAAACTGATGGTAGTCTCCGACCTTCTCCAGTCCTCCTAGCTCCATGACTCGATCTCCCCCGCTATCTCATTGAATTCATTCATGCTTCACACTCAATGAAAGCATTATGATGTTCACACAATGATCGATCAGACAAAACCGTCAAACAAACACGTCACAGGGTGGGCTTTCCAAATCATCGACTAATCATTGAAGGGTACAAATCACACTCAGCACATCACAATTATGAAGCACATCAAGCAAGGGAAGTCACACGCTTGAGCACGGTTTTATTTCGCGGAAGATGAATAATTTGAAAAAAAAAATACTTAAAAATTATGGCCTACAAAAATGAATGAATGAAAAATAATTTTATTGTCTACAAAGTCTTCTAAATTTTTGTAGCTCATCACTTTTTGAGATTTTTAGGTTAAAACTTCCTAGTCTTCAAATTACTTACTATCTATCAAATCGAAACTTAGGATGTCAGAATTATTTCTCCAAGTCATCAATTTCTTTTTATGGTTTTTCCGTTCACTAAAGTCGAATCACCTAATTACTAGGACTGACTCAGCGGACTCCGAAATTGAAGAACATCATAATGTGCATTTTAACTAAACCAATAATACTCCATGCATCACGTTCAATTGGCCTCAAATCACTCCTAATCAACATCATTCTACATCATGAATTTCATCAATCAATTAAGAACGAAAATCATACGAATTCGCATTGAAATCAACACCTATGCTAATCAATCGTTGAATCGAAGCATGTATGAAATTACATCAACTAATTCTTATTAAGTAGGCATTAACACGAGCTTTCTAGTTCTCAGCCAGCAAGTTAATCAGCTAATCCTAAGCATGACTCTAGACTACTACAAGTGAGGAATATTCTTGGTTACATGCAAGCCTTAGAATTGCAATTATAATACAAAACGTTCCTACATGTGATACGGGCCTAAGTCTATCTTGCTAAACTACAACCTTTGGATGTCTTGAAACAAAGACAGGCGCATGTTCGAATATCTTTTCTATTTCTCGCACAATACACATCTCTCATATATGAACAAGACTATTAGAAATCAAATACGCCCGCTCTAGAGCAAAACCCAAGATGACCCAGGTTGGTTTGACTAAACGTTATCTAAAATGCAGAGCTAGATGTGAACTTCCTTTTTCATTTGTATCTAAGCAGACCATTAGGCAGTCCACAATTTGCGTAACGCCGTGAGTTAAAATGCAGCAGAAAAATCATAATGGAAATTCACCGAAACTGAAAATCTCATCACATCATGTCTTAAGTTTGAATCTAACGAAGAAAAAGGAAAGTGAGTGCATAAGAGAGAAGTACGAGATGCAAAGAAAATCTTAATGATCGAGCCTTCACTTTATCTCAAAAAAGTTTAAACTCAAACCGTGGCTTCAAAATTTCAATTTCAAATCCAAAATAATGTATGGAGCGAGAAGAGGGAGGAAGGGGAGAGATTACGAGTTGAAAAGTGGGCCCCAATGTGGATGCGTGGCGTTCGATGAATGGAGCGGCGAGGGACATGTCTATGCAATATTTTCTCTATGATATGGTCCTATACCGACCAAACTCGCGTCGATGGTTCGATCTTCATGCCGGAACGGCAAGGGGAGTGCAACAGCCGTCGGATCTTTTAATCTTCCTGGGATTTATCTGATGGGCTATTCATAATAGTAAAGTTCAGCTCATGGGCTAAACGGGTTTTGCTGTGGCTTGGTGGATTGGACCGGAAAAATGGTCTGAAGTGAAAATGGGTTTGGACTTGGTTTTTATCGTTTCCACTTCTCCTTTTTTATTGAAAAATGGTCTGATTGGCGTCACTATACGCTGAAACCTTGAATTTCCTTTTTTTTTTGTATCATTTTTGAATTTTACGTCGACTTGCTCTAGAAATGTTGTTTCCAGTTTTTCACTAGTTAGATATTGGGAAAATTTCAAATAAGGTTCTTAAGTGTTCTTATTTTCTTAAATAAGGGTCTAAAGTGGCTATATCAGTCTCAAAGAAGAGTCTGACCTCTTCGGTCGAAGGGCATATCCGTCCTTTGGTTTTCTGAAATTTTTCTTTTCTTTTCTTTCCTTTCTTTTCTTTTTCCTTTTTTTTTTTTTTTTCTTTTCCTTTTTTCTTTTTCCCTCTTTTCACCTTGACCATTTTTTCCCAAAGATCGCCCTTGTTTCTCACGCCAGCCATTGCTTGAGGTCTAGCGCCTTGGCGCAATGATGGCAGGGGGAGGGAAAAGGAAAAGGAAAGGAAAGAAAAGAAAATATATATATATATATATATATATATATATATATATATATATACTTTCTAAAATATACTTATAATTTTTTTTTTTTGGTGAAATACCCCTTCTCCAAGGGTGGCCAGAATAGTTAGTGGGCGCGAAATGGTAACCATTTTGTTCGGAAATCAAATTCAAATTGATTTTGAATTTTTTTCGAAATTGATTTTTGGAGGAGAAATACATTTGATAAAACATGACTAATTCTACTTCAGAAATTGATTTCTGTAACAGAAATCTATTTTTATTTTTATTTTTATTTTATTTTTGTTTTTGTTTTTGTTTTTATTTTTATTTTTACTTATTTTATTTATTTTATTTATTTTTGATTTTTTTGGGCATCTCAAAAAAATTAAATTTCACTCAAAGTGGCTGCCCAAAGGTATTTTAAGTCATTTTGTGAAGTTTTTAAATTTTTTATTTTTTTATATATTTTTTGAGAAAAATTCACCAAATTTCCTACTTTCTCAAAATCTGAATTTTTTATTTTCTGAGGAAAATTTTTGATGGCCGGGGGCATTTTAGAAAAAAAAAGGAAAAAAAAAAAAAAGGAAAGCAAAAATATATATTTTTAAAATATCAAATATTTCGTAATTTTTTTTTGACCGAAATACAGTAAACCCCTTCGTATTTCCAACGAAGACATTTTGGAGAATAGTTGATGGCCGGCCAAAAATTCTTATTTGAAATGATTTGATTACTTTATGCCTCTATTTGATATTAGCATGGCCACCTTAGATCCATATTTGAAATAATGTCAATTTCATATCTTTATTTGAAATTTCCCCGGACAAAGAGATATTGCAATAAATCAACCCTGCAAAGGTTGACTAGATTGACGGATTCATTTCCGAATCGAGTGCAAGAAGGCATCGACCAAAATAAACAAGACTAGAAGACACACCGCTTGTTTCAACTTCCAAGCACAAGATGGCATGTACATAATGGGAGGGAATCGCGTAGAGAGGCCAGTCGGGTCGAGAAGCAAAGCAGTAAAGACGGGGCAAATGGGCTCCGTAGTCTGTCGAGATAGCATTCGCGGTCTCGGAGACACGGGGTCATCATCTCTCCAAGATCTCGTGTTGCATGTACTAATCGCGCCGTGACATCGTATCGACCGGCGAGACGAGCCGGAAAGCGTGCTTCTGGATTTCTTCTTCGCTTTTCTCCCGATGGCTTCCTGTTGCTTCATTGTAAGATGGTCTGGCTAAACAAAAACCCCGAGTCGTGAAGAACAAAACCATGCTGCCGCGCGAAATCAGATATGCTCACTCCGCAAGAAGTAGTCGTCTACCCGAAGACGATCACGTCGTTCCAACCAAAACAGGGGATCCTAGTGATCGTGCGGCCCGGCCCAAATTCGGTTTACTTTCGCCCCCAGAAGATGCCTGGCCATATATTTCAGGGACCGGACGGTGCTCGTTTCCGAACGGGAAAATGACATAAACAGTCCTTGAATTTTAATTCGATATGCAATTTGATCCCTGAACTTTTAATTTGTTCAATATAGTCCTTGAACTTTTACCCAATCTTCAATATGGTCCCCGAACTTTCAATTGGTTCAATGTGGTCCCCTGAACTTTGGGTACATATTTAATATAGTCCCTGAATTTTATAAAAATGTTCAATATAGTCCTTCCATTAATTCAAGTTCAAGGACTATATTGTATATTTTCATATAGTTCAGGAATTAAATTGAACATTTACTAAAAGGTCAGAGATCAAGTTGAACAAATTGAAAGTTCAGGGACCATATTAAATATTAGGTTAAAGTTCGGGGACTATATTGAACAAATTAAAAGTTCATTAACCAAATTACACATTGAGCTAAAATTCGGGTACTGTTTGTGTTATTATCCATTTTCGAATTGTTTTAATCATGCATCCGGCAGAACTCCACCAACCTGTCGAAGGTGGGGATTGCAAAGGCAGCCCCTACGCGTGTTAACTCTAACCACGGGTTTCGCAAGGTTACCGACTCACCCGTCTTTTTCGCCGTCGATCGTCTTTTTCTACATTTCGTCGAGAGAGAGAGAGGAAAGACGAGAGTAGGATTATACTTACCGATCCTCTCTCTAGAAGGAGAGTGCGTGATGCGGTCCAAACGGAAAGTGAAATGGTGATGCGATTAGATGGTTTTTTTCTATTATTTTAGTATTTTTTATGAGTTAATTTTAAGGGTTGATGCTTATTAACTTTCTTATTATGATTAGATTTTCTATTATAATTAGATTTTCAATTTAGATTAGGTAACTTTTCTATTATAATTAGGTTTCCTATTATAATTAGGTTTAATGTATTTAGGATTTGTTTTGAAGAGATAATGCCATTAATATTGAATTTCGAAATTTCTTCTATAAATAAATAAGATTTTGCTCGAATTATTCGGGTGAACTGCTCTTCGCGAGACGCGCGCAAACGATGGAGGGAGAAGGCTCCGAGTCGATGGCCGCTCCTCCTCCTCCTCCTCCCACGATCTTCCACAGCTGCATTCCGCATGAAGCGGATGGGTCGTCTGGAGTAGATTCCGGCTGTTCGACTGATGCTGCCGGAGACGAGAAGGAGCCTACTAGGGATGGGGACGGTGTGCGGAACACCCCTTCTGTGCCCAGATGGCACACTGTTTCTCCCCAGGGGAGTTTGAATCCAAAATTCACCTCTTGGAGAAAGACCCGGAAGTTGGGAAGGGGGTCACTCGCAGATGTCTATAAAGTCGTCACTGAGTAAGATTCCCTTGGCTTCTCTCTTTGATAACCGTTTAGTTTATTCTTGGTATACGAGCGAGTGAGCGAGCGATCTTCGGGGGGCGAAGCACGGTCGGCGTTCGCCCATCGTGATGTTTTCATCTGTGCTTAGAATTAGGAACACTTGGGCCAATCCTGCGTGTGCAGTAGAACATTGGGAATCGTTTGGTTGACATAAGAGGCGCATTTTAAAGAGACGTGACGAACGGTTATCCAATTGCTTAATCTGCTTGATCTTCACGTTGGGGAATTGGAGTTGTAGCATGACTGGTATGGTACTTCCTTATTGAAGACCATTCTTTATTGTCGAACAGATTGATGAAGTAAAGATCTTGTATTTCAAAAACCGCGTAAATTTAGTTGTTCTCCATCGTTTTTCTGTGACTTTACTGGCTTGAACAGGGTGCAATTTTTTTTGTCTTTTTTTTGTCTTCTTTATATCATCTGGAGTGCACGAATTATCTTAACTATGTTTGGTCTAGGCATCATTCACGAAAGACTTGGCATTTTTGTCCTCTCTCTCTCTCTCTCTCTCTCTCTCTCTCTCATGCTTCTCTATTTCAACAGTGATGGATTCTTTTTCGCTGTAAAGGAGGTTCCTTTGTGGGATCAAGGACACCAAGGCAAGCTGACGTTATTGCAGCTTGCGAAGGTAACTGCTCGTTTCTTTCTGTATCTTGTGAACTGGCCCTTAGGCATGACTACTTGACTTACCTCGATCTTATAACTGCCAAGCTGATGTATATTTATCAGACTGCCGTGTATGCAACCGTAGACCTGGTGTGTGTTAAATAGATTTTTCTTTCTTTTGACTCTTTCTTTCTAGTGATGCTTTGCTTTCTTTTCAGGAAATTAATCTTTATAGACGGTTTGAACATGAGAACATAGTTCAATATATCGGCACAGACAAGGTGTGGTTCCGTCTTACTAAAAGTTGTTTTCTGCAGTATCTTTCACTTTGGCATCAATTATGATATCACTGGAACTGAGCAAAATATTTGGGGAACATGGCTGTGATTGCAGCCACAATATAGTGGTGGCATCATCATCGCTGCATGTATTATCTGCAATTATCCTGTGAGTAAGATCGGAGCAGTTGTGGCTTTTAGCAGTAACGCCACTCATGACAGGGACAGGCATTTTAGGTTCCCTCCACCACGAGAAGAGTTTGTGATGAATTGACTATTACCCGCAATAGTAATTATATGAGAAATAAAATACGTAGAGTAGACGTCAGTTTATGGACTTTGAAGCTTTACGTATTCCTTGAGCTCATGCCCGAAGGTTCACTTACAACTCTTTATGCCAAATGCAGCTTGACAGAATCCCAAGTCTCCACATACACTAGGCAAACTCTAGATGGTTTGAATTACCTTCATGACCAGATTGGTTGTTGAGGAGGTCCTAAATACCAAGTGCATTTGAGGAAGCGTAACCAACCTCAGGGCCTTGTCTAGGGGCCTCTTGCCTTGGTACACCTGATTGCTGTGGGTAGGGGATCCGATGATTAGTTTGGTGTTATAAGAGTCCTAGACGTCCAGCACAATTAAAATGAAAAAAGTGTTAACATCACTGATGTAGTATGCTTTAATTTATTTGCTATTTGGTATATTGTCTCTTATGTATCTTGTTAAAATATCTCATATCGTTTGTTTCTAGGGTTTCGATGGGCCTTATATACATGTAGCCTCTTTCCACCTCATAGTTTAATCTTTTGGGTTCTAACATTATTTCAGAGCCATCCCTTAATTTATTTTAGTGCGTTGCTCTCTTTTCATCGATTCTATGTGCCATTCTCAGTTTAGTTTGCCTGTGTGAGGAGGTTTTAAAGTATTCCCTATGTGTTTTCAATGTGCCTTATATACATTTTTGTCTTCCTCCACCTCATAATTTGAAATTTTTGGGTTCATTTTTCTTTTCAGGATGATAAGAAGCTTTACATATTCCTTGAGCTCGTGACCGAAGGTTCACTTGCAAACCCGTATCACAAATATAACTTGAGAGATTCCCAAGTCTCTGCATTCACTAGGCAAATTCTAAATGGTTTGAAGTATCTTCATGACCAGAATGTGGTCCACAGGTATTATAAGAGAGATGCTTGACTTTGCATGTACTTTTGACTAATTGAAATAGTGATTCCCACTTCTCATTTCTGATGGAAGGTTGATTTTGTTAAGGAAAGAGATCATAACCAAACAAAGAGCACATTGAAATATATATATTTTGTTTCATGGCACACCCCCATGGTGCCTTTTGATAATACATTTTTTTACTTATCCAAATACTTTTTGTGGATTTAAGGGAGTTGTCAAATCTTTAAACCAAAACGTAGTGTTATGAGAAGTAGATTTCTTGTGATAATCAGTAAATGACGAAGTAACATTACGAGCTTGTTCAGCAATATTTAGCACAGATAAGATTATTTTACTATGTGAATGGTTGAAGGTGGAAGAGGGATGAGAATTTTAACCTTTTGTATGTCCTACTTGCATCTGTACTGGTTTCTCATGCTTCCAGTTCCTTCATTCTGTAGTGATATCAAATGTGCCAACATACTGGTTGATGCGGGTGGATCTGTGAAACTTGCAGACTTTGGATTGGCGAAGGTATGTCCCATCAGCGAAAGTAAACTCTCTCTCTCTCTGCGTGCGCGCGCGAGTAGCAAAGGCACATGCTCAAAAACATACGCACACAGAAACCTCTTGCGAGCAACAAAGATGCATGTACAAATACGTACTCATGTGCGCACGACAAACACAGGCATAGACATGCACAAAGTGAAGCATGCGTTGCCCTTTACTTTTCCAAGATGACATATCAACTCTCTGTGTTCATCCATACAGGCCACCGAAGTGAGGGCCGCTAAATCCTTCTTGGGAGCTACTCAATGGATTGCGCCTGAGGTTTGCACTCTCCGCTGCCATTGTTTTAAAATACCATCGTTGGCTGTAGAAGGCGCATATCTTTCCCATTTCTTTTTCATCCTCGTCAGTTGTTACTGCAGGTCGTCAAAAGTTTAAAGAACGGGAGCTATGAGTTGGCAGCTGATATTTGGAGCCTTGGGTGCACTGTTTTGGAGATGTTAACACGAGAGCCTCCATATTCTCACCTAGGACTGGTATGTAATTAAGTAACCTTCTTTTTATGTTTTATATCCTCAAGAATTTAGGGTTGTCAGAGCCCAACTGAAATTTCGTGAATTTTTGGTTTTCGGTTCGGATAATTGAAAAAATAACTGTTCTTTTTTTTCTTCCCGATTCAGTTTATTTCGGCTCGGTTAACATAACCGAGCAGAACCGTTAACACCCCTACTCGAGGTCCATGTTATGCCGGAGTTACTACCATAAGTTGAGCGCATATTGTGATGAGTCCATTAGGCCGTCATTCTGAGAAAGCAAAATGAGTAAGCGCACTACATAGAAAAGAGAGGACAGCTTAATTCAATGACAATCATCAAGAGTAAGGTCGTGTCAAAAGGATATGCATAGTATTTATGGCCAATGGTTGGTTGGGATTCTGGAGCAAATGATTAGTTAGCATGGTGTGAAAACTTCGGCTGAACATTTGAATCTTGACTCTCTTTTTAAGTAATTTGGCATTGTTGTCACTAATAACTTTTAATCACTAGTAACATTGAGTGTTAAATAGTATCCCACCTGTAGATATTGGGTACACATGTAACCCTACCATTCAGTCTCAAGAATCTCTCCATCTTCTCCTTCACTGTCACACGGTACTTGAGCAACCAAGAGAGATTCAAATTCTAACATCGTCATCGCCATCTCTGCTCCAGTTTTGATGAGAGCAGCACTGACAGTGATTATTCCCTTCTAAGTCCTTTCATTGTGTAATGTCCTCTGATCTGTCACTCACCATTATCGACCTTGGTGATTTCCTTATCGCCTTTGAGTGTTGATTCTCCGCCGCTTCTCTCTGAATCAACTGTTGACCTGGATGGCTGTCTTCTCTGCTTGGGTGGGTTACTTTGGAATAGGTACTTTCTCAATTTGGTTGGTAACTTTCGAATATTATGGCGATTTTCATGTTCTATGTCAAGTTGGCAACTTCTCCATACACATAGTAAGTTTTCCATCAGGGATGGTAATTAACTGATCGATGTTGGGCACGATGGCACAGAAACCTTCTTTTGTTGATAGAATGGCTGCTGCTTAAGTTTGCAGTGCTCTGGTCTTGTGAGTGAATTGTGAAGGTTGCACTGCTTTGTGCTTATCTTTGGATTTTGTTTATTATAAAGGCAAAAAAGTAGTACCGTCCTACTCAAAGCCATCATAAAACATGCAACTAACATCCCTGTCTTTTACTTTTCCATCAAATTTTGGACATTTGAGAATTTCGAGCAAAAAGCAATCGATACTTATGCTTAATTAGGAGTAGTTGGCAAACATTTATGCAGTTGGTTCCTGTGAACTGTTGTTAACATGGCAGATGATTGCCCAAAGTATGATGCGCGTAGATTTGTCGACGGATCTTATTGGTTTATCCAGCCGTCACATGTTAGTTCCCCCCTGGATTTATGATTAACACTATTGCCCCCACTTCGTGTTCTTTCTTATTGTGGCAGTGGGAAGCATTGGAAGAAATCAGAGCGGGCGTACTTCCTGAAGTTCCTGAGTCTTTATCAACAGACGCTCAAGACTTCATCCGCAAATGCTTGTGTGTAGACCCAAAGGATCGGCCTTCGGCTGCAAAGTTGCTAGACCATCCCTTTGTGAGGAAGCCACCTACTTCTTCTGGTTTTTTTGCTCCACCTTGTTAAAAAATCGTATTGTCACAGGGTTTTGCCATGCCATCCCTTTTCGATTCATTGCTCCTGAAGATATCTCCATCAACTTACCACATCTCTACTCTCCAAAGATTTATAACTCTTAACAGTCTATGATAAACTTTTAAATTGGAGCAACCAGTCCATGTATCTGTAGTGTCTATGGTCCATTTTCCAATTCCCTAGCAAACTTGTCACATTCTATGGTTTTCTCCGTAAGTTTTAATTATGCCTCCGGATCGTCCTGAAAGTTTCTATAGCGGTTAATTGGTATGCAATAGGTTAATTGGCATTTCCATGAGGGAGAGGTGTGAGCAAGTGACTGTCACACCATGAAAACAACCATAGCTGCAGTTTCCCTTAGCATATATCAGAATTTAGGAATATCAACACGAAAGTTTTGGTAGTGTGACGGTGACCACAACACTTTGAGAAATGGAAGTGGATAAATATGCTTCGTACTTCCTGCAATTGTCGAACCTTCTCGCAAAGTGGCCTCATGTCTAAAGAGCTTTTATTGGACACTGGACGGAAGCCCCAGACTACTTAAAGGAGCAACTTAATCGAATGGCCTCGCCTTCTTTTGTGGGTGGGTGTCTTTTGGAAGATTGTTGGTCTCCCAAAGCAAATGGTCTCATGTTTTAAAGCATCAGGGAGGACGCGACAGTTATTAGATGTTTTTCATGTCTCAACTTTTCTTAGCAGCCTCGATGGTGTCGAAACTCTTTGATTTTTAGACGACTCCTTTTGTTGTTTTGATTGCAGACCAAGTCCTTCCAGCGAAAGAGTTTTAACTCACCACGGGAGACATTCAGATAGGAAAAAACAGGATGGAGCAGTATTCAGCTTTCTCTGGTGTTTGTGTAAATCTTATAAGCTGAAATGCCAGGGGTGTCGTCATGGTTTGTCCAACTTAAATTGTAGGTGGCGCACTCGAATGCTGCTGCATTTCTTTGAACCACTCGATGGTTGGCGGCATATTGATGACTGGCAAACACTCCCAAAGGCGTCGCCAAGCTTATAATGTAGTACTTTTTCTTTTGCCGGGTAACATCTCTTTGGCAGTGGAGGGCCATCTCTATTAAATTGGAACTTCTCAAAGATCGACTGTCCTTGCGAACGGTAGTCTTGGGCTGCGACTGATTTTCTGGTGTCTTTCGTCTGCTCGAGATGAGCACGCCTTGTTTATCTGGGAATTGCAAATAGCATGTCATGGTTTGTATTTTCGGTTAGAAAGAAAGGAAGAAAACAAAGATGGCAACGAGGCAGCGCATCTGATGACAATTTTTCTGCCTCTAGGAAGCGTAGATAGGTGCACCCATCTTCTACAGGATCAAAGATTGGACACACATAGAGTTTTGCGGCAGAATGCGCATTAGCTTCCTTTCCGTTTGTTTTTATTTAACGACACGTCGCTTCAAGAGGAGCACTCGTATTGTGCGATGAAATTTTCGTACCGACAACAATCGGGTCCATTGACGCAAGGAGCGAAAACTGATTTTACAATTGTGGTATACGCTCACGCTCAACATTTAGGAGGGGGGGAGGGTTCTTGGAAACGCAGCCGTGCTTCCCAAGAGTCCTTCCAAACTTTTTTCTCCTATCCTTGTTTCATTCTTGTCCATTTTAGATCTTCTTTTTGTGTAAATGTCTCTTGATGGGGAGTGTGTAGTATATGGCTGAGAGCATAAATGGGTTATGAGGGCACTATCTGGGCAAGCATTTCCTTTCCTTTCCTTTCCTTTCCTTTCTCAATGTTTATTTCCAATGGCCAAATTTTCTACTGCATAAATGTCGATTGCAGTTTAAAGTGGCGATTCATTTTCATCCCATTTATGCTTGAAAATGATCAAATCTTCACGTTGACATCACAAAACTTATGCTTAAGTTGGCAATCGGGTTTCTGACTTATGAGGTGACCTTTTTCTCTTGGCATTTGAGATCCACTCTTCATTTTCTTCAAATTGCTGAGAATCTCCCCACGGTACCATGAGGGTTAATCAAACGTGCACTCCTCTCAATTCATGTCTAAAAGTAACTGTCAAGAGTACAAAATATGCTGCCGGAGCTTTTCTATTGTACACAAAAGGTGTGTCCACCGAGTCGGTTGTGAACATTTCAATTTGAAGAAACACCCTTTCTTGATGTCTGACTCAACCGAACCTTAGGGAATCATTGGCTCAAGTATTTCATTGTGATACCTCAAATATTGCAATAAAAACAACCCTGCAAAGTTTTGACTGGATTGACAATTTCATTTTCACAAGACTAGAAGACACTTCCGCTTGCTTAAGTACAATAAGGCATATACATAATGAGGCAATTGTGTACCCAAGTCGCAGAGAGACCAGTCAGTTGAGAAGCAAGCAATGAAACGGCAGTTGCTTGATCAGAAAACAAAGAGACCTAGAAAACGAGGATTTATGATGGTGTCGTATAGCTTTCGGTTTTTGATGATTCACATGCTTAAATCACCGAACTCATTTGTGCAGGCAAGGAGGCTCTGCAGTCCGCTGAGATAGAATTAGCAGTCTCCGAGAGATTGGTCTTCATCTCCGAGATTTTGCATTCCATATACTCTTTGTGCTTTGAGACCATATCGACCAGTGAAAAGAGCTCGAAAGCGCACCTCTGGATTTCTTCTTCGCTTTCTTTGATGGCTTCCTGCTGCTTTATTTTAGATGTCTAAAAAACAAGTGGTGGCAACAAATCATGCTGCGTGAAACTATACATGCTTACTCTGCAAGAACAATCTTCTACCAAGATCGATCGATCACGTTCAAAAGTCAGGAATCCTACTGATTGTATGGCACGACTTTAATTCTGTTAACTTTCAGCACAAAAGATTTCTAGCCATATATTTTGGTGACAGAATTCAAATAATTAGACCATTCCATACCATCAAGACATCTGCAGCTTCTCTTTCCACGATGTTCAAGTTATGAGCTTCTACTTCAACATCCTCCACCATCCTTTGCACCTCCAGTGCACATCTGTGAATGTAGTCTTGCATTTCTTGCTTCAGTAGATTCATTTGACCTTCAAGCTGCGCAAATTCTTGCATTAGAGCTTTTGCCAATACAAGGAAAGAAGAGACAAGTAGACCAAAAATTCTTGCATTATGCTATCTATCATGATGTAATATCATGCTACTGTCCTTCAGATGTTACGGGATTATGCACTTCGATATGTACAGCATGTGTTAACGTACAATATGTTTCCTGACACCAGTGATAACATTTTTTAGCTAGTTTTGTTCTCAAAGGACACCCACACCATATGCTTCTACAGCTCCACATATTATGCTGAGCATTAACAGAAAGAAAAATAACAGAAAGAAAAATAATTTCAAACATCAACAGAATCCTACTTCGTGTAGGTAATGGTGAGTTCTATGACTGCTTTGTTCTAAAAGTATATCGAGCACTAAATCGAAACTCTTCAATACTAAAATCAACAAAAATTTTCTCAACGGCCATTAACTACCCAGAACAAGCTGTTGCTACTCAATCCCTCAGCTCTACGTAACGAACCTCTAGTGATCCTGTCAATACACCCACACTTGGTTGGATGCTATCGCCAATTTCTCTTTTTAGTTTCACCAACAAATTTTTAATTTCATTAAGTATCATAGTTTTCATCAAGAAGTCAAAAACTAACTTTTGGATCCTTTTGGCAGCCCCTCAAATAAAACATAAAGTGGGGAAAGGACAAGAAAATGAAGTGATTTGATTCTTCGGGTATCCTATAATTGACCATCGATGGTCCACACGACTAATGTGCCAACCTTTTCTCCCTCGTCAATAATTGGTCGTTGCTATAGCAACAACAATGGATTTCCTCCACAGGCTGTTTTTTCCATCTGTTCTAATCCAGCGTATCTTTTAGTTCCACTCATTGTTATGCAACATCCTATAATTCTTAACCTGTACAAGTAGAGAAAACTAAAAATGGAATTGATCATTGTTCAAGTGAGGGAAGTAGTTCCTATCTTAGTGGCTTAAATGTTCAACTACCTCCCAGTTATATTTCTTTAAACATAGTTTGGCAAGAAGCATCAGATTCTAAGAAAGTGCCATGACATGACTTCTTTTTTGAGATGAAATACGCAAAAGATTGTTGCTGTCAAACAAAATTTGGTTTGCCACACCTACAATTCTCCGCATTGTTTCGTGGCAATGAGGGATTAATGGAATACGACCTCTCCTTCTTCCGCCAGTGCACTATGCAACTGTTTTTGTTGGCACGCATTCTTGCCTTATTTTTCCCATTAAAGTTCACAAAATTGCTTTTATTGTCATCTGATTTAAACCTTTACTAAATTAACGCCGATCGAGCAGATTCTCACTAAACGCTGATCGTTTATTGAGGAGGTCCTCAAAACCAAAGTGCACTTCAGTAAGCGTAACCAACTTAACAATGATTTCTTGTCCCTGTTCGTCGGGGCCTTGTCTAGGGGCCTCTTGCCTTCGCACACCTGATTGCTGTGGGAAGAGTGTTGTCATGTTTTAATGATTAGATAGGCGTTATAAGAGGCTTATACATTGAGCATCATTAGGATCAGCAAAATGTGTAAACATCGCTGATTTTTGTTTTGCTATCTGGTATGGTTGTCTATGTACTGGTTAAAATATCTTATATCATTGATTTATGGGGTTTCAATGGTCCTTATATACATATAGCCTTCTTCCACTTAATAGCCTAATCTTTTGGGTTCTGACATAGATTGGGAATCAGGTTCTACCCAAATTTATTTTCGTGCTTTGTTCCCTTTTCATCAATTCCATGTCCAGTTGTTTGTCCAGTTTGCATGTGAGAGAGGGTGTTAAAGTATTTCACGTCGCTTGTCTATGTGGTTTTAATGTGCCCTATATACTTTTAATCTTCATCCCCTTAATAGCTTAAATTTTTTGGTAGGATATTCTAAGATATATATATATTTTTTACTCTCTTCCAGGATGGTAAGAAGCTTTACGTATTCCTTGAGCTCATGAGCAAAGGTTCACTTGCAACCCTTTATGACAAACGCAAGTTGAGAGATTCCCAAGTCTCCGCATTCACTAGGCAAATTCTAAATGGTTTAAAGTATCTTCATGACCAGAAAGTGGTACACGGGTATAAGAAAGAAGCTTGACTTTGCATTTGTCGTTTTGACTATTTGAAATAGTGATTCACATTTCTCATTCCTGATTGAATGTTGATTTTGGTAAGGAAAGAGATCATAACCAAACAAAGAGCACACTGAAATTTATATAATTTGTTTCATGGTACACTCCCTCGGTGCCTTTTGATGATACTTCTTTTCCTTAGCCAAATACTTTTCTGGATTTAAGGGAGTTGTCAAATGTTTGAACCAAAATGTATTGTTATGAGAAGTAGATTTCTTGTGATAACCAGCAAACAACGAAGTAACACTACGAGCTTTTACAGCAATGTTTAGCATAGACAAGATTATTTTACTATTTGAATGCTTCGACTTGCTTACATATACTATGGACAATTATGCCGTTTTCTCATGCTTCCAGTTCCTTCATTTTGTAGGGACGTTAAATGTGCTAACATATTGGTTGATACGAATGGAACTGTGAAACTAGCAGACTTTGGACTGGCAAAGGTATTTATCATTAGCGAAAGTGAACTCTCTCTCTCTCTCACACGCGCGCGAGCAACTAAGACACATGCAAAACACTTGCACATGCACGAAGCACATGCAAGAGCAACAAAAGACGCATGTACAAATACATACACGTGCAGGAATATGCGCAAGCATTGAAATTGTGCAGCACACATACAAATGGATGAGCGCATGACAAACACACGTATAGACTGTGTCGTCCTTTACTTTTCCAAAATGACATATCAACTTTCTGTTTTATTCATACAGGCCACCGAAAGGAATGCTGCTAAGACCTTCATTGGAAGTGCTTTTTGGATGGCACCTGAGGTTTGCACCCTCCGCTGCCATTTTTTAACATACTATTTTTTGACATCTTTTCCTTATTTTGTCTTCTTTGTTGGTCGCAAGTGCAGGTTGTCAATCCAAAGAAAAGATGCTCTCAGTCGAACAGAAGCTATGGGATGGAAGTTGATATATGGAGCCTAGGGTGCACTGTTTTAGAGATGTTGACACGCCAGCGTCCATATCCTAAATTAGATAAAGTATGTAACTAAGTAACGTTCGTTTTTATGTTTTATCTCTTCGAGATCTGTGTTATGCCAGAATTACTAACTAGTCGCAACATTTTTGTTATTGATACTTATAATCTGAGCTCAGCTAAGGGCGTGTTTTGACGAGTCCATTAGGCCGTCATTTTGAGAAAATAAAAGGAGTAAGAGCACTATGTAGAAAAGAGAGAGGACAGAGAATTATTGATATTTATCAAGAGTAGGTTGTGTCAAGGGATATGCATAGTATTTATGGCCGACGGTTGAGATCCTGGAGCAAATGGTTATCTAACATGGTACGAAAACTCAGTTGCATATTAAATTTTGACTCTCTTTTAAGTAATTTGACATTGCTGTCTAATACTTTTAATTATTAGTATAAGTGTACCGTTGCATGCATTAAGATAATCGAATATTGTACGTATGTTAATAGTATCCGCCCAATAGATGTGGCGTACACATATAACCCTACCATTTAGTCTCAAGAATCTCTCCGTCTTCTCCTTCACTGTCACATGGTACTTGAGCAACCAAGAGATTGAAATCCTAATATTGTTATCGCCGTCTCTGCTTCAGTCCTGAGAGCAGCACTGACACTGATTGCTTCGTGTTCGTTACTGCATCCTTTATTGTGTGGTTCTCCTCTGATCTGTCACTTGCCATTATCACTCTCAATGTTTACCTCGTTGCTTTTGAGTATCGATCCTCCACTGGTCTTGTCTGAATGAATTGTTGACCGGGAAATCTTCTCTGCTAGGGTTAGTTTTTTGGATATGGAAGTTAGCAACATTTCAATTTGGTTGGTAACTTTCGATTATGACAATTTTCATGTCCTATGTCAAGTTGGCAACTTCTCCATAAGCGTAGTAAGTTTTCCATCAAGGATGGTAATTACTAGCTCTAGCCAGTAAATCACCTGCTGATGTTATCCCTTTCTAGGGCATGACAGCATAGAAACACCATTGTTCACAGAATGGCTGCCGCTAAAGTTTGGATTGCTATGGTCTTATGAGTGAACTCTGAAGGTTGCCCTGCTTATGTGCTTATCTTAGGATTTTATTTACTGCATAAGGTGAGTGAAGGTGCAACTAACGCCCCCTTTCTTTTACTCTTTTGTTAAATTTAGGACACTTCAGAATTTTGAGCAAAAAGAATGGATACTTACGTTTCATTGGAAGTAGTTGGAAGACATTCACGTTGTTGGTCCCTGTGAACGTACGGTTACAGATCATCCATGTCTCCCACTCTGCAATAACTGTGATTCCAAAATGATCATGACAGATGATTGCCGGAAGCATAATGCTTGGATTTACCTGTAGAACTTATTGATTTATCCTGCTGTCATATGTTAGTTCCCCCTGGATTTAATATTAACACTGGCCTCTGCTACATTCCCTTTCTTATCATGGCAGGCCCAAGCATTGTACAGAATTGGCAAGGGTATGCGTCCTCGAGTTCCCCATTCTTTATCAAGCAACGCTCGAGATTTCGTCCTCAAATGCTTGCGAAAAAACCCAAAGGATCGGCCTTCCGCAGCCGTGTTGCTAGACCACCCTTTTGTGAGGAAGCCACCTGCTGCTTCTGGTTTTGCTTCACCTCTCTTCAACGACTGATGGTCATAATGTTCTGCCAGGCCGTCCCTTTTCGGTTCATCGCTCTGAATGTAAATTTACACTATCCGTTTGTTATTTTGTCGTTGCATCGCTAGTGGGAGATTTCTTCTTTTGGGCAAATGAAAAGATACCTTCATCAACTTACCACATTTCTTCTGTTTACTCCAAATTTTTTTTTAAATTGGAGCAAACAGTCCATGTATTTATATTTATAGTGTCTATGGTCCGTTTCCCAATTCCCTTACAAACTTGTCACCTTCTACAATGTTCTACAATTTTCTCTATAAGCTTTATTTATTCCCCAGATCATCCCGAAACTTTGAAATGAGTGAGTTGTCCTTAGCGGTTAATTGGTACGCCATAGGTTAATCGGCCTATCCATAGGTGAGAGGCGTGCGCCATTGATCATCACATCAAAAAAACAACCGTAGCTACGGTTCTTCCTTAGAATAAATTAGAATATAAGAAGATTAACATGGAAGTTTCGGTAGCGACAATTATCATTTGAGGAACAAAAGTGGATAAATGTGCTTTGTGCTTTCTGCAATTGTCCTTGCAAAGTTGACTCATGTCCTAAGAGCTTTCATCGGACCCCGGATGGAAAGCCCCAGGCTACTTCAGGGACCAACTTAATTGAATGGCCTGGTCTTCTTTCGTGGAAATTAGGTCTATGATCTAGCCTAATCTGGAGTTCAAACTCTAAAACTAACCCTAATCCTAAATAAAACTGATGGTAGTCTCCGACCTTCTCCAGTCCTCCTAGCTCCATGACTCGATCTCCCCCGCTATCTCATTGAATTCATTCATGCTTCACACTCAATGAAAGCATTATGATGTTCACACAATGATCGATCAGACAAAACCGTCAAACAAACACGTCACAGGGTGGGCTTTCCAAATCATCGACTAATCATTGAAGGGTACAAATCACACTCAGCACATCACAATTATGAAGCACATCAAGCAAGGGAAGTCACACGCTTGAGCACGGTTTTATTTCGCGGAAGATGAATAATTTGAAAAAAAAAAATACTTAAAAATTATGGCCTACAAAAATGAATGAATGAAAAATAATTTTATTGTCTGCAAAGTCTTCTAAATTTTTGTAGCTCATCACTTTTTGAGATTTTTAGGTTAAAACTTCCTAGTCTTCAAATTACTTACTATCTATCAAATCGAAACTTAGGATGTCAGAATTATTTCTCCAAGTCATCAATTTCTTTTTATGGTTTTTCCGTTCACTAAAGTCGAATCACCTAATTACTAGGACTGACTCAGCGGACTCCGAAATTGAAGAACATCATAATGTGCATTTTAACTAAACCAATAATACTCCATGCATCACGTTCAATTGGCCTCAAATCACTCCTAATCAACATCATTCTACATCATGAATTTCATCAATCAATTAAGAACGAAAATCATACGAATTCGCATTGAAATCAACACCTATGCTAATCAATCGTTGAATCGAAGCATGTATGAAATTACATCAACTAATTCTTATTAAGTAGGCATTAACACGAGCTTTCTAGTTCTCAGCCAGCAAGTTAATCAGCTAATCCTAAGCATGACTCTAGACTACTACAAGTGAGGAATATTCTTGGTTACATGCAAGCCTTAGAATTGCAATTATAATACAAAACGTTCCTACATGTGATACGGGCCTAAGTCTATCTTGCTAAACTACAACCTTTGGATGTCTTGAAACAAAGACAGGCGCATGTTCGAATATCTTTTCTATTTCTCGCACAATACACATCTCTCATATATGAACAAGACTATTAGAAATCAAATACGCCCGCTCTAGAGCAAAACCCAAGATGACCCAGGTTGGTTTGACTAAACGTTATCTAAAATGCAGAGCTAGATGTGAACTTCCTTTTCATTTGTATCTAAGCAGACCATTAGGCAGTCCACAATTTTTATAACGCCGTGAGTTAAAATGCAGCAGAAAAATCATAATGGAAATTCGCTAAAACTGAAAATCTCATCACATCATGTCTTAAGTTCAAATCTAACGAAGAAAAAGGAAAGTGAGTGCATAAGAGAGAGGTACGAAAATCTTAATGATCGAGCCTTCACTTTATCTCAAAAAAGTTTAAACTCAAACCGTGGCTTCAAAATTTCAATTTCAAATCCAAAATAATGTATGGAGCGAGAAGAGGGAGGAAGGGAGAGATTACAAGTTGAAAAGTGGGCCCCACTGTGGATGCGTGGCGATCTATGAATGGGCGATAAGGGACATGTCTATGCAATATTTTCTCTATGATATGGTCCTATACCGACCAAACTCGCGTCGATGGTTCGATCTTCATGCCGGAACGGCAAGGGGAGTGCAACAGCCGTCGGATCTTTTTAATCTTCCTGGGATTTATCTGATGGGCTATTCATAATAGTAAAGTTCAGCTCATGGGCTAAACGGGTTTGCTATGGCTTGGTGGATTGGACCGGAAAAATGGTCTGAAGTAAAAATGGGTTTGGACTTGGTTTTTATCGTTTCCACTTCTCCTTTTTTATTGAAAAATGGTCTGATTGGCGTCACTATACGGTGAAACCTTGAATTTCCTTTTTTTTTTTTGTATCATTTTTGAATTTTACGTCGACTCGCTCTAGAAATGTTGTTTCCAGTTTTTCACTAGTTAGATATTGGGGAAATTTCAAATAAGGTTCTTAAGTGTTCTTATTTTCTTAAATAAGGCCTTAAAGTGACTATATCAGTCTCAAAGAAGAGTATGACCTCTTCGGTAGAAGGGCATATCGTCCTTTGGTTTTCTGAAATTTTTCTTTTCTTTTCTTTTTTCCCTTTTTTTCCCTTTTTTCTATTTTTTTCTTTTCCTTTTCTTTTCCTTTTTTCTTTTTCCCTCTTTTCACTGCCAGCCATTGCCGCGCCTTGTCTATGGCCAGCAGAAGTTACTGAACTCAGGCAAGGGTGGCCCTCGCCCGCCCAAGCAAAGATCGCCCTTGTCAACCCAGGCGAGAGTGGCTCTCGTCCACCCAAGTGACCCTCACCCTCGCTTGAGTCTAGCAACCTCCATCGACCATCAACGAGGCGCAATGATGGCCGGGGGAGGGAAGAGGAAAAGGAAAAAAGAAAAAAAGAAAAGCAAAGGAAAAGAAAGTAAATTATATATATTTTTTAAAAATATACTTGTAATTTTTTTTACCGAAATACCCCTTCTCCGTCGGCCAGAATAGTTAATGGCCGGCCAAAAGTTCTTATTTGAAATGATTTGATCACTTTATGCCCCTATTTGAGACTGGCATAGCCACTTCAGATCCATATTGGAAATAATATCAACTTCAGATCTTTATTTGAAATTTTCCCCGGACAAAGAGATATTGCAATAAATCAACCCTGCAAAGGTTGACTAGATTGAAGGATTCATTTCCGAATCGAGTGCAAGAAGGCATCGACCAAAATAAACAAGACTAGAAGACACACCGCTTGTTTCAACTTTCAAGCACAAGATGGCATGGACATAGTGGGAGGGAATCGCGTAGAGAGGCCAGTCGGGTGAGAAGCAAAGCAGTAAAGACGGGGCAAATGGGCTCTGTAGTCTGCCGAGATAGCATTCGCGGTCTCGGAGACACGGGGTCATCATCTCTCTTAGATCTCATGTTGCATGTACTAATCGCGCCGTGACATCGTATCGACCGGCGAGATGAGCCAGAAAGCGTGCCTCTGGATTTCTTGTTCGCTTTTCTCCCGATGGCTTCCTGTTGCTTCGTTGTAAGATGGTCTGGCTAAACAAAAACCCTGAGTCGTGAAGAACAAAACCATGCTGCCGCGCGAAATCAGGTATGCGCACTCCGCAAGAAGTAGTCGTCTACCCGAAGACGATCACGTTGTTCCAACCAAAACGGGGCATCCTACTGATTGTACGGCCCGGCCCAAATTCGGTTTACTTTGGCCCCCATAAGATGCCCTGCCCGGCCATATATTTTCAGGGATCGGACGATGCTCGTTTCCGAACGGGAAAATGACACAAACAGTCCTTGAACTTTGATTCGATGTGTAATTTAATCTCGAACTTTTAATTTGTTTAATTTAGCCCTTGAACTTTTACCCAATATTCAATATGATCCCTGAACTTTCAATTGGTTCAATGTGGTCCCTGAACTTTTGGTACATATTTAATATAGTCCCTGAATTTTATAAAAATATTCAATATAATCCTTCCATTAATTCAAGTTCAGGGACTATATTGTATATTTTCATATAGTTCAGGGATTAAATTGAACATTTACTAAAAGGTCAGAGATCAAGTTGAACAAATTGAAAATTCACGGACCACATTAAATATTAGGTTAAAGTTCGGGGACTATATTAAACAAATTAAAAGTTCATGGATCAAATTACACATTGAGCTAAAATTCGGGTACTATTTGTGTCATTATCCATTTCCGAATTGTTTTAATCATGCATCCGGCAGAACTCCACCAACCTGTCGAAGGTGGGGATTGCAAAGGCAGCCTCTATGCGTGTTAACTCTAACCACGGGTTTTGCGAGGTTACCAACTCACCCGTCTTTTTCGCCATCGATCGTCTTTTTCTACTCTTCGCCAAGAGAGAGAGAGAGAGGAAAGACGAGAGTAGGATTATACTTACCGATCCTCTCTCTAGAAGGAGAGTGCCTGATGCGGCTTAAACGAAAAGTGAAATGGTGATGGGATTAGATGGTTTTTTTATTATTTTAGTATTTTTTTATGAGTTAATTTTAAGAGTCTTTTTTATAATTTTGATATTTGATGCTCATTAACTTTCCTATTATGATTAGATTTTCTATATAATTAGGTTTTCAATTTAAATTAGGTAACTTTTCTATTATAATTAGATTTCCTATTATAATTAGATTTAATGTATTTAAGATTTGTTTTGAAGAGATAATATTATCAATATTGAATTTCAAGATTTTACTTCTATAAATAAGGTTTTACTTGATTTATTCGTGAACGCCTGTTTGCGAGACGCGCGCAAACGATGGAGGGAGAAGGCTCCGAGTCGATGGCCGCTCCTCCTCCTCCTCCTCCCACGATCTTCCACAGCTGCATTCCGCATGAAGCGGATGGGTCGTCTGGAGTAGATTCCGGCTGTTTATGGTCGACTGATGCTGCCGGAGACGAGAAGGAGCCTACTAGGGATGGGGACGGTGTGCGGAACACCCCTTCTGTGCCCAGATGGCACACTGTTTCTCCCCAGGGGAGTTTGAATCCGAAATTCACCTCTTGGAGAAAGATCCGGAAGTTGGGAAGGGGGTCACTCGCAGATGTCTATAAAGTCATCACTGAGTAAGATTCCTTGGCTTCTCTCTTTGATAACCGTTTAGTTTATTCTTGTTATATGAGCGAGCGATCTTCGGGGGGCGAAGCACGGTCGGCGTTCTCCCATCGTGATGTTTTCATCTGTGCTTAGAATTAGGAACACTTGGGCCGATCCTGCGTGTGCAGGAGTAGAACATTGGGAATCGTTTGGTTGACATAAGAGGCGCATTTTAAAGAGACGTGACGAACGGTTATCCAATTGCTTAATCTGCTTGATCTTCACGTTGGGGAATTGGAGTTGTAGCATGACTGGTATGGTACTTCCTTATTGAAGACCATTCTTTATTGTCGAACAGATTGATGAAGTAAAGATCTTGTATTTCAAAAACCGCGTAAATTTAGTTGTTCTCCATCGTTTTTCTGTGACTTTACTGGCTTGAACAGGGTGCAATTTTTTTTGTCTTTTGTTTCTTCTTTATATCATCTGGAGTGCACGAATTATCTTAGCTATGTTTGGTCTAGGCATCATTCACGAGAGGCTTGGCATTTGTATCCTCTCTCTCTCTCTCTCTCTCTCTCTCTCTCTCTCTCTCTCTCATGCTTCTCTATTTCGACAGTGATGGATTCTTTTTCGCTGTAAAGGAGGTTCCTTTGTGGGATCAAGGACACCAAGGCAAGCTGACGTTATTGCAGCTTGCGAAGGTAACTGCTCGTTTCTTTCTGTATCTTGTGAACCGGCCCTTAGGCATGACTACTTGACTTACCTCGATCTTATAACTGCCAAGCTGATGTATATTTATCAGACTGCCGTGTATGCAACCGTAGACCTGGTGTGTGTTAAATAGATTTTTCTTTCTTTTGACTCTTTCTTTCTAGTGATGCTCTGCTTTCTTTTCAGGAAATTAATCTTTATAGACGGTTTGAACATGAGAACATAGTTCGATATATCGGCACAGACAAGGTGTGGTTCCTTCTTACTAAAAGTTGTTTTCTGCAGTATCTTTCACTTTGGCATCAATTATGATATCATTGGAACTGAGCAAAATATTTAGGGGAACATGGCTGTGATTGCAGCCACAATATAGTGGTGGCATCATCATCGCTGCATGTATTATCTGCAATTATCCTGTGAGTAAGATCGGAGCAGTTGTGGCTTTTTAGCAGTAACGGCCACTCATGACAGAGACAGGCATTTTTAGGTTCCCTCCACCACGAGAAGAGTTTGTGATGAATTGACTATTACCCGCAATAGTAATTATATGAGAAAGAAAATACGTAGAGTAGACGTCAGTTTATGGACTCTCTCTCTCTCTCTCTCTCTCTCTCTCTCTCTCTCTCTCTCTCTCTCTCTCGTTGAAAGTACTAATTTTCCTCCCTTCTAAAAAGTGCCTGTCTTGTAATCAATTAACCCTTTGTTTTCTGGTGGTGAATGATTTACACTATCCTGCAAACTGAAGATTCAGGTCAAACTCTCAGTACTAATAAAAAGGAATCAAAGGATGAGAAAGTGAAGTCAGTTAATTCTTCATGGGTCCTTTAATTGACCATCTGATGGTCCGCATGGCTAATGCGCCGACCTTTTCTTCCTCATCTATAACTGGTCGCAGCTGTAGCAATAACAATGAAGTTCCTCCACGAGCTGATTTGTTCCATCTATTCTAGTCCAGCGTGTATTTTGTTCTACTACTCATATTTATGCAACATCATATAGTTCTTACCTCTACAAGTAGAGAAAACTGAAAATGATATTGATCACTATTCAAGTGAGGGAAGTAGTTCCCATCTTAGTGGCTTAAATGTTCAAGGACCTGTTTTTTTCTTCTAAACATAGTTTGGCAAGAAGCATCAGATTCTAAGAAAGTGCCCTGACATAACTTATTTTTGGAGATGAAACATGGAAAATATTGTTGCTTTTAGACCAAATTTGGTTTACTACACCTCCATTCCACCACATTGTTTTGTGGCAATGAGGGACTAATGAAATAGGACCCCTCCTTCTTCCGCCAGGTGCGCTATGCAACTTTCTTTTGTCGTTACCGATGCAAGTTGAAACCGTGGTGAACGCTTATAACTTGGATATTTGTGTTGTAAAAGGAAATGAACAAAAGAAGAGCTTGGTCCCATGCGTTCTTGCCTTATTTTCCTATTTAAGTACAAAATTACTTTTAAATTCTCATCTGATGTAAACATTTACTAAATTAAACCCCATCCAGCAGATTTTCACTAGACAATGATCGTTTATTGAGGAGGTCCTCAGTACCAAAGTGCAATTCAGGAAGCATAACGAACTTAACAATGATTTCTAGTCTCTGCAAAAGTAATTTCCTCGGGGCCTTGTCTAGGAACCTCTTGGCTTCGTACCTTGATTGCTGTGGGGAAGGTGTTGTCTTGATCCAATGAATAGTTAGGCGTTAACAGAGGCCCAGACATCCAGGATCATTAGGATGAGAAAAACGTTAATGTCACTGATGTATGTTTCATTCTATTTGCTATCTGGTATTGTTGTCTCTAATCTATCTTGTTAAAATATCCCATATAGTTTGTTTATCGGGTTTCGATGGGCCTTATATAGGTGTAGCCTCCTTCCACCTAATAGCATAAGTTTTTGGGTTTTGACACAATTTCAGAACCAGGTTCTGCCACATTTTATTTCCGTACATCACTTACTCTTCAGCAGTTCCATGTGCCGTTCTCAATCCTTTTGCACGTGAGAGGGGCTGTTATAGTATTCCACATCGCTTGTTTATGTAGTTTCAATGTACCTTATAAACTTTGTATTGGTTCACCTAATAGCTTAAACTTTTGAGTTGGACATTCTAACATATATAATTCCAGGATAATAAGAAGCTTTACGTATTCCTTGAGCTCATGCCCAAAGGTTCACTTACAACTCTTTATGCCAAATGCAGCTTGACAGAATCCCAAGTCTCCGCATACACTAGGCAAATTCTAGATGGTTTAAATTATCTTCATGATCAGATTGGTTGTTGAGGAGTTCCTCAATACCAAGTGCATTTGAGGAAGCGTAACCAACCTCAGGGCCTTGTCTAGGGGCCTCTTGCCTTGGTACACCAGATTGCTGTGGGTAGGGTGTTGTCATGATCCGATGATTAGTTTGGTGTTATAAGAGTCCTAGACATCCAGCACAATTAAAATTAGAAAAATGTTAACATCACTGATGTAGTATGCTTTATTTTATTTGCTATTTGGTATATTGTCTCTTATGTATCTTGTTAAAATATCTCATATCGTTTGTTTCTAGGTTTTCGATGGGCCTTATATACATGTAGCCTCTTTCCACCTCATAGCTTAATCTTCTAGGTTCTAACATTGTTTTAGAGCTATCCCTTAATTTATTTCTGTGCGTGGCTCTCTTTTCATCAATTCTATGTGCCAGTCTCAGTTCGGTTTGCACGTGCGAGGAGGTGTTAAAGTATTCCCTATGTGGTTTGAATGTGCCTTTATATACATTTTTGTCTTCCTCCACCTAATTGAAATTTTTGGGTTGGATTTTTCTCTTCCAGGATGATAAGAAGCTTTACATTTTCGTTGAGCTCATGACCAAAGGTTCACTTGCAACCCTTTATCACAAATATAACTTGACAGATTCCCAAGTCTCTGCATTCACTAGGCAAATTCTAAATGGTTTGAAGTATCTTCATGACCAGAATGTGGTCCACAGGTATTATAAGAGAGATGCTTGACTTTGCATGTACTTTTGACTAATTGAAATCGTGATTGTCACTTCTCATTTCTGATGGAAGGTTGATTTTGTTAAGGAAAGAGATCATAACCAAACAAAGAGCACATTGAAATATATATATTTTGTTTCATGGCACACCCCCATGGTGCCTTTTGATAATACATTTTTTTACTTATCCAAATACTTTTTGTGGATTTAAGGGAGTTGTCAAATCTTTAAACCAAAACGTAGTGTTATGAGAAGTAGATTTCTTGTGATAATCAGTAAATGACGAAGTAACATTACGAGCTTGTTCAGCAATATTTAGCACAGACAAGATTATTTTACTATGTGAATGGTTGAAGTTGGAAGAGGGATGAGAATTTTAACCTTTTGTATATCCTACTTGCATCTGTGCTGGTTTCTCATGCTTCCAGTTCCTTCATTCTGTAGGGATATCAAATGTGCTAACATACTGGTTGATGCGAGTGGATCTGCGAAACTTGCAGACTTTGGATTGGCGAAGGTATGTCCCATCAGCGAAAGTAAACTCTCTCTCTCTGCGTGCGCTCGCGAGTAGCAAAGGCACGTGCTCAAAAACATACGCACGCAGAAACCGCTTGCGAGCAACAAAGATGCATGTACAAATACGTACTCATGCGCGACAACAAACACAGGCATAGACATGCACAAAGTGAAGCATGTGTTGCCCTTTACTTTTCCAAGATAACATATCAACTCTCTGTGTTCATCCATACAGGCCATCGAAATGAATGCCGCTAAATCCTTCTTCGGAACTACTCAATGGATTGCGCCTGAGGTTTGCACTCTCCGCTGCCATTGTTTTAAAATACCATCGTTGGCTGTAGAAGGCGCATATCTTTCCCATTTCTTTTTCATCCTCGTCAGTTGTTACTGCAGGTCGTCAAAAGTTTAAAGAACGGGAGCTATGAGTTGGCAGCTGATATTTGGAGCCTTGGGTGCACTGTTTTGGAAATGTTAACACAAGAGCCTCCATATTCTCACGTAGGACCGGTATGTAATTAAGTAACCTTCTTTTTATGTTTTATATCCTCAAGAATTTAAGGTTGTCAGAGCCCAACTGAAATTTCGTGAATTTTTGGTTTTCGGTTCGGATAATTGAAAAAATAACCGTTCTTTTTTTTTTCCCGGTTCGGTTTATTTCGGCTCGGTTAACATAACCGAGCCGAACCGTTAACGCCCCTACTCAAGGTCCATGTTATGCCGGAGTTTCTACCATAAGTTGAGCACATATTGTGATGAGTCCATTAGGCCGTCATTCTGAGAAAGCAAAATGAGTAAGTGCACTACATAGAAAAGAGAGAGGACAGCGAATTCAATGACAATCACCAAGAGTAGGGTCGTGTCAAAAGGATATGCATAGTATTTATGGCCGATGGTTGGTTGGGATTCTGGAGCAAATGATTAGTTAACATGGTGTGAAAACTCGGCTGAACATTTGAATCTTGACTCTCTCTTTTAAGTAATTTGGCATTGTTGTCTAATACTTTTAATCACTAGTAACACTGAGTGTGCGGTGGCAGGCGTTGAGATTATCACATAATGTATATATGTAAATAGTATTCCACCTGTAGATATTGGGTACACATGTAACCCTACCATTCAGTCTCAAGAATCTCTCCATCTTCTCCTTCACTGTCACACGGTACTTGAGCAACCAAGAGAGATTCAAATTCTAACATCGTCATCGCCATCTCTGCTCCAGTTTTGTTGAGAGCAGCACTGACACTGATTATTCCCTTCTAAGTCCTTTCATTGTGTAATGTCCTCCGATCTGTCACTCACCATTATCGACCTTGGTGATTTCCTCATCGCCTTCGAGTGTTGATTCTCCGTCGCTTCTCTCTGAATCAACTGTTGACCTGGATGGTTGTCTTCTCTGCTTGGGTGGGTTACTTTGGATATGGAAGTTAGGTACTTTCTCAATTTGGTTGGTAACTTTCGAATATTATGGCGATTTTCATGTTCTATGTCAAGTTGGCAACTTCTCCATACACATAGTAAGTTTTCCATCAGGGATTGTAATTAACTGATGTCGGGCACGACGGCACAGAAACCCTCTTTTGTTGATAGAATGGCTGCTGCTTAAGTTTGGAGTGCTCAGCTTTTGTGAGTGAATTGTGAAGGTTGCACTGCTTTGTGCTTATCTTTGGATTTTGTTTATTATAAAGGCAAAAAAGTAGTACCATCCTACTCAAAGCCATCATAAAACATGCAACTAACGCCCGTCTTTTACTTTTCCGTCAAATTTTGGACATTCGAGAATTTCGAGCAAAAAGCAATAGATGCTTATGCTTAATTAGGAGTAGTTGGCAAAAATTTATGCAGTTGGTTCCTGTGAACTGTTGTTAACATGGCAGATGATTGCCCGAAGTATGATGCGCGTAGATTTGTCGACGGATCTTATTGGTTTATCCAGCCATCACATGTTAGTTCCCCCTGGATTTATGATTAACACTATTGCCCCCGCTTTTCGTGTTCTTTCTTATTGTGGCAGTTGGAAGCATTGGAAGAAATCAGAGCAGGTGTACTTCCTGAAGTTCCGGAGTCTTTATCAACAGACGCTCAAGACTTCATCCGCAAATGCTTGTGTGTAGACCCGAAGGATCGGCCTTCGGCTGCAAAGTTGCTAGACCATCCCTTTGTGAGGAAGCCACCTACTTCTTCTGGTTTTTTTGCTCCACCTCGTTAAAAAATCGTATTGTCACAGGGTTTTGCCATGCCATCCCTATTCGATTCGTTGCTCCTGAAGATAGCTCCATCAACTTACCACATCTCTACTCTCCAAAGATTTATAACTCTTAACAGTCTACGCTAAACTTTTAATTGGAGCAACCAGTCCATGTATCTGTAGTGTCTATGGTCCATTTCGCAATTCCCTAGCAAACTTGTCACGTTCTATGGTTTTCTCCGTAAGTTTTAATTATGCCTCCAGATCGTCCTGAAAGTTTCTGTAGCGGTTAATTGGTATGCAATAGGTCAATTGGCATTTCCATAAGGGAGAGGTGTGAGCGACTGTCACGCCATGAAAACAGCCATAGCTGCAGTTTCCCTTAGCATATATCAGAATTTAGGAATGTCAACACGAAAGTTTTGTTAGCGTGACGGTGACCACGACACTTTGAGAAATGGAAGTGGATAAATATGCTTCGTTCTTCCTGCAATTGTCCTACCTTCTCGCAAAGTGGCCTCGTGTCTAAAGAGCTTTTATTGGACACTGGACGGAAGCCCCGGACTAGTTAAAGGAGCAACTTAATTGAATGGCCTCGCCTTCTTTGTGGGTGGGTGTCTTTTGGAAGATTGTCGGTCTCCCAAAGCAAATGGTCTCATGTTTTAAAGCATCGGGGAGGACGCAACGGTTATTAGATGTTTTTCATGTCTCGACTTTTCTTAGCAGCCTCGATGGTGTCGGAACTCTTTGATTTTTAGACTCCTTTTGTTGTTTTGATTGCAGACCAAGTCCTTCCAGCTAAAGAGTTTTAACTCACCGCGGTAGACATTCGGATAGGAAAAAACAGGATGGAGCAGTATTCAGCTTTCTCTGGTGTTTGTGTAAATCTTATAAGCTGAAATGCCAAGGGTGTCGTCATGGTTTCTCCTACTTAAATCGTAGGTGGCGCACTCGAATGCTGCTGCATTTCTTTGAACCACTCGATGGTCGGCGGTAATCATGGCCACGGTTCAGGAACCGCCGGTTCGGATTCGGAACCGGCGGTTCCGGTTCGTGGCCACGTATGAACCGGAACCGAACTGCAAGGGGTGGTTCTGGTTCCTGTTCGGAACAGGCGGTTCCGGGCCGGTTCCGGTTTGCAATTTAAAAATTAATAAAATAAATTATAAAATAAAAATTACAAACCTGGTCGGCTGGTCCTCCGTCGGTTATCGCTCGGGCTTCGTGGCCTTGGCCACGGTAGCAGAGGCGGGGTTCAAGACGGCGAGGAGATGAAGCGGGGGACGGGGGCAGCGGCGAGGGGGAGAAGGAGGGGGCCGGGCAAGGGATGGGACAGGGAGGAGGAGCAGGGGGTCCTCCTCCTCCTGTCTGGAGGAGGGGAGGAGGAGGGCGCCGGGCGCGGGCAACAAGGGCCATGGTGGCGACGGCGGGCGGCGGGGCGGGGCGGGGGTCGACCGAGAGACGGGGCGGGCGAAGAGAAAAGGGGAGGAGGCGCAGGGTAGCGAGGGGAAGGAGGAGGGGGCGCGTTTGGCGATCGCGCCATGGGCGTAGGGCGGGGCGGCGGGGCGGGCGGGGGGGGGTCAAATCTAAGAAGACGGGGCGGGCGGAGAAGAAGGAGGAGGAGAATGAGAAGAAGAAGATTTGCAGAGCACGTGTGAGAGAGAGAGAGAGAGAGAGAGAGAGAGAGAGAGAGTTATTGTAGAGGTTTGCACCTATAGGTCGGTGCTGCTTGCGCAGCAGATCTGACCTTTTTTTCGATGGAACCGGCGATTTCGGTCGGTTCCAAATTTTATGGAACCGGAACCGGGACTGTAGGCCACAGGCCGGTTCCGGTTCCGAACCGCGGGCCCGATCAACTGGCCGGGCCCGGGTTTGATCGGGCCGGTTCCGGGCCAAAACCAGCCCGTGGCCACCTCTAGTCAGCGGCATATTGATGACTGGCAAACACTCCCAAAGGTGTCGCCAAGCTTATAATGTAGTACTTTTTCTTCTGCCAGGTAACATCTCTTTGGCAGTGGAGGGCCATCTCTATTAAATTGGAACTTCTCAAAGATCGACTGTCCTTGCGAACGGTAGTCCTGGGCTGCAACTGATTTTCTGGTGTCTTTAGTCTGCTCGAGATGAGCATGCCTTGTTTATCTGGGAATTGCAAATGGCATGTCATGGTTTATATTTTTCGTTAGAAAGAAAGGAAGAAAACAAAGGTGGCAACGAGGCAGCGCATCTGATGACAATTTTGCTGCCTCTAGGAAGCGTAGATAGGTGCACCCATCTTCTACAGGATCAAAGATTGGACACACATAGAGTTCTGCGGCGGAATGCGCATTAGCTTCCTTTCCGTTTGTTTTTATTTAACAACACGTTGCTTCAAGAGGAGCACTCGTATTGTGCGATGAAATTTTCGTACCGACAACAATCGGGTCCATTGACGCAAGGAGCGAAAACTGATTTTACAATTGTGGTATACGCTCACGCTCAACATCTAGGAGGGGGGAGGGTTATTGGAAACACAGCCATGCTTCCCAAGAGTCCTTCCAAACTTTTTTCTCCTATCCTTTTTCATTCTTGTCCATTTTAGATCTTCCTTTTGTGTAAATGTCTCTTGATGGGGAGTGTGTAGTATATGGCTGAGAGCATAAATGGGTTATGAGGGCACTACCTGGGCAAGCATTTCCTTTCCTTTCCTTTCTCAATGTTTATTTCCAATGGCCAAATTTTCTACTGCATAAATATCGATTGGAGTTTAAAGTGGCGATTCATTTTCATCCCATTTATGCTTGAAAAATGATCAAATCTTCACGTTGACATCACAAAACTTATACTTAAGTTGGCAATCGGGTTTCTGACTTTTGAGGCTACCTTTTTCTCTTGGCATTTGAAATCCACTCTTCATTTTCTCCAAATTGCTGAGAATCTCCCCACGATACCGTGAGGGTTAATCAAACGTGCACTCCTCTCAATTCATGTCTAAAAGTAACTGTCAAGGGTACAAAATATGCTGCCGGAGCTTTTCTATTGTACACAAGGTGTGTCCACCGAGTCGGTTGTGAACATTTCAATTTGAAGAAACACCCTTTCTTGATATGTCTGACTCAACCGAACCTTAGGGAATCGTTGGCTCAAGTATTTCATTGTGATACCTCAAATATTGCAATAAAAACAACCCTGCAAAGTTTTGACTGGATTGACAATTTCATTTTCACAAGACTAGAAGACACTTCTGCTTGTTTAAGTACAGTAAGGCATATACATAATGAGGCAATTGTGTACCCAAGTCGCAGAGAGACCAGTCGGTTGAGAAGCAAGCAATGAAATGGCAGTTGCTTGATCAGAAAACAAAAAAGACCGAGAAAACGAGGATTTACGATGGTGTCGTATAGCTTTCTGTTTTTGATGATTCACATGCTTCAATCACCGAACTCATTTGTGCAGGCAAGGAGGCTCTGTAGTCCGCCGAGATAGAATTAGCAGTCTCCGAGAGATTGGTCTTCATCTCCGAGATTTTGCATTCCATATACTCTTTGTGCTTTGAGACCATATCGACTAGTGAAAAGAGCTCGAAAGCGCACCTCTGGATTTCTTCTTCGCTTTCTTTGATGGCTTCCTGCTGCTTTATTTTAGATGTCTACAAAAACAAGTGGTGACAACAAATCATGCCGCATGAAACTATACATGCTTACTCTGCAAGAACAATCTTCTACCGAAGATCGATTGATCACGTTCCAAAAGTCAGGAATCCTACTGATTGTATGGCACGACTTTAATTCTGTTAACTTTCAGCACAAAAGATTTCTAGCCATATATTTTGGTGCCAGAATTCAAATAATTAGACCATTCCATACCTTCAAGACCTCTGCAGCTTCTCTTTCCACGATGTTCAAGTTATGAGCTTCTACTTCAACATCCTCCACCATCCTTTGCACCTCCAGTGCACATCTGTGAATGTAGTCTTGCATTTCTTGCTTCAGTAGATTCATTTGACCTTCAAGCTGCGCAAATTCTTGCATTAGAGCTTTTGCCAATACAAGGAAAGAAGAGACAAGTAGACCAAAAATTCTTGCATTATGCTAACTATCATGATGTAATATCATGCTACTGTCCTTCAGATGTTACGGGATTATGCACTTCGATATGTACAGCATGTGTTAACGTACAATATGTTTCCTGACACCAGTGATAACATTTTTAGCTAGTTTTGTTCTCAAAGGACACCCACACCATATGCTTCTACAGCTCCACATATTATGCTGAGCATTAACAGAAAGAAAAATAATTTCAAACATCAACAGAATCCTACTTCGTGTAGGTAATGGTGAGTTCTATGACTGCTTTGTTCTAAAAGTATATCAAGCACTAAATCGAAACTCTTCAATACTAAAATCAACAAAAATTTTCTCAACGGCCATTAACTACCCAGAACAAGCTGTTGCTACTCAATCCCTCAGCTCTACATAACGAACCTCTAGTGATCCTGTCAATACACCCACACTAGGTTGGATGCTATCGCCAATTTCTCTTTTTAGTTTCACCAACAAATTTTTAATTTCATTAAGTATCATAGTTTTCGTCAAGAAGTCAAAAACTAACTTTCAGGTCTAAGACATAAGCACAGTCTGAACACATCGTGGGTTGGTAATTAATCTAAGCACATACTTCATCAACACGTGAATGAAGTTGCAAAACACGGTTTCTCTTCTCCTCAATTCTAGCAGCAGTTTCTTTGGACTGTTGCTGAAGGATGATTAACTCTTCAAGTTTCTCCACCGAGCTTTTGTTTATGTCATCGGCATGCATGTCGAGTGCCGGCTTCAGGGTCGACTTGTAGTCAATGCCCATCACTTCCGCAGGCGTAGACCCTTTTGCATTCAACATATACTGGTAATCTGAACCAAGCTTTAACCTAGAATCACAAAACAAAAGAGTAGTTGAAGGAGGAGGACTACAGAAAATCACTCCAAAAGAAAGAAATCACTCGATGGGATGATAACATCGTAATGAAAGCTGTACAACCTCAAACATGGCACTTAGAATAACTCAACGCATTATTTATGGTTATTAACCTCAGAACAACTTAGCATGAAAAGAAAAACAAAAACTACGGCATCACTTCTTGACGAGATCAAGACAATTAAACTCATCACATGCTGAATCTGTATAGGCACAAGAACTAGCACTGAAGAGATACAGACACACAAATTACATGAGAATGTAGGTCTGTTGATCTAGAAGAATTCCATGAGATATCAACCAGTGTATTGTCTATAACCCAAAACAGCAAACATACCCAGCTTCAACCTTATGAGTGCTAGATGATTTCCAAGATGGCATCCAAATACCAAAGGCACATGACATGGATAATTTCAAGACCAATAAAGAAGAACAGATTGACAAGATTGCAGCAACTGCAAGAATTAGAACTTACTTCCGGACAGCCTTGTTGCATTCCTTGGCAAGTTCCTCGAGCTCCTTGAATTTGAGCACGAGGGTCCTGTCAAGTTCCCAGCACCTCTCCTCGTACTTGTTCCTCTCGATTTCAGCATCGGCAATCTCCCCCTCCACCGCCTGCAGCTCCTTCTTCATCCTCTCCGCGTCCCTCGAATTGAACGTCTGCAGCTGGATCGTCTTCTTCAACTCCTCGTTCTCCTCGCAGATCCTCCCCTTCTCCTCGTCCTTGGCCCTCAGCTCCTTCTCCTTCTCTTCCAATTCCTTCTCCAGCGCCGAGTTCCTCGCCGCGAACTCCCCTATGATCGTGTTGAACTTCTTCACGTCTCCCTCGAGCACGCTCTTCTCCTGCTCGCGCAGCTCCCGCTCCGACGGCCCCGTCCGCAGCTTCTCGACCCTCGCCTCGACTTCCGCGGCATTCTTCTCCAAGCGCTTCACGTTCTCGGCGAGGTTATTCCTCTCCTCCTCCAACTTCTCAACGAACTCCCTATCCAGCGCATCGACGGAGTCGTCGTCTCCGCCGATGAAATGCAGGTAGCTCTGGAGCGCATACTCGTCCATGGTGTTGTTATCCCCAAACGAGCGAGACTTGGAGGCCAAGTGCTCGCTGTACGACGCGATCTGGACCAGCCAGTGCAAGACGGCGACGAACGTGGGCCAGGCGTGCGGGGTGGCCGGCGTGCGGAGGGCCGACTTGTTGACCTTGAACGGGCAGTTGAGCGATCGGAGGAGGACGGGGAGGTCGTCCTCCATCTTAGGGTTCGGGTAGTCGAGCTGAGAGACGACGAAGTTGAAGATGGCGGCGATGTCCTTGGCCGAGGGGAGGGCGGTCTTGATGAGGACCGGGAAGGCGTGGGAGGAGAGGTAGCAGTTGACGGCGCGGACGGCGGACTGCTGGTAGGACCGGTCGTTGACGAGGTCGGCGGCGGCGGAGGAGCGGCCGACGCCGGCGGAGGAGGGGCGGCTGCTGGCGAAGCTCGCGTCGGAGTCGCGGCCCCCGCCCCGGCGCCGCCGGCGCCGAACTGGCGGAGGTCCGGCGGCGGTGGGGGAGGGGCGAAGGACGGCTTCGCGCGGCCGCGGCCTCGGCTCTTCATCGCGTTTTCCCACCTCTTCCGATTTCGCGAGGACAGGAGGGAGGAGGCGGATCGCCGATCAAAATGTGGGGAAAATGGAAATGAATTTCTTTTTTCCTTTCCTTTGTTTTTTTCTCTTTTTTGCAGAAAATAGGAAATTAATTTGATTTTGGAATTCGGGCGAGATTTTCCCGCCTAAAATGCAAACAGAACCTTTTCGTGTTTTTTTTCCTATGCTTTGCTTTAGAATGGGTTCTGGCGAAACACGACGTAGCCCGGTTTTCGCTTATCCATACCACATATAAAGGTCGACATCAAGAAGCGGCATCTCGCCGGATCGACCATATTGTCAATGGTATTTCGATTTACCAAATATGCTTTTATGAGTGTCGCTGAATACGCGGCATCTCGAGCTCTTGCCCTTTCTAAAAGAAATGGCGGCGAAAATGGCATGTGCTCACATAGTTAGCTTGAAGAATCGCTCCCTCAATCGCATTCCCATCGTAATGACCTTGCATATCATCATGATCCCTGTACAGGAGCATGGAGACATGCAAAGACTTTGAAAGTTTTTGAGCCGACAACTAAGCTCTATCGTCCCGGTGGTCCGACGGCACGCGCAACCACTCTAAGGAACTGTTGCCCTGAGGGGATTGTAGAAGCATCTGGGTAAGCAGGAAGAGCATTTTGTGGAAAAGCATTTTTATAGACTGAAAAACAGCAGCTATCCTCCCATCCCCACACAGGCCTGGGAACAAGGCAATCACGCCGAAAGAAAAACAACGTTTCTCGACGCAAAAAAATCGAATTCGTTCATATGCTCTAAGGCAGCTTGAGAAACATGGCCATCCAAACACCGACGACGAGCTACGATGCACCGAATTCACTACCGCAGATCAGGTCGATCGCACTGACAGCCCAAAGTCAGATTTAAACAGAATAGAGAGACGGCTAAGCTGCATCTTTGTCTCCGGAGCTCAACAGGCAGGCAAGCAAGAAGAAAACTTTTGAGATCTCCGTATACTAATTGTCGACGGGCATAAAAAAGGCATACTTCATCATATTCACAACACATTCGGCATAAGATATAACAATGCGCTCATCGTATTTACAGCACATACGGTCTGAAAAAATCACTCATTGTGCTGCTCTCTGCAGACCAGCAGAAAGAAAAAAACTCTACCCTCAGAAAACTTACATGTTGAAATAGCTTCAACGATTCAATAAGTCGATGGGAGTATGGAAATTCTATGTTGGACTGGAAAACTATCTTAAGAACTTCATGGGTTTCGGCAAATCGCAGGGGGACTAACATTTATTCTTACTACATACAAAATACTTGCATTGTACAGCTGCAAAGGTGTGATCTAGGCCTAGAATTTTCCTCAGAAAAATGAAAATTCAAGGACATAGTGAGAATAACTACAATGCTATAAATCCATTTTTCTCTTTATTCCTGTGGGAACACCATAACATACTGGCGATGCCCCGATTAAGAATGGCAAGGTGCAAGCTTCGCGAGCCTGACCCATGAACGATCCAATCATCGGTTTATGGTGACAAGTATCTGTGCTTATCTTAGTATTGGAAAGTTCCGGCAATTTCTTCTTGGATAGTTTCTTTCTGGGATTACCTCCATTGTTCTTTAAATCGATTGCCTTGAACTCATTTGCTAAGGAACTACACGGAGCGCATCCAGTGGAATTTGACCTTTCCTTCAACCATGCATCCAGCATGGCCTTGCCGAACCGGTCAATATCCTTGTCGGTCACTTCCCATAAATTGGCGATAATGACAGGAGAACCGGCTAAGAGGTAGGACAATGATGTACCTTCTGGAACATACGCCCCATTAAGAAGCAGAGAACCGCTACTACACCCCATTAGAAGAGTAGCGGCACAAGTGTCCAGCTTCTGAATCTCGTGACGTGGAATATATTGCGATCCTGTGTCAGGAAATCCCGATATAACATTTCAGTGTCATGTAGAATATGTAGTAGCATTACATCAGTTCCAGGAGTAGGTCGAAATTCAGAGTAAAATAAGGAAATTTACCGCTCCCGTGGCCAAAATAAATAAAGAGGTCATGGCTTGTCAAGGCAAGGGCCAATTCTTTCGGCACAGGTGCAAAACCGGCATTACCCTGTTTGGTGAATCACATTAGATTTCGTCTAAATAAACAGATCACTAACAATTTAACAATATGACCATCATATTCTCTAGTGTCAACCGAAAAATGCAATCCTTTTCAAGTTGGAGGTTCTCTCTGGTGCATTTGCATTTGTTATCCGTTCATTTTTTATAGACTACAAAGAGTACCTTCAGCTTTTGATCTCTAAACCAGTTCTCAAATTCAACTTGCGTGCTGCTGAGATCACCACTGGGATTCAACAGATAATATGCATCCAACGGATCTATAAATGGAAAAGAAGCAATAGGAGGTCCAACTTGCTGCTCCTCACGCTGAGAGCTCCCATCCAGTGTCAGGAAAATGCTGCCTACAGAAGGCATACGATAAACCTCCTGGTTTCTTAGAGCCGGTAAGTTCTCCCATGGGAGCATCTGCAGAAAATTGAACATGGAATCGAATGAAAATTGCTAAGCAAGACAACAAATGAAAAACTACAACATGCCCCATAAGTTGTGAAACAACCCCAATCAAGAAAATTACTACAACAAAATAAGCATTACCCCACTAGGAGGGGTCAGCTCTATGAATCCTTTTATGTCAATGCGCTCAATTTCCTGTCAAATCTTATGAAAGATCTAAATACTCCATATGACCTATGACAAAATTTCCAAAGACATTTTCTAGTGGAACATGACAGTGCAAATAATAGACGGCACCTTGCTGGAGTACGGCACATCTAAGTCAGAATTTCCCTGGAGGAATGGGGGAAATACCAACGTAAGGCCAAACCTCAATTTTACGTTGATAGCATTACGTGCGCTTATGGTTGAGAATTGAGAACCACATGACACTAGAAACTCCTAACTTTTTGCCTTCTGATAGCTAAAAAAGAATATATAACAAAAAAAAAGAAATTTCTTGAAGGAATGTACATTATAATATGGCCCTTAGCCCTAAAACTCTGCCACCAAAAGAACTAAGTACCAAAATTCCAGCCCTTGGTTTTAAATCAGATACTGCAAAAATTCAATCAAGTATGCCACCCTTAAGCCAGGAAAAGTTAGAGAATTAAATCTAATATGAGATGTAAAGTTAAGGGAGGGGCAGACAAACCTGCACCTCGCTATCCAACACTAAAATAATTGGCTCTCCATACATATGATCTTCCTCTTCAAGCTCCTTTATTGCTTCGTGAATCAATTGAAAGGCCAGCTCAGACAATTCAACAGCTCCTTTACATGCAAACGATGGAATCCTGTCCCTTTCTTCGACATATTGATTTATGCTACCAATATAGCAAGTTCTGTTTGACTGTAATAGTGGTATTAAAGCTTCCCTTTTACTGCCCAATTTTACCCCTCCAAGTATAACCTTAAGCAAACCTGCATCAATGTTGATTTTGCACTTATGTTTCAGGTCACGAACCAGTTTCTTTAGCACAGTCTCCATTCGCGTGCAATTCAACGATCCTCCAAGAAGCAGGCATCTCCAAGGTCCCAACCATGATTCTTCTAATTTCCTAGTTTGTGTTGACAAAACATAAGCAAATAGCATTAGTCTAATTTCAAGCTTATGGACAGAATGCGGCAACAGCAACACTGCAAAAAATAAAGAATGTAAAAAATGAGCGGTATCATCATAACTGTAATGACCATGCCTGTCTACTGGCTTAGCATGCTCAGAAGAACTCACCCTAGCAATTTACCCAGGCGGAGATCAAGATTCTTTCTCTTAGACCACCATAACAGCCTATTTTCTTTTGTATCTTCCAAAGCATGGAGAGAACATGACAAGTAATTTTCCTCCAGGATCTCCTTAAACGTGGGAACGACATTGTCGACCACACTGGAACCCCAGGGACAATGCCAATGTTTATCCAGCGACTTGTTGCTAGAAGAAGATTCATCTTCTGAATTTGAAACTGCATCAAAATCATCTGAGAAATTTTGAAAAGGTTAAGTTAAATTAACTCCCATGCTAGAGTGCATCATAAGTACTGCAAGCCATAACTAATATTCATGGAGCAAACTGGAAGTACCTTCCAATATTGGATCCAAGGGCATAAGGACAACAATAGGTTGCGAGCCGCAGTTCAAGCGAGATAAAATCATCCATGCATGGATATGAGAAGGACAAAGCAATAGCTCTTGCAACAACTTAGCATCAGAACCATCAACAACACTTATGCAGAGCACTGTGGCACAAGGAAGATGCCCAAAGAATCTTCTAACAAGATCTTCAAGATTTTGAATAGATTCTGGTGCAAGCCTGCAGCAAGAAAACAAAACCAGGTTCAGTGAATTTGACGCAGAACATAAGGGAGATCAAATCTAAATCTTCTTGGATTTGGCAAAATCAATCTTCTTGATGGAATTGATCTACTACTCGTTCACATCAGTATATGTATACCAGCAAGTTACATAATTGGCTATGCTACTTGGAAAAGAGACCTCAGATATTTGCATAGATCTTTCTTCCCAATTGCTTCCATGATAGAAGTTGTGCCAGCACCAATCAGTCCCTGGCCCTAAAAGATGTTCATGTTAGCTATTAGATCAACCCTAGAGAAGAAATAAAAGAGAATTGTACTTCCTATCCATCTCCTACTTTGAAATAAGAAGTGAACATGAGATACCTCGGCATCCAACATGGTACGAGCTTTGCATTTCTGAAATGTGTTGTAGGTGAACAGGTGGTTAACATGAGCACCTATAGAAGCTTGATGAAAAAATGAAGCCCAATGGTTTTCCGAAAGCGCATCAGAAGACGAATAAGTCTCACTTGTGGCAGAGAGTATGTACGTAAGAGCAAGCAACTTAGAAACCTGTTTTCAGTTGACAAGCTAATGATCAATCCAACTTTATCATATGAAGGTCAAAATATAAAACACCAACAGTAATAAAGTTGGAAGAGTCTAAATGCGTGCTTTTTGTAGATGAAACTAACATACATCAATACATTTTCTCTTTTAGATAGGTAATAAAGGATTATACTAAAATGAAATTTCAAGCACATCTGAAACATACAAGTAAAGAAAGAGAAAGAAAAGCAAAGGAAAAGGAAAATGTCAAAAGACTATTTTAAGTCAGAACAAGATGTCCAAAGCCAAATAAACAAGTACAACAAAGAAGCAACATCCTTAATGTTATCTTTTCGACTCTTCTTTATTCGCTCAACATTCATGGTTTTGGGGATGACAAGATGGTCGGGCGCCCAACAAAAAATTCAGTGCTAAATCAAGTTATTCTAACTTGGGGAATTTCTCCAACTGATCATTCATTCCCCTCTGAAGCAATCTGACTGCCCCGCATACCTCATAGAATCTCTTTCTTTCATTGGACGGTAGCTTGGAATAATATTCTTACTATTGAGAATCTCAGGAAACGGAATCTTCTTCACGCGGATTGGTGTTGCATGTGTAAGCATTCAGGGTAATCTATTGACATCTCTTTCTCCATTATGACTTTGCTCTTAAGCTTCTGATTCATATCCTAAGCTCGTCTAAGGTGGATGGGTTAAGTCAACTCATGTTATCGAGTTTTTTTGTTGTTGGAGTGTTTGTGGAGGAGGCTCAATTTCTAAGAAGTCTTGGAGTGTCGTACCACTTTGTCTCGAGTGATGCATTTGGAAGGAACGCAACAAAAGCTTGTTTGCAGGTTTAGAATCTCTCCCATCATTAATGGCAGTACCCAATGCGAATGATTCGCTGAGGTGCTGTGTGCAATACTAGTTGTTTCAGTAAGTGAAAGATGGGTACTACTTGAGAGTTGAAATGAGCAGTAGCACTTTCACCCTTGGAGTCTCAACTAGTTTCTGACAATTATACGTTATAAAACAGTTATGTTTATTTCTGAAAAATATACATCATCAAATAAATATATCCATTTCCAAGTAATTTCTGTAGAATTGTATATTTTTCATGGGATATGTTGATATGCACTACCAAAAAGAATTCATATATGCTTCTCTATAAAAGCAAAATTTCTCCTACATATGCCAAAATGCATGCTACAATCCAAAATGACAAAAATAAAAGGCTCAATGAAAAAGTATATCGAGGTGGAAACTATCATGTAATGAATGCCCATACCACATAGCATGCATACACAATGTCCTCTATCCAATCAAGTTTCATCATTTTTTACGCATGTTTGAAAAAACAACAAATTGGGATAATTCAATGGATGAGTGACAAAAACTTAGGAGCAACCTAGTGCAAGTGTTAAATAAACAAGTGTTAAATAAAAAACTTACTCCATAAGTGCACCTTTGCACTATTGAAAGCTAATAATGTTAAAAGGAAAGAAAAACAAAATGGGTGAGGGAGAGGGAGAGGGAGAGGGAGAGGATAAGGGCAAGAAGCATCGGTTGAGCAGGAGCACTGTCCTAGTTCAGCAGCTGTGATGGCAAAGCAAATTAAAAAAAAAGACCACCAAAAGCAGATATTCACCTTTTGCATCAGTGTTGGAACCTCATGGCAGAGTACAAAGGCTAGCTTCAACCAAGACGCTATTTGAGGAAGTTGAATGTGAGATAATTCACAGCAGATTACCCTGTTCAAACAATAAAACAATAAAGAAAAGACAATTGTTGGCCATCTGTTCCACAAAAGCATTCTATCAAAGTAGGTCAGCAAATTCACATTAAAAGTAGACGAGGATGCCAATGTCCGCATGTGTTAGGTATAGCATGTATAAGAGAGTTTAGGAAATCTGAAGTTCAACAGTGTTTTCTTATCAAAAACATACTTAATTGGTAAAATACATCCCTTAAGAGTTCAATAAAATGCTGTTTCAGCTGGCATATCTGGAATATCAGGGATTCAGATTACGAATACAGTGCCATTTGACCATAAAATGTGGACTGTCTAGGGCCAAGAAAAGAAGCGAATGTAAATATGGACAAGGTACACAAGAGAGTAAATAACTGAGACCATAAATCATAAGAATTTCCCCAAAAAAGGAAAACAAAAAAACCACAAAGCAATTGAAGTGAGAAACTTGAGTAAATGACTCCAAAAAAAGAACACAAGACAAACGAAAGATTCGGAGACACGGGACAGAAACACAATCTCCAGAAGATTACCGTGTATTCTGTGTATGGTAACTCTTCAAAGAAAACCAACTAATGTTGTAAAGTACAGCAGCACGTTCAATTCGAAGACCATCTCCTTCAGTCTCCTTCCCAACTAAATCAAGCAGTAGAGGAGCCGGAACACTGCATTGACTTGATAAGTCTCCACTAACTACATTAGATATGCTCTGCAACAATATCTCATGCGTTTTATGAATTTGATCATGTGTTCCTCGGCATTTTCCTGAAATGCAACTCAGTAACATTTATTTAAGAAAGAAAAAATGAAAAATGTACTTTTAAAGCAGATGTTCAACAGTAATATAAGATTTGCCATTGCATAATTTTGAGAAATAATCAAGCCAAATGCAACAACCTGTATATTATTGATCCCTGTACCATAGACTAGCTATTGGATTGTTCATATGAATGATAGGGGTGTGCAGGGAGCATGAGATAACTTTATCTAGTTTGTTTTAACTCAGCATAGTCACGTAACAGAAAGAAATCATCACCACCATCTCAAAATATCACATTTGTAAGTCAAAGCAGAATCCAGGCGGGCTGCAGGCAAAACCTCCTTCAACCCTCTGCTAATGCAGGAATTGAAACAAAAGGAAATCATTTATTTTAGGAACAGCCACAATGCAAGAAAAATTCAAATTTTTAACCATCTGACAACCCAAAAGTTTAAATATGCCTCCTTTTTCAGATAATTGCTGCTTTTAGAAATTAAAGATAGAAATTCTTTTAAAAGAATTTGCTCAGCAAAAATACATTGTGAACAAATTGTCAAAAGGAGAATGGAGAGAAAAACTAGAGGCCATCCTCACAACTGCGGCCTCTGTGTTAAAATTCAAGCCCAAAGCTTAAGCTTTCTGGTGGAATACCGTAACATTTTCAGAGGCTCACACAAACCCCATAGACAAGCAATTTGGAACACTTTAAACAAACCCTCTCAATTGCAAAAAGGATGAAGAATGGTAGGTGGAACTAATGACGGGAACACATGAGACAAGAATCACATCTGAAATGAAGTATTGATTGGGGCATGAAGATTGAAGAGTTGACACTTAGTGCCGATACAATGTCAGAAATTTCAATCAAAAGCTTAAGCTTTAGATGGAACAAGGGAATATGTATATAAGGCCTATGCAAACCCCATAGACATGTAATACGGGATAACTTAACACTGCTAACAAAAATCGCATGCTAAAACCTGCTAAGTAATTGCATAACACTTGATGAAAACTTCCCAGTTGATGTTGTTTCTTGAAAGAAACACGATGCTACTTCAATGGTTCTTTTTAAATTCGTCGTTATATCCAAGCCCATTCACATCCAAAAACATTAAAAAAGAGAATACAAAGAAATGTCATACACTTGACAATACTGCATTCATTAAGCCTCAGTTTTCTTGTCATTAAATGAAACAAAGGTATGCGTATGTCTCTAATGTGCACATTGTCAAATCAAGAGACTATAAGTTTAAATAACACTTACCAATTCCAGTGAATAGCCGTGATGAAAGCCTCCTGGAGAAAAACTCCAATCTCATATGTATAAAACTGTTCACGGACCCAGATTTTATATTCTCAACATGTAGGCAATTCCAACACTTCCATTTGCTGCAAATGCACAAAGCCTTAGTGCCAGAATAGTGGGTTAAGCTTTCACAATGCGAAAGCCACTCTGTCTTATCTGAATTGTCATTGCAACCAGATAAATGGCTGCCTTCTGAAAAAGTTGCCGGGTGTACTTGTACATCACTTGGTAGGCTTGTACCCTGGCTTAAACATCTGTTTCTCGAGCGAGTCAACCTTTTATTACCATCATAAGTTACAGGCTGTCCCTCTACTGTTGATTTAGGCTGAGTCTTAGTCTTTCTACCCTTCTTATTTTCCACCTTACCAGTAAGTTTTTCCCTCATGGAAACACATCTTCCATTCTGCTGATTAGATGAAGAGTTGAGAGAAGCATTAGTTGCCACACTATCATCACTCTTGTCAATAGGTCTTTGGACCATTAAGCTATTGCTATTTCCTTGCCGACGAGATTTTACAGGAATTCTCAATCCAAGAAGAGAGAGTCTGTCTAGTGCCGACTGATAGAGCTCTTCTGCATGAGATAGTTTGTCTGCTGAAACAGAGCTACTGTCATCAGACTGAGCTCTAACCAAATCTCCCAATTGTAAATCCACAGTAGCTTCAAGCAACAATCTACATTTGGAGCAAGAAAAGGTTGTTCCACAGTCCATCAATAATTGTCTTGCAGTTTCAAGTTCTTTAGTGGCCATATCCCAGCATCGTTTTCGACGGTAAATCTTTCCTGAATAAACACATAAATAAATGTTATATTGGATGCCACCATCTTCCTTCAAGCCAAAGCAGAGAAAAAAATATCATGTACTTAAGGAAAAGTAGGCCACTAATAATCTCTGATAATGTACCTAAGACAGAGGAAAAGGCAACATCAAACTGTGGCAAGTCTTGCAAGCAAGAGATATTTTTCCCCCAGAGCAAAAAGGTTTCCGCGTCAGTTCCATTTCCAATAAGTTCAAGGATGGTGCCTACCTACATGATAAGATCATCAAATCACTATAAAAAGTTGGAAAAAAGCATGGGGATGAACCAAATGTAATGCATATCAGTTGTCACTACATGCTATGGGAGGAGTGTAACCTGTAAGGTGCTCTCTAGGTAACCCTGCATTATATTCCAGGGACTGAGATAACAGCTTTCCACATCGAATGAGTTTGAATCAAATGACCATACTTCAGCAGCCTCAGTTTTTGAGACATGGAGATTCCTTATAGAATAATTGTACTTCTGAGCAAACTCTCCAGATTCACCATGCTTTTGAGTCTGCTCAACAGAGTGAGTGAATTTTTCTTGAAAGAGTCTAGTGCGTAATTCATGCGACTCTTTAGCAAATAAAAGGGCCTACAGATAAACCATAGGTTCTACATTAAAAAAAAATAATGCAATACTGGTAATACTGGACAAATGATGGAAAAGCTAAGGAAATGCTTGTCACAGTCAACACTTTGGTGTTATAGCAAAAAATTAACATAGAAATTGCTTTGAAGAGACTTAGCAACTATAAAACCCACAACAAACAAATCATTGCTATTAAGGACCAAATTCAATTAGAAATGCCAATATGTATCGTTACACAAACCCTTTTTTTTTCCAATAGCTTAAGATGTTATAAAACATGTCAACAATGTTTTATAGCATATTTCTAAAACCCCCACCCCTAGCATGTAAGTAGGTACCTTACTTGCACCAGATGGATGCAGACATAATCAAGCCAACAAAATAAGAAAACGGGAAGAATAACAGGGATAAAAGGAAAGAGAAAATTGAGAGGATCTGCTAGGATTTGAACTCTTGGCCTGTGCTCCGATACCATGATAGGCAAACCTTTTCTCATAAAAGCTTAAACTGTTAGGAAAACGTGTCAACAATGTTTTATAGCATATTCCTTAACATACATACATATATGTATACATATACATACACACACCCACACTCCTGATTGAACCTACTTAACCATTACCTCATGTAAGTGACCACTCAAGATCATTCTTTCAGATAGATCGTAACAAAGAAATCCAGCTAAGTACACAGCACGAGTTGATAGAGGGACCTACAAGAGAAGTCCAAATAAAAATTTTTAAAATGATCAAACTATATGGAAATAAAGTTCCATTCAACTACTTGTGAGGACCTTACACTTGAAATAAGTCCAACAGCTGCCTCCTTAACTCGATCACCTCCAATATATGGTTCCAGGCTAATTTCATGAGAAGATTCCTTGTAATAGCGGTAGTAACAACGAGAGAATATTCTGAAACCCTACTAACAATGGTGGTGATTCCTTAAGACAACACATCCAATGATCCATAGACTTGAAGATTTCACCATGGTGTTCTGAAAGGACTGTTATGAATGCCTCACTTATGGGTGAGAAGCAAAGGGCATGACTCATCCTTCTGGACTCCCATAAGAGGGTCAAGTACTTTTGTGGTGCTAAATTCTTTGAATTAAAATATCCAATTATCAGCTTAAATACTTTATGGCTGAATGAAGAGCACCCCTGGAAATGCATACCAGAAATGCCACATCAAAATAAACAAATAAACAAAGAATAATGAAAATCATTCACGGTAGTTACTCCCTTAGAGCATGTACAAATTCAAAATACCTTCAATGACAAAATATCGATAATATTATATAATAATGGCAGTGATATTTCTGCTAACACACTGTCATCTTCATCCAAAGAGCAACTGTCCGAATTCTTCATACTTAACCAGAGGTTCAGTGCTGCATTAATATCCTCAAGTATTCCCTGCTTTTTAAACAAACCAACAGAAAATAAACAAAAGGATTGTTAAAGAGAGTATGATTGGGGCATGCACAGCTAGAAATAAAGTGCTCAAAACAAGGGACTAGCCTTCCATGCATTTGCACCTTTGATTTCGGTTCAGCTTCCTGAGTACAGAGAGCACGCAGAGAATATGCAGAGGCTAATAAATAACGTTCCGAGACAGCAGAGCATGACGATGATTTACCGACACAATCCTGAGCCGAGTCACTTGTTAAATCATCAATCCATCTTAGAAAGAAAAAGACACGAATCCATTCAACCTGAATGCATCTTAGTATGAACCAGGAAGTAAAGTGAGAATACTCACTATTGTGGATATTGCTTCAGACAAACACTGAATGCAGCCGTTTAACCCTTCCCTTCCACGGCATTTTAGAATCCTCCCTTTTTTTATTAAAAGTCTTGCTTTTTGGAAACAGCTAGCTTTTGCAAAGTAAATTTCTTGCAAAAGCACGTCTATGATTTTCATTTGCATTCTACTGCATAGCTCTGGATTTGAGGAATTTATTTCCTCGTATGCAAGGAGCTCCTAACCACATTAGAAGGAAAGATGAGTACTGTTAGTAGTCCAAAAAATGTGGCACGCCACCCAGCCACCTGGCCATGACCATCCTCAATTCATTATAAAGCACAAGGCTCATTTCAAAACACTTGTGAAAAATACACATACTCATACACGGTGGCAGGGAAACTAGGATCTTCCCAAAAAGGATCAATATAAGGTCAAACCTGCTCTGATATTATGGCAAGAGTTGCTTTTGGAATTTCTACACAGGATGAGAGCAATTGGTATAAAATTGGCAGACTATCCCCAGCATCTGCATGTCTGTGTTGTTTACACTGAATCTGAAACACAACCAAAAGTTAGAATAGAAACAACTTAGGAAATAGCAGAAAGTTCTTAGCACTTCACCTTAACCCACTGCTTCACCAAAGGCAGAGGACCTGGCAATCCACGAACCAAGTCCATAGCCACTGACCAATTTTTGAGGGCACCTATACATTCTCTATTAACCTTATTGCCGCCACATTGGTGGAGAACATCCAAATAAAAAGCACTTCTCGCACACACCTCATTAATATCGTTAACAGCATCTCCAGTCAAAACAACGAGCTCACTAGGATTCTGTCCAAGCAACCGGCAATTATGCATAATGTATGTCCATGAAGCTCTACATGACAGTTTCAGTGCCTTAGAAGCCTGTGAGAAGAAGAAAAATTCCATAAATAAAACTCCTCCAAGAACAAAAGAAAACCTTTTCTCAATTAGGTAATACCCCATGGGCCCAAGCTCAATCTCATTTTATTTCAAGGTGACTTGGTCTCTATCAGTCAACTAAATCAGATCAAACCTAGGCTCATAAGATTGTGCTGAGGCATCTATTGTGAGTATGGCCCAGCTATCCGTGTGTCAAACCATCAACTGTTAGGACAAGCAACGCAGCAACACTGTATACTTTTAAACTTTTCTGCACGTTCGTAAGGGTTAAACAGGAAATTTATCTTAAAAGTGACCTATATCTGAAATAATTAGCGACATTCCACGTGCATGCAACAGGAAAAAAGCTGTAAACACAATAGCCTTTCATATTCGATTCAATGTATGATCATGATTACCATCCTTTGTCACATTGCTCCTTTGAAAGTAGAAGAACAAATGAGAAATTTAAACTATGTTTGGGATCCTTTTCTATTTATAATGTACACAGACTGACTGTTAACAAAATATTCCACTATGAACACCTATACTGAGCTCCTCAGCACTCACCCTTGAGTAGGAGTATATTTGCTACATGTTCCCAACTTGTTATAAATGTAACTCACACGAGGACCCCAAAGAGACTCAGTAGACAAATCAGCATGTCGATCATTTAGATTTACAAATCGACTATAATATCATCACAACATCACCGCAATTCAAACAAATTTAGCAGACACACTAGCAGCAAGACAGAGATGTTAACTGACAATCCATGTCTTTTTAGCTGCTTATGAAAAAGCCATACAAAGTTTACAGAAGTGATCATTAAACAAAAGAACATCGGCATAACTGCTCAACTTGTAAACTCGTTACTCATCATAACATCATTGCCCTTAGCCAGTTTCACTCACAATTAGCTTCTGTGCAACCAATTAATGCATTATGCTCGACAAACTTTGAGAGTTGATTGAACAATAAGATGCTTTGTTAATATGTCTATCTCAAAAATTGATGTCTTTGTTGTTAAATACAGACACCTTGGCTCCTCTCACATTACATATTTCTACTAATAAGCAACTTTAAGGGCACTTGTTGCCTTTAAGATGGTTCCAAAAATGAACGTTCCTCAACTCAAGATTAAAAAGAAAACAATAACTTCCAGACAAGTCAGAATCACATATTTTACTTTTTTTGGAAAGAGGATGAGTAATTATGAAGTCGAGGGATAAAATCATCATGATAAGCCAAACATATCTTATTATCATATAGAAATTATGTGCTCCTCGCTCTATCGCATTTCAACACGTTATGGGCAAAGCAAGTAAATTATCATTTTCAGCTATCAATTTTTCAAAGATATCTTTCCACTGACCTCTTCTACTTGCTTATTCCTGTAAAGGATGACGCTGAGATTATAAAGTGAGGCAAACAAAAATTTCAGCCACTGAGGTTGAACCCATTCGCTTGCAATGACATAATCTATCAAGTGCATGTTCTCCTGCTAAGAAAGAGAAAACGTGTCAATCCCATTGCCACATGTATAATGCCAATATGTTGGACCAAGAAGCAGCATGAATCACAAAGAAAATGGAATGGCAGCATTACGTGGGAAAGGCATAACCTGCAAGTTGAGTTTTGTCACAAAACAGAGAGTGAAAGCAGCCACCAGTATTGCTGGTACTGCTTTACTGTATTCTTCATATCTATCTCTATCCTTCCCATATTTGCTACTGCACACAAAACCCTCAACTGTCAAAGGCCCCCTTTTATGAAAGTTTGATATACTAGACTTGAAAGACAATACTAAAAATACAAAGACGAAGATCATAAATCATCTTCTACAATGATCTGGCCTGCTACTACAAATCCACTAAAGCAGAACAGCGAAAGGTGCATCAAACAACTGGCTTTAATGGACGAGTTCTTGTCAACAAGTAATCCGTCGTGACACAATGAAAGCAAGAATACAGAGAAGATAAAAATGGATCTACGACTCCATAAGTAATGCAGAGAAAAGTTCAATGTGTGCTGTAAATGCTATCTCCATAGTCCAGAACTCATAGATGGTACTACTAATTCTTTTGCAACTTAACAATCTGTCATTTTGTGACACTCTAAGCTTTGAAGAAACCAAAAAGCTAAGGCAAGAATAATCACTGAGGAACTTCACACCCATGTTTGAGATGGTAAAAGCAAGATTTACATACCTTTTAAAGAAAACAAAAACATCCAAGAAATGATTGCAAGCATCCTGAATGGCACAGAACTGGAGAGAAGCAGAATCCACATCACTTCCAGCAATTATGTGTTTCCTTTCTGAGTTTATCAATTCAGCAAGCAGTTGACACAAAAATTTCAATGCACTTAAGTAAGACACAAAATAAGTCTCGTCGCCTCTCTCCTGGAAGGATATAGAAGTGCCAAAGTCAAGATCCATCCTTGAACATGTATGGCTAAAAGAATCCTCAGACAGATCATTGGATGATGAATAATTTCTTTTGGACTCGATGAGGAAGTAACTTCTCAATAAACTGAATAAAGATGGTAAAGAGTTGAGTCTGTCCCCATTGCCTAAGATTGTTGACATTGTAGAGCCATCTTCCTCAACTTTGGAAGTTCTCGAACCACCATCTTTTGGTTTAACCTTGCCATCAAGTATATACAAACCAAGAGCATAAAGCTTCAAAATCAAACTAACTGGCATTGAAACCTGCCATTTATAATGAATCGCCATTAGCACGGCAGGAAACTTCCGAAAGCAATGGTGAATACAATGAAGCAAGTGCAACAACCAGATGAGAAAAGCTATGTCAAGGAGATACCTTTTTAGTAGCTATGTCTTTTATATATACAGAAAATTTACAACAGAAACTGGTGGTCACATCTCGACATTTATTGGCACAATAAGAAAAAAGTGCCAAGATCTCTGCTCCAGCATCACCTTTCTCAATCTGCCGAAAGAATATCTTGGTTAACAACTCAATCTGTAAGTAGAGCTCACTAAAAGAACATTACAAAGTTGCAATGCTCTATGAGATGATAGGCTACACTTAATGCTCAAATCAGTATAATGCAGCACTTCAACATTTATACACTTTCGTCACATGTAAGGCGACATGATCAAACTACCTTAAGAATAATGACAAGACATAATCGGTTCTCACTTCATAAATCGATATTTACATCAAGAAAAAGCACATGATTATGGAACAAGCAAACGCACTAGAGGGGGGTTAGGGAATTCTTGTGCACTCCTGATATCGACTTGCAGCTTCTGATATTAAGTTTAAAAGTATGAGCTGGCATTATTTAGTGGAACTTAGGGCTTAAAGGCGCAATAGGATTTTGGAAGGTTTGAAATTGAGTTATCCAACGTTGAAGAGCTTTGTTTTGAATAACGCTATTCACTTGTTGCTTTTCAGTTTGGTTAGCCTTTGTTAGTTCATGCATTTTGCTCTCTTATTTCCTTTCAGCTGTTATTTCTGATGCATTTCCTTCTTTGCCCAGTTTGTGACATCACTTTTTTATTGTTAGCCAAGGGATCACTTGTTCAAAACTGCACATAATAACTAAACCTAAAGCCCAAGAAAACTATCCATTGGCATTCAAGGCATCCAATCCAACACATATCCGCACAATTGGGTTATCTACAAATGAAGAATCAGAATTAACTTACTTCATTCTTTCAAATCTTACTGTTTGCTCGCCCTTACCATTGGATGAGGTTTAGTCAGAACGATATCTAGAAAATTTCATCTACTTGACAACATCCCCCCCCCCCTCCAAAAAAAAAGAAGACAAAGAAGAGGAGGAGGAGAAAAAAACAAATCGGCATTGTCAATCACAAGATTGAACTTTGCCTTGCCACCTCATTGTCTAAGCGTATTTGATCTTTCATGGACTTCTACAGTTACTGTAACTCTTAAACAAAGAAATATTCATAAAAAATATAAAAGGGAGGAAAAAACTATAATCCCCAAGCTATGCTTTTCCACTCTCAAAGTCTTGATTACCTAGTTACACTCATCAGCATGGCTCACAAAGTGAAGTCCACTGCAATTTTGATTCTTTCTTCCATTGTAAACCTATATTTTTCTCCCATAAAAATGCTACCTGCTAAATGCATTTATAACTCTAACAAAAGTAACTAATCTTCCTTGATCTCGAAAACAAACTTTTGACAACAATATGTAGAACTGAAAGTCAGCTTCTTTTTAGCCCTACTATAATTAACAAACAGCTTCAAAATCCAAATTCCATTATCCACCTGCATGTGGCTACCCAAACTGCAATATTTTAACTTCTAACAAAGTGGATGATTCCATTTCGAGAAACATGGAAATTAGGAAAATATATGCCTGCAAACATACTGATCTAGAATTTGTGACCGTAAGTTCCAAGATTTTAATTTCTATTTCTCCAATTAAACCCCCAATTACTACCATGCACATGAAAGTTAACATTAGTTGGACTTAGTGAGCGAAATGCTATAAGTACCCATAAAATTCATATGTAAATTCGTTAGTGTCCCCTTTCACGTTTCCTTACTTGAATGTATATGCTTTTTCAAGAAAACTCAAATGCTAGTCCGAAAGATTTACCTTTCCATCACGGCCACTTGATTCTAATAAACAAGTTAGTACATCAAATATGAGGGATGTTCTTTCATCAGATAATGAAATTAATATGGAACATATCCTGCGAGCAAACTGCAAAAAGCAACTACCCATTAGAAACAATTACACATCCTTCTTGGCCAAAGGAGGCAAGATTTAAATTTACTTTACCTTGAATATTTCATCTTTCATTGATGACTTCCCATACTCAATCAAAGTTGCTCTACAGAATGAACGCACAAAATCCCCATCAAAACTGCTTAACTCACCAACCATAAAGACGGTACATTTCCCCAGGTAAGTAACAAGCGCTCTCTGCAATTTGTCATATGTATTTGCATCCAAGACCCTGGCAATTCAATATCAGAAACCCATGAGCGTAACAATGTAGCAGCCAATAAACAGGGGGGAAAAAGATGCTGGTCTAAACTACAAAGAAAGTGCACGAACCCGAACCACGGCCGGACCTCATCCACCAACCCGAGCAACTTCGAGTAATCACCAGCGTCCTTACTTTGCGCCATCGCCACACACTTCACGATCGTCACCACCATCTCCACCACCAAAACCGCAAATTCCCTATCCTCGCTCGCCGGCTTCACCGCCGGCGGCAACAATCCACCTTTCGCTCTTGCCCTCCCGCCGCCGCCGAAATCAATCCCGCGCAGACTCTCCAGCAACCTGAACCCCTCGCTCGCCGCGTCCTCGTACAGCCCGCAGGACTCGAAGCAGTGCACGTACCTCGACCTCTGGACGTGGACCGAGTAGGGCTTGCACGCCAATTGAGAGGAGAGCGCGCCCAAGCAGTCGAGGCACAGCCCGTAGGTCTCGAAGAGGCGCGACTGGTCGGGGCGGGGAGCCGAGAGGAGCTTCGGGAGGAGGGAGAGAGAGCGGTTGAGGAACGAGAGGTATTGCTTCGCCAGAGACCGGATCGACCCCTGCTGGTTGTTGCCGCCGCCGCCGGCGGAGGATTTCGAGGACTTCTTGGGCCTCGCGGCGGCGTTGGCGGCGGTCGCGGCGAGGTCCGAGAACGGGCGGAGGTGATCGGAGAAGAGGGAGTGGATGTCGTCCGAGGAATGGGAGGCGAGCGAGGCTTCGAGCTTGGAGAGGAGGGCGGATTGGACTGCGTCCGACGCCATTGTCGAACGAGCTAGAGAGAGAGAGAGAGAGGGGCTGTGGAAATGAAGGAGACGGTGGTGGCGTCGTCGTCTTTGAGGCGCGAACGGAGACCGCCTTGGGGGGGCAAAATCGCTTTTCAAATCTAATTCGCACGAAACTTGGGAACGGCGACGTTTTGGAGACCTCCTAAAAAGGGAGCGAGCGCCGTTGCGCTCCTACCCGCAACTTGCGATTTTTCTATAGATTTAAGGGATAATAGTATGTATGGTCCATGAACTTTGGTCTAACATATAATGTCGTACCTAAACTTTTAATTTATGTAATATAATCCATGAACTTTGACCCAACATGCAACGTCGTTCCTAGATCTTTAATTTGTTCAAAGTGGTCCATAAACTATACTAAAACATTTAAAAGTTTTGGGACTATATTAAAATTGGACCAAAATTCAAAAACTATATTGAATAAATTAAAAGTTCAGGGACAATATAGCATGTTTGACCAAAGTTCAGGAACCTCATTAAACAAATTAAAAGTTCAGAAACGACATTGCATATCAGATTAAAGTTTAGAGAACATTGATATCGGTTTTCCTAAATTTAACTACCTAGAAAATATAGATTTATTTGTTTTTATATTCTTGACAAGTCTTAACATGATGCTACGTGTCGCAATACGCCACAAAAGACACAACTTAATCTCGCGTAAAATCGACGAATTTGGTTGAACATTTTAATTGTAGTTAAAAATGGATATTCTGGCTTTTACATTAAATGCTCTTATTATGTACACATTTACTAATTTTCAACATGGCATAAGAATTACATGATCTATCCCCATATTGAATTTAATAAAGTGGGTACATCGTAAAAATCATGTTAGCTATCTTGATTTTGTCATTGAAATTGATCGATTTAACATAAGTAACTAAGTATAGGATAAGGTATTCATTCCTATAGGCATTATATGGTATATGAACTGCACATACACTTGAGGACATTATTCTGAAATATAGGTTATTGTTACATCTAATATGTGTCAATTCTTCACTAATTGCATAGCATACATTGTTAAAGTGAATGGCGTCCTTGGTATCAAGAAATATTCTTTCAAAATAACATAAAACATTACTAAAAAAAATGTATTTTCACTCATTTAAGAGAAAATAAAATTATTACATATAAATACTATAAAGATTATGTACAAAATGATCAATTGTGCATTCTTAGTTGTATATTTCCTTTTCTTTTTTTTTCAAAATATAATTTCAACGCAAAAATAATTATTAAGTGAAGAAAACGTAATTAGAATTATTACACTTACCAATATTCAGATCGTGCTGAAAGGCACGAGCAATCGATTAGTTTTCAATTGAGACGGGTCAATGACTTAGGGAGCCATGCGATTTTATGTGTTTTTCTCTTTTATCTTTGATAAATCATACTTTTGATCCCTATGTTTTTCAGAGAGTTCAATTCTCGTCCACATGTTTTATTTTGTCATAATTTTAGTTTTTGCGATCCTTACTTGTGCAGGCCTTTTAATGCAATTTTACACTTTGATCCTTGCATTTTGGCGATGCTAAATTTTAGTCCATGTACTTGTTTTTGTTAAAAGAAAAGAAAAGAACATTAGTCTCTTTATTATCCTTCAAAAGAAGGCCTAATGAAAATGTCAAATCAATACAAACTATTAAAATGTGATACCTATTAAACAAGTTCGTCCAATCAATTTGACATTCTTGTTAGCGCAAAGGCTACCAAAAATCATAAATTATGTCCATTGTGATACATTTATCCTAAATTTTTTTCGCGTGACACCAAAATCATAAACTTGTACCTATATGACATTTACTTTCCGTTAAAATTCTATTAATGAGAATCTTTTAAAATCTGCATTGATGCTAGAGAACAAACAAGTCTTGACATGCGCTCACTTGGCTTATATCGGATAAAAATGAAGTTTTTATTTAAAAATTATCTAACAAAACTTTGACGGATGGTAAAATATGTTATATAGATACAAGTTTGGGATTTTTACGTCATAAGAAAAATTTTAGGGTAAATGTGGGCATAGTTTGAGGATTTTGACATTACAAAAAAAAAAAAGTACAAAGTAAATATGTTATGATGAGCATGATTTGAAATTCTTTGTGAATTAATTTGACTTTGTGCTATAACTGTTATAGTGTTCTTATTTCACTTTGATATCCATATAAACATATTCAAAATTACTCATGTGAAAAAGAAAAATCAAAGTCATCCCTATGAATTTTGAGTCCGTTTATTTTACGAAAAATAAATAACTCAAAAAATATTTTCGAAAAAATCGTTTGCATGGCTTAAAAAGATAAATAAATGAAAACTATTTTCATAGTTTGATAGCCCGATATCACAAATCATTCATTTTCCATGAATTATAGCTGTTCTCAAAACTAGGTCATTAACTCATTACTTAGTTTGATAATCGTATAGTTTGATAACCGTATATTACAAAAAAAAAAAAAAGAAAATAGAAAATGTAATTTTCTAGAAACAAGTCCGCGAAACGGACCAACCCGACAAATATATATGATATTTGTGTTTACCGCCATGTCAAGGGGGTTTTTTTTTTTCCTGCACTCATCTAATTAATATTCGTGCACACATTTTTTTTGAGAAAATTACCAAAAAGTCCTAAACTTTTTGCAATTGTGTCAATTCAGTTTTAAATCTTTTTTTTGGCTAATTCGGTGCTAAACCTTTTGTAATTGTGTCACTTCATCCATCCGACCACTTTTTGGGCGACCATACCGACGCGGACGCGTCGACCAACTAACGTGGCAATTTTTAATACTTTTTTTATTATTTTTCGATTGTTATTTTTTTTTTTTTTTCTTTTTTTTTTTCCCCGGCCTATCTTCTTCCCCAATCGCCCGGTCCGGCGACCGGCGAGAGGTCGAGGCCGACGAGGTCGGGGCCTTCGCTAGCATCGGCGAGGCCTCGCCCGACAACAAATGAGAGGCCACCTATATTTGAGAGGCCCCGCTGCCGTCCAGCGAGGTCGACCTCGCCATGGCTGTGGTGAGGTTGACCTCGCTAGCCTCAGCCTCTCATCGGTCACCGGACCAAAGAACCCGGGAAAAAGATAGGCAAGAAAAAAAATAAAGAGAAAAAAATTATTAAAAATTATTAAAAATTACCACATCAACCGACCAAGGCCCACGCCAACACCGATCGATCAAAAGTGGCTAGATGGATTCGAATTGGTATAATTGCAAAAGGTTTAGGACTGAATTGACCAAAAAAAAAAGTTTATGATTGAATTGGTACAATTGCAAAAGATTTAGGATTTTTTTAGTAATTTTCCCATTTTTTTCCTGTGAGCAGAAGTAAAAATTCGCGCATATTACAAGCGAATATGTAAAATATGGAAATTAAAAGAAATCCCCTAATTACATAAAAGGAAAACTCTCCAAATAAAACTCTCTCGCACATGAGCGTAATATCCCGTTGACATATAGTCACGGTACATATAATTCATTGTTTACTAGCTACATATAATTCATTGTTTACTAGCATACATGAAAGATTACGGCTCCAATTGGCGTAGGTTGCCGATCGATTGTTCATCATCGATCGAATGGTCGGCGTAGGTTGCCGATCGGTTGTTCATCGTTGATTGAACGGAACGATTTCAGCCGACATTTCCCCCACCTTCGAAAGGCCTGCATGTAGGAGAAAAAAAATGAAAAAATAATAAGGACTGGACCTTTCATATACAGACTTTCCCATGATATTGAACGACAAAATTCAAGATTAGTCGAGCAAGAGAGCGCAATTAATCAAATCCGGGGGCATTTACATGATGATCTATGTGACCCAGTTCATCAAGAGAAGAATCAAGTGCTAAATTGCTAATCCTATGATCATCTTCTTGCCTATAATACATATAAAATAGGATTTAAGTAGATGTGATCCGTTCATGGGTCGGGCCCGTTCCATCCTAGAATCGGAAACATACCGGTCCGGGCGGTTCAGTTCCGCTCTTGGAACTAGAATCGCGAACTGGACCGATTATTCCCGATTCCAAAATTTGGGAACCGGGAACCACCCATAAATCAACTGTTTTGATCGGGTTCCCGGGTCGGTCCAATTCCCGTGCGCGCCCCTACATTTGAGGACCAGTGTGGTAAAACTTCTATGCTTCCCATATTCTACAGAGGCTTGGTACCTCAAGATCACCAAACACAAATATATCGCCAAATCTCACTCGCTACACCTAAAGACCGACCTTGCCGTTGATTTTTCTCCGGCTATCGAGTACGAATTTTCCGACGGCGCGCGGAATAGTTCTTTCATCGCCACCCACGCCGGAAACTCGAACCATCGACACCCGCAGTCCGTCCGGAACACATGTTCATCGGAAGACCGCCGGAGGCCACGAGGACTAAAATTAAACCGGATCCACACATTCTGGGCTAAAATGACAGCAAATTCACTCATCCGGGGCAAAATTGGAAACGTCGAAACATGCATAAAACGCAAGAGATAGAGACAGAGACGCGCGCACCTGGTTCGCACTTGATCTGGCACTTGCGGTCGCACCGCGCCATCAGCCTCGCTGCACAGTCGGCGAAACGAGCAGCGATTACCCGCCATATCCTTCCAGAAATCCGACCGACGAAGGGAGGGAGGGAAAAAAACCCCGGAGGAAATCGAAAAGCTACTCACCGTCGGGTTGGACGCACGCGGTGGAGCAAGCGTCGTAGCAATCTGCGGCGGCGGACTCGACGGCGACGTCCATCCGCGAGAAGATCGCCGTCAAGATCAGCGCCGCGAGCAGCATCTCCGCCGTCCTCGTCGCCATCTTCTTCTTTGCTTCCTGCTTAGCTTTCCTTTTCCAGTAGTGTGGATGGAGGAGACGCGAGTGGGAGGAAGGAGAGGCGGAGCTTTTATAGGGACCCGCCGGAGTGACGATTTTGCCCACGCCTTGTGCTGAGAATTACGAGGCTGCCACTTCGGCGGATGCGAAGCGGGGCGCCGCTCGGATTGGGTTCGACACGTGTGGGGGGTCAAAGTTTGACCGTGGGCTACCTGTTGAGCCGAGTCTGAAAAACACTAACTCGATTCGGTTCGCTGACGAGCCTCATCGAATGGTTGCGGTTTTTGTGCATTTTTCCAAGTATGTTCTTCGATTTTAATTTACTTTTAAATTCAAGTCCGAGTTCGAGTTAACTCGATGGCTTCAAAATTCAAGTTCGAGCTCGACTCGATTAGTCGATAATTGCAGTCCAATGTGAATTCTTATATATCGAGTCGAGTCGAGCTCGATAATTAAGTTATATCGACTCCTATCACGCCTCGATAATTGTATTCACACTAGTTGTTTTGTATCATGATATTGTGTAAGCTCAATCAAATTAAATAGATTCGAAATTATATGATCGAGCCATGTTGAGCCATATTAGTTTTTTAATTGGGGGATGTTCATATTAGGAGCCCGTTTGGACAACAGATTAAGCTCGATCTTGGCCTGCCATTGATCACCTTCTAGTTCATGTCATGTAAAACTAGTGACAAAAGCTAAGATGGTGTGAAGACTTTGATTAGGGGGGAAAATATTTTTTAAGCAAGTAACTTGATGGCTCAATTAAAGGTTAATATTACAAAAAATCTCAAATCGGTGCATTCATGACAAATTTACTCCAAACTAATTTTGGATAATTAAAAATCCCTAACTGATATACTTGTCACAAATTTACGCCAAACTGATACACTTGTGACATATTTAACTTCCATCAGCTTTCATCAAATATTACTTTGTGAAATTACTGAGTTAAATGATATCTGGTAATAATTCAATTGACATAGTAAGTCCATGTGAAAATCCATATCAATTTGGGGTAAATTTTTCACAGGTGTATTGTCTAGGGTTTTTTGTGGCTAAAAAATTAGTTTTAGGTAAATTTATCATGGATGTACCGCTTTAAAGTTTTTGATGACCCAAAAATTAGATTGGAGTAAATTTGTCAAATATACAAGTTTTGGATTTTTCCTGATATTAACCCCTTAATTAATCTTGGTAAGAAAATCAATACAAAATAAAAATTAAATCTATGAAAAGTATTGAAATAAGATTATTCGAAAGATATTAAATGGATTTGAAATTCTATGATCAAGCCATGTTGAGCCATATTAGTTTTTTAATTGGGGGATGTTCATATTAGGAGCACACGTTTGGACAACAGATTAAGCTCGATCTAGGCCCGCCATTTATCACCTTTTAGTTCATATCATGTTAAACTAGTGACAAAAGCTAAGATGTTGGGGAAAAGTGTCAAAAAAGTCTTAAACCTTTTACATTTGTGTCAATTTAGTCCTAAATCTTTTTTTGATGTCAATTCAGTTCTAAACCTTTTTATGGTGTAAATTCAGTCCTAAACTTTTTGTATTTGTACTAATTCAGTCCTAAATCTTTTATTTTTGTACCAATTCAATCCTTTTAGCCAATTTTGGCGGATTTTGCTAACGTAGACACTGACTGGCCAACACTGACGTGGAAAACTTTAATAATATCTTAATTTTTTTAATTTTTAATTTTTTTTTTTCCCCTCCCTCCCTCTTTCCTCCAACCGATCAACGGACTGGTGATTGGCTAGAGGTCTGGCGAGGCTTGACATCCCCAACGATGGCAAAGGAGAGCCTCGCCATGGCTGGGCGAGGCCCAACCTCGTCGGCGGCTGGCACGACCTCGCTTGCATTGGCTAGAGGAAAGAGGGAGGGGAGGAGGAAAAAAAAAAAAAAAAGAAATCAAAATTCAAAAAAATATTAAAATATTATTAAAGTTATCCACATTAGCACCGGTAATTGGCCGATGTCCACGTCAATAAAATCTGGCTAAAAATTGGTCGAAAGGACTAAATTGACACAAAGATAAAAGGTTTAAGATTAAATTGGTACAAATGTAAAAGGTTTAGGATTGAATTGACAAAAAAAAGTTTTTGATTAAATTAGTACAAATATAAAAAGGTTTATAATTGAATTTGCACAAAAAAAAGGTTTAGGACTAAATTTGCATCAATATAAAAGGTTTAAGACTTTTTTGGCATTTTTTCCTAAGATGTTGTGATGACTTTGGGGCATAATTTTTTTAGGCAAGTAACTTGATGGCTCAATTAAGGGTTACTATCACAAAAAATCTCAAACTGATATATCTATGATAAATTTATTTCAAACTAATTTCATCAAAAGTCCTAAATGGGTAAACCCATGACAAATTTAACTCAAACTAATTTTTACGTTAGCAAAGCTCCAAACTAATACACTTGTAGCATATTTACCCCCGTCAGCTTTTGTCAAATATTATTGTGAAATTGTTGAGCTAGATGACACATAATAGTAACTCGATTGACATGACGAGTCCATATGAAAATTCATATCAATTTGGGGTAAATTTTTCACGGATATACTAATTTGGAGTTTTTGGTGACCCAAAAATTAGTTTGGAGTAAATTTGTCACACTGCATCAGTTTAGAGTTTTTGGTGACCCAAAAATTAGTTTGGAGTAAATTTATCATGAGTATACTGGTTTTGGATTTTTCTTGGTATTAACCCCTTAATTAATCTTGGTGAGAAAATCAATAAGAAAAAACAAATTAGATCTATAAAGAGTATTGATATAAATTATTTGAAAGATATGAAAAGACATGCTTTAATTTGTCCATGAGAGTTATAACTCGCTACTTATATTACGAGGTGGTACAAATGGTTAATTATCTAACTTATAAGTTCATCAAAACATCTAGAGATAATATATTATATTTTCTTTAAAACTTGGTATGTTTGGGTCATCAAATTAAATGGCTTCGAGAATATCCATTTTGATTGGTTTGCCCTCGACTCTAAATTTGACACGCGTCCTATAAAAAGAAGAGCTAAATAAAGTTACTTTTCTTATTTAGTTAGGTGGTTAGCCAATACATATAAAAATTCTGGGTGGGAAATCTTTTTAATACTTAGACGGACCTAGCTAAGACCATACTCAAATCATCTCACGTAAGCATAATCATGTCTTATGGACATAGAATTTGTCGTACCCATCATTTCGTAACATAATTTGTCACGTGGTATATCCACAGGAATTAGCCAACAATTCTAGCTATGTCAAAAAATTATAACGTGAACCCACATCCATGATGTACCTTAATAATTTCATGGACCTAGTAAGTTAGAAAGAGAGCCCAGGCGATAGCCAAAGACGGATCCTATACATATTTTTGTGATGGGGTCAAATGATCCACAATTGCACAGAAATGAAATATATCAATTCGAGATATAAAAGCAGTTACACATATAACTCAAGTATACCCTTCTCTTTGATTGAGATTTACGATAAAATTATACCATTAGTTGATATATATTTTTTTGTTAATTGCGGCAGCAGGTGGGCAACATTCTAATTAGTTTGCCCGATCTCTGATTTGAATAAATTATATAAAAGGGATAAGAGAAATGCTTACATGACTGTCCTTATTTTGCTGTGAGAATAACAACTTGTTTTGGACATTTCTTACACTCTTAACTATCGTATAGACAATGTGTGGCTATTTACAAAGATGCCCACTTTTGGACAAGATGAAGTTGGCCCTTTTGCGTGTCTCCATGCCTGCCTAGATTTTGGAACAATTGTACATCGTACATATTATCAGTTGCTCCTCCTTAAACTTGCTCTTCTCCACCCGTTTTCTCTTCGAGGCTTTCTTTGGCCACGTCGCTTTCGTTTGTCGCAAAATCTTGGACATCGTCACCCTCCTTAACATCGTTTTTGTTAGAAAAAGCGACAACGATCTCAATGGATTTGGATTCGGATTCGCCGGGGTTGCTCAACGGCACTAACTGATTCGTCCTCTTGTTCTCCTTTCCTTTGCCCCACAGCACCGCATAGAGACCGAGCACTATGAGCCCCGACCCTAGAATGCTGCCATCGAAAGTAAGGGAAAAACTTTAGTATAACCGTTGTAAATTAACATTTTTTGTTTTGACATTCGGATATTTCCATGTAAAATGATTCGAGAGGTTCGAATACATCAACTATATACCTCCCGAGGTGTAATTTTTCATCCAACACCATAGACCCCGCCAAGGCCACGGTCACCAGCAACAAAGGATTAAACACCGACACGAAGACTGGTCCTCTCATCCGTACACACCAAGCGATCAGAGTATAGCATAACCCGGAACCGACGATCCCCTACAACGCCACAGGCAAACCCGCGTCGCGAGAGGGTTGGCAGATCAGTTAAGGACACACGCGGGGGTAGTTCGACAATCGATATTAAGCTTTCATGAATGTGCACAACATAAGAGACTAAGGCTTTTGTTGTGTGTACCGAGAATGATGCGGTGAGGAGCCCGACGTTCAATCCGAGCTTCCAGTGGCTCCAGTCCCTCTCTCGGCACAATGCGTAAACCACTGCTTGGATCGACCCCATGAAGGTCATCAACGCCGTGCTCGTGTATGGGTGCGGGAACCCTTCACTCATCTTCGCCTGTCCAACAGATCATTTTGCATTATTCTTTGTAGTTTCCCAAACCAATACACGATGAAGTGAAGCAAATCAAAGGCGACAACGTGAAGACGTATCGAAAAGAAAAAGGCAAAGACCCACCTGAATGATCAACCACAAGGCGTAGCAGAAGCAGCTGGCCACGGCCAAAAGCGATCCCAGGGGGAGATTGCTCGAGCCCTCCTGGCCCTGCTGGGTCGCCGCCACGTGGCGCAGCAGGTTCACGTGCGTTGACCACAGGTTGACTTCCACGCCCTTGTAGAACGTGAGCAGCATGGCCCCACCAACCCCCATTAATGTTCCCGCCACTTTTGCCTTCCCTGCAACTGTCCTCAGCCTCACCTTCTCCAACCTAATTTCGATCGACCAACGTGAACATGAAAGAAAACCACGCGCCACGTCAGAAGAACATCCCAGCTGAAGGAATCCCCGAGTATATTCGCCAAGACCGATTCTAGTGAATTATACATGTCGATGAACTTGCATGAGAAATCCTGTACATACCCGAAAGAAACAGCCAAGACGAAGGTTATGGCCGGGACCAGGTTGGCCATGGCTGAGGCGTATGTCGCCGATGTCATTGATAAGCTTGCTAGGTACAAATTTTGCCCCATTGATCCCCTGCAGTTCATTCGATCATAGTCAACAATAAAAGACCGGAAATTTCCCCATGCATAAACACCCGATCTTCCATGTTTACGTACTAGAAGTCTCTTTTAGAAGGAATATCTAGTAAAGGTTGTATCTAGTCTGCTGCAGTACATGGAAACATGGCTTTTAGGCTGTTCTTACAAGTGCTATCTTATAGCACCACAAGCCACTAAGCATTTCCCAAATTTTATGTACTAAACAACAACAGGCATGGTAATGAAGAACCTGAACATCAATGCATCCACAAACACGCACTTACCCAAATAGCCCACAAAAGAAGGCTTGCACAAGCACCGTCCATGTTATCTTTGGCCAGCTCTTCCTGTTACACGTGAAAGAAGGGAATCAGTTTAAACATACATATTCGAATTGACTGGTATCGCGAGGGAAAGAACAAACTTCGCTCAATAAGAGAAGTATGTGCGACCTTTCTAAGAAGAAAGCCAGAGGGGCCAGGAAAGCTGTCCCGAATATGAACCGGTAGGCGATGACGAGCATCAGGTTCATCCCGTTGCTTGCGGCAAGCTTGTACAGTATGTTGACGCCGGCAAAAGCAACCTGGACGACCACCATCATCAGCGGGGCCTTCATTTCATGCATGGCCTCGAACAACCGATACATCGCAAATCGCTCGAACCCCCTCTCTCTTTCTATCTCTTCCCTTGAGATATCGGTTCCTTGAACGAGGGTGGAAGTATCAACAGGTGAATGAAAAAATATGGGATAATCTTTGTACTCAAAATGAGTAAGAGTGAAGGATGGATGTTGTTGCAGAAGAGAGGAGTGAATGTGGGATATAAATAATGCAACAGAGAACGACGTCCCCAGGTGTTTTGCTTGGCTTTGTACTTGCGTCACCATGCATTAAATCATCCTCGCACCTGCGATCCCCGAGCTGGCACGTGCCAGGAAGGAGAGAGAGAGAGAGTTCATTTGGGTGTTGGCTTCTTCAATGCACGGCAGTCAAACAAATGCACGGAAGTGGAACCGCTTTTTAGAGCAAAAAGCATTGCATTATTTTACTTACTCGATATGTGCTTCGCCACCAATTCAGGCAAATCAAATTAATTAGAATTCCTAAGTTTATTTTGCTCTTACAGAGCATATATTTATTCGCTGGGATTAATCGGGTAAAAAATTTCGGATACCCCATACCATTAAAACATATATGATTCGTATTTAAGTCTTAGGATATGTTGTGGTGATTGAGGAGCATGTGATGTTGATGCGCCCACATAAACGTTTATTATTGTGTGGAAAAATTGCTATTCAAATTCTAAATTTATTGCATGGATTTCAATTCGACCATAAAGCTTTCAATTGATATGATATATTTCTAATCCTTCGAGTAAAAATGCAATTAAGTCCACTAGGCCAAATCTTGCCTAATGTTGCCAACGATGCGATTCAGTTATCGCCGGCCATTCTACATGACATGGATAAAGATTTGATGTGGACGAGTAGTGTGGTCGGTGACGACTACACCGCACAGCCAACAATGTCAAAAAGGTTGTCAATGTCGGGTCAATGATCGTAACATGTAGGATGCCCGATCATGACCGGACTCCAACATTAGCAACTTTAAGGGAATTTTGGTCAGGTGGACTTGATTGCATTGTGAAAATCACACAAAGATTTAGGAGTGTATGAATTAAATAAAAGGTTCAGGATTGGGGCTCCGTCCTGTTTCGCGGAAAATGTGACATTTTAAAAAAAATATTTTCCAATAAGTCATTTTCCTGAAAAATGGCAATATTTTCGAAGCGTTTGGCTAAAACTTGAAAATGAGTTAGAAAATATTTTATCCATTTGGCATTAAAAATTTTATTTGATTTTCTTGGGAAAAATATAAAAAATTTGAACCCATAAAAATAAAAAAATTTCGAATTTTTAATATTATTTTTTTTTGTTTTTTTTCTTTTTCCTTCTATCTTTGTAGGTTGTTAGCCATGGCGATGGCTAGCGACTGGCGACATGCAAGGTGGAGCCTCGGGCAAGGTCGAGCTTGCTTGAGGCTGGCGAGCTTGAGAATCGCCTCTGGCCGATCGTTGGTCATTGCATGGTCGATGATCGGCGAGGATGTGTCAAAATGGAAAAGAACGAAAAGGAAAAAGGAAAAGAAAAAAGAAAAAAATAGTTAATAATGAAAAATTCGATTTTTAAAAGAATAAACGATTAAAAAATTAAAATTTTGATTCAAAAAATAATTAAAAATTTTAAAATACAAACATAATTTAAAAAATATTTTTATAAGAATGAACGTTTCATTAATTAAGGACTCGAGCTCGAGCACCAAGGACTCGCACAAGGCCTTTGTGGAACCGGGCCTAAGTGTTAGGGACTAGAGCTCGAGTGTCGGGGATTGGAGCCCAACATTTATGGATGCGGGCTTGGGTACTGGGGCATAGGGCTTGGGCCTTGGCACCGGAGTCCCAAGCCCGACATCAATGGACCCACGTCCGGCCTCAACGGACTTGTGCCCCGGCATCAGAGACCTGGTCTTAGCCTTGATGGACCGAGCTCAGCCTTGATGGACTCGGCTTAGGCGTTGGAGAGTCCGGAACTAGAGTTAGGGTTCCCATGTTCAAACTTAGAACTTCGGATCTAAGTATCAATACCTAGTCATTATTTGGAAATATTTTTCGACTTTTTCAAAGAGGAAATCATTTCCCTTAGCTTAAGCAAAGGTTTTTCATCGATTAGGAAATTTTTTTTCCGTTTACTCATTTTCTTAAGTGAACCGAACGCCGGAAAATGTTTTTCCAAAAACAAATGGAGCTTTAATTGAAATTTATACCATAAATTTAGATCTAAAAATATCAAATTTTCCGTCATTGTGCACAAATTAACTAACAAAATTCTTTGAAATAATAGACAATCATCTAAAGTAGACTTAGACATGGAAATGATGACGCTGGGGCAATCTTTTTTGGTGCAATTTTTCCCAGTGGATGCCTGTAGACACACCAAAAACCCCTTTGCTCTCTTTTCTTCCATCGTCTATCTTCTTTTCATGGGGTGGCTGACTAAGTTTGCGTATTATAGCACTCCATCGCTCCATTCCTCTCCTCATTCTATTTACAGAGTCAAGTCAGGGCTTTATGACGATGATAAACAAGCGAAGAAATTACAAGGCATGTGAAAAAAAAAGGCAAACGCTTTTCTAAAAATTTTCGGAAGCACCTCTGCGAGGAAAAGAAATAAAAATAATTATAAAAGAGAAAAATGGCGGTGCCTGCGGGGATGCCAGTTGGAAAACGTCTAGGGTGACATCATTGAACAGATGGGAAAAGTATAAAAAAGTCTTAAACCTTTTGTATTAATGTCAATTTAGTCCTAAACTTTTTTTTTGTGCTAATTCAGTCCTAAATCTTTTGCATTGATGTCAATTTAGTCCTAAACCTTTTTTTGGTACCAATTAAGTCTTAAACTTTTTAAATTGGCGCAAATTCAGTCTTAAACCTTTTGTTTTTATGCCAATTTAGTCATTCCGGTCAATTTTGACCGGAATTTGTTGATGTGAACGCTTGCCGGTCACCGGCACCGACGTAGACAACTTTAATAATATTTTAATATTTTTTTGAATTTTTATTTTATTATTTTATTATTTTTTCAACTTTTTTTTTTTTCTCTCCTCCTTCCGCCGACCGGCCAGAGGCTAGAGGCCGGCGAGCTCGACCTCGTCGGCCAATGGCGAGGGCGAGCCTCGCCTTGGTCGTGAGAGGCTCAACCTTGCCAGATCCGATGAGGTCGGGCAAGGCGAGGAGTGGAAAAAAAATAAAAAAGGGAAAAAAATAAAAATTCAAAAAAATATTAAAATATCATTAAAGTTGTCTACGTCGGCGCTGGTGATCGGCAGGTGTCTACATTTGCAAATTCTGATCAAAATTAGCCGGAAGAACTAATTGGCACAAAAATAAAAGGTTTAGGATTGAATTGGCATCAATTTAAAAGATTTAGGACTTAATTGACACAAAAAAATGTTTAGGACTAAATTGGCACAAATGCAAAAGGTTTAGGACTGAATTGATATAAAAAAAATTAAGGACTAAATTGATATTAATACAAAAAATTTATGACTTTTTCGACACTTTTCCCCTGAACGAATTGTTTAACGTGGGGTGGCACTCGGAGTCATGCAATTCGGGCGCCAAGGCTTCGCTTCGACTTCGTTTCTTTTCGGGCACGTGCAACAGCGACCGCGCATGTCCTGAAAAGTCACGTTTTGATTGCGTTGCTTTCCACTGCCCCTTTTGACTATTTCTCTCCACTAATGGAAGCTGTAGCCAACTTGGCCTTTGTGATTCGAGACCTAATTTGTCTTTGCATCAATCTTTATTTATTATTTGATTCCACCAACTGTGTCGTATTTTCCTTAATGGACCGGCACATTCACGTGCATTTTCACCGAACATACGCATTTGAAAAATCCTGCGTCTTTTTCTGTTACACTCATGAATTGAAATAACTCATGAATTGAAATAAACACGCGACGATGCCATACACATATATTATTAAAATATATCTCGAGTTTGAGCCCGATAGACGAAAACTCGATTGAAAATTAATTATTAATTATGGAGGTTTGAATATTTAGAATTGAATATATTGGATGCTTCCGAAATCGAGCAGAGCAAATCACGTGATTTCCCTCTCCAAATTGGAGTCCAACGTGCTGATGGACTTTGACTGTGAAAGAATACTTCAAAAATGGAAGTTGTGAATTTGCTGGTTGGGTCAGGGAAAAGAAAGGAAGTAAATTATGTTTTGAAACCAAGGATGGATACTATCCTTTGGAGTCGGCTGTGGAGAATAGAAAATTAAAGGAAAGGCAAATCTTGGATAATAGTCGACCGAATCATCCAGATTTCCAATCCCAATTCTGAGTCGGCCACGTCCTCTGCCCGACTATACATATAACGGCAGATTGTGGGTTTTGGAATGCGGTTGTTGATGTTAGGGTTGTGCAACCGGATTGGATTTACCCGGAAACCGAACTGGCCCACCCGGAAAACATGTTCGGGAACCGGTTCCATTTTTTGTGAACCAATTAGAACCATGATGGCACCTAAATTTTGGCGATCCGATTAGTCGTTCATTGCATTAAAATTAGGGATCGATCCCGATCCCTAGAAAAAAAAAATTAGTCAAATTGCATATAGATCAGGAGCATTTGAATCAGTATTTAGGCTCATATAGCTCCACTTGCATTGGACCAACAACGGATCGACTTAAGTGAATGGTTTCGAACTTAATTGATTGGACTCAGCTCAAAAGATTAAATATTTGTCCAAGCCCATTGAATGCATATATGGCCGAAATTTGCATTGTAGAGCAAGTTTGAATAATTGAATTATCAAATTATTAAATAATATACTTGGAAGATAATTCATATTATTCTATGAATATTTAGCTAGAGAAAATAATCAGAAAATTACCTAAGTTGAGTATCAAAATTACAAAATAATATATTTTAGCTCTTGCAAGATAACTCCGACTAATTTTTATAAATAGATATGTTAGGGTTCGCAATAAAAAAGGCCCGACAATTGAAACACGTGGCCATAGAGAGAGAGAGAAAAAAAAGCGTGAGAAAATAAGGCGAGGAGCTCAAGAAATTTCTCTTTCACCTTGGGGGGGTTAAACACGCCTGGATCGGCGAAGTCAACATCTTCGTGGGTCCCTGTTGCCGCGCATGACCACTCCTTGACCAACAGTTGGTCAAAAAAGCAGCACAAATCTCGATTCTTTTCGCATGTTTTCCAGCGAGTTGTCGCGAGTTGCTGCGATTAATCATCGAGCTGTTGCCGTTCCGGCGGAGCCCCAGAACTCTCCAGTTGCGCGTCAATCCAATCTTGACGATCTGTTGTCTCGTTGCACCAATTCGAGCAAACAGCCCCCCCAACGACGTTGACCAGTCGCCTTTACGAGCCACAGTCACCGGTGCATCGCCATAGCCGCCACGAGTCCCTTTGCCAGTCATTGGGGCCGAGTCGCACCGCAAGCCACCATCCGTCGAGTCCCGTGAGTTGTCCATCCAAATTTGCAAACGCTATTCGAGCAATATCGCGGATTAGGTAAGAATTTTGATCATTCAATTTTCATATATTTTGTTGCCTAATTTGTGAAATTGCAATCTTGTTTAAATCTTTGAGTAATATTACCATATTTATGAAAACTCCCAAGTATCCTTAAATTAGGAATTATTTCCTAACTGCGTAACGTGCTATGGTCGACAGTTTGATTTCATGCCTAAAAGATGACTCGCAATCACACGGAAAATTGTCAATCCGATCTTTTGTTCGAGATATGATTTGCGATTATGCGGAAGATTGACCAATCTGATCCTCATGCCCGATATATGATTTGTCAATCTATTGTTTCTAAATTTAAATGGATATGGATAATATTTCTTGTGATTGGGTGTCGTGTTCACTTTATTTCCTTCCCTATTTTGTTTGAATTGAACTGATTGTATTTTATTTGAATTGAATTGATTGTCTTTCCATAAAAAATACAAAAAGATTAGGTAAAATTTGAGTAGATAATATATTGCATGTTTAGGTTAAATTTTGATTATTTTCTTAGAATAGTTTAGATTATTTTCTTAGATTTTATTATTAAATGCTTAAATTAGGTTAATTATTTATTTCGAATTTAAATTAAAAAATATAAAAAATACCACTTGCATGTCATATTAGAATAGTTGCATATTAATTAATTCTCATCATTAGAAATCTCATGTCTAGGTTCATTTGCGTGCCATATTAGACATAGTGCATTTAATTGTTATTAGAATTAGGACATTTAAATAAATCGTATGTCGTATGTCATACTAGACGTAGAATGCATTGCATAAAGTTTAGTTTTCGTTAAATAAGAGAAAACCCTAAAAAAGATTTGAGTAAAATTGCATGTTAATTAAAAATCATATTAGGGTTGTTAATGTGATTTTCTAACTAACATTGCAGGTGCTTTCATTGCTTTGAGGTAAGTCCCTATCTTGCAATTTATTTATTACTTTGCATTATTGAGTGTTATATTATTAATTGCGCATCCGCATGATCACCTTACATGTTAATGGATAGGTTTAAAATCAATCCAAGCTACTTGCAAATATTTTTTCAATAAAGAGAAAAGGTACCGAAAGGGTATTAGATAAATCTAGTGTAACCAAGTCCCCAAATCCATAATTTCTGGTTCATAAGAGTAAAGTAATTCTCCCGATACTTTACTTGGATTTCTAATTGACTTACCAAAAAATAGATTAGTGGCGACTTGATTGAAAATGATTTGCATGTTAAGAACTTAAACCTTAAGTATTGGGGCTTGAAGAGCCCGAGTTAGGCCTAAGCTTAATAATCTATTAGCCTAACCCCTAGGTGGTGCACCCGTGGGAGGTTTAGGTTGCGACATCGGTTCAGTTTTTGATTCCAAGTGAAAACCCACTCGGACCGGTTTTAGAACCGATTTTATATGGAAGTTCACTTGCAATTTTATATGGTTATAATTCAAAACATTATATTAGGAAGGACGAGGGAGGTGATCATTATTTGCGGATAGTTTAACTCAATGGTTTGTAAGCATTATATGGAGCAATTTCCTTTTTTTAAAAATTTTTGTTCTGTAATGAAGAAACTACATATCCAACTAAAACCTATGCTGTTTTATCACGTCCATTAAATTATTGGGATTAAGATAATATGCTTTTGTGTGAATACTTAAGATTATTTGTACAATCAAACTTAGAACCTTTGATTTTAGTTATAAGTTTTCTTATTTGCTACCTAGAAAAAAATGAAACCAAAAACTAAGAAAAAAAGAACAGGTTCTTGGATAGACCCTAAAACCGGACCGAAAAGACAAGGTAGGTTCCAAAACAGGGTCCAAGACAAATAGGGTAGGTTATAGGTTTTAAAAACTAGGAACCAGTTATAACATAGTCAGTTTTAGATTCCAAGTCTAGAACCAACCCATCCTGGAACCGATCAGATAAATAATGCGTGAGTTATTTGCTGTAATTGGGGCTTGGGAAACATTTAGAGTGTTTGAGTGACTCGAGTGTGGTTATAATTTCCATTGTATTGCTTGATCTATAGTAAAATTCGTTGCTGCTCTTCCCATGGATCTAGGTCATTATGACCGAACCACGTAAATCTGATGTCCAATTTATTTTCTTATTTTGTTAAAATTATTGTTTGATCGCTTGCTTCCGCAATAATTATGTATATCACTGAATTGATATTCAAATATCAATATTGCGAGATCTCCAATTATCTTTATAATTGCCGATGTATCATACAGTCTCTTGCTGGATAGAGACTGGATTCACAGTAAGTGATCGTGTACCTTCAATCCTCCATCAAGTCCATTCATTTTGGAAGGGATATAGGAGGAATACGTCCTGCCAATCATAATACTATTATTACATGGGCCAATAGAGTTCTGTTTATCCCTCAAGAAATAACTCATCTGTGAGCAAACCCTCAGAAGCCGATTTGAAAGATCTGGCTTTTTGTCGTGCGTCCGACAGAGGGGTCGAATGGATGCTAAAAAAGAAATGGACTGGTGACATGGCAAGCAGATATACTTTATGAAAGTATTCGGGGTACGGGTTCTTCCTTGCAGATTAGTCTACTTGCATACCTTCCCGTCCCTCCCAGATTATTTTTCCTCCCAGGGAGGTCAGGAGTATCCCCTTAAGGGTTTTACATCCCTAAAAGCCTAAAGGGGAAATCTTAGAGATGGAGCCTTTTAAGGACGTGCTCAGATCCAAGCAAGTTGATATACTTTATGAAAGTATTTGGGATACCATGTTCTTTGTTGCAGGTCGGTTCCATTCGAAACTATCGGAGAAAGCAAATGAAGGGAGTTTGGTTGCTTCCCATGATATGGTCCAAAGGGGAGAGGCAAGAGTGGTGTCTGAGCTCCGTTCGTGAATAATAAAAGAGAGAGATGGCCAAAGTCCAAGAAAGAGAAGTGAATAATAAAGAGAGAGGGGAGAGAGAGGTAGCTAGACAGAAAAGGACATAGTGCGTTTGGGAATGGCTTTCCCAAGCCACTTTGGGCATCCAAAGCCCTTTGGCCTAAAATTGGGTGTTCGGGAATAATTTTCAGAAACCCCAAAGGCCAAATGGTGACTCCGAAGGCCAAATGGTGAAAGACACTGAAAGCTGTTTTTTCCCCTACTTTGAAACTCCAAAAGTCTAGCATCTTAGGCCGGAGATCCTCTAAGGCTTTCTCGGGGGCCTATTCCCGAATAAGTACAGCTGGTATACTTCCAAAACTCCTCCTCCAAGAAGAAAGATAAGAGGAGGAGGGCAAGGAGATCTCGAAGATAGCTTTCCTTTCGCCCCTATGTTTTTTGGTTTTTGGAACATTAGGGGACTAGTGGCCCCCCTCCGTCAAGCCGAAATCCGGGCTTTCATTAGGAATAATCGCCTATCTTGCGTTGGTATTATTGAGACTAAAGTCAAAGGCCCATTTTTTGCTGATATTTCCAAGGGCTTGTGTAACAATTGGAGATGGGTTTCGAACTACGACTTCTCTCCTCTAGGTCGCATTTGTTGGTCATGCTATCCAGACAATCCTAGAGATGAACTCGTGATTATACCTCGGGTGAAATCCATCCACATGCAGCTCATAATTGATCACTTTGGACAAATCTTGTTTGTTTGGCCTCATTGTATATGGGGAACCAAACATTTACACGGCGGCCCTCGCCTAGATTTCGCAACCCTCATCGGGGTTCACTTGACCCCGCGCAGCCTCTCTTGGGTGGTTGTTGGGAGCTTTTAAGATATCAAGAACCCGCAGGATGACTTGGAAGTTCAACCCCCTAATCTAGGTCTTTGAGGCAAAGGGTTTGAACTTTTCTTTATTAAAAAATAAAAAAAGTGCCTTGCAAGAATAATTTTTCCAAACACTATTTTACCCAAAGTTGCTTTATAATGGACTTTTAAGTTACAACTTATCAAACATAATTTACATTTTGGAAAATTCCTTCAACTTAAAAAATTTTTTGTATTTTTCAAAGACTTTCTCTCAAAGTGTTCCCAAATGCAGCCTTAATGCTTTTTTTGGGGCTGTGCAGAAAGATCCCTTGAAGGTATAATAGTCGTTTCTGAGCTCTGTTTGTGCACCAAAACACCATGTTTCGGGACTTTTTCAATTTTTCCGAAACTACCATTCACGATTATCTCAAAACAATTTCAAGCGCATGCTGGTGTCACAATTACAGTCTGAATAGAAAAGAAACTAATCTCCAATTGCACCTTTTCGACCCAAAAAAAAAAAAAAAAAGAAGCCAAGAGGTACAACCCTTCTATTCGACGTACAATAATGGCAGTTCCATGCCTGCTTTAGAAGCACACATCGTTTCCGATTCGGCAAATACAACCTACAATCTTCAACTTCTTCAGGTTAAAGAGGAAGATTATCAGAAGTCAAGGTAAAGAATGTGATTATTCCTCAAACATGGTCCCCACCTGGACGGTCTATTGCAAATTTCTCTTTGGCAGATTGCTTTTAGGATTACCCAAGATCAATGGCCCATAATACGGTCGACTCAAGAATGCCACCCATCAATTCAGTGCTCATATTTTTGCCAAATTTTTCAAAGTGAATTTTGTTTAACGTGCTTACGAACTGAAGGGTGTTAGTTCTTGTTACTACACCAGCGTTATAAGTTCAAAACCGACATAGCATGCCACTTATTAACTTTTTTTTTTTGTTAAAATAAATTTACAATAGAACATTTTGATAGCGAGAACAAACGAAATAAATGATAAAGAGATGGCAATAGAAATTCAAATGATGAGGATATTAGAAGAAACCCACATGTGTGTATAGATATTTATATTTAAAAGATAACTAAGTTGATTCTTATTTCATTTGAACATCAATTCTCTCTCTAATTCATTCACATAAGAGGTTTCCCCCCTAATTGTGTAGGGGGATTCCATGGAAAACAAACATTATACTCTCCGGCCGTTTCATTAAACCTACAAGGACCATTGGGCCAAATCTTCCAAGAACACAATTTGCAATGACCTTGGTCCCTCTTTTGCACATATATATCAAACCAATGAAATTGATTTGGCCATGCAAAGCTACAAAAGAACAACGTTCTCTTAAACAAATTGGGCTTGAATGCAAAATCCCAGCTGCTCGTTATATAATGGACCCCAAGATCGTTGTCCTTGGACTTGCAATGAACTGTTAGAATAGTTCCAGCCGGCAAATTGTTATTGATCACAACATGTGTCTTGCCCCAAACATCTCCCACACAACTAGTTAGCAATAAAGAACAAAAAAATATGAGCTCACCTGATGAATTCACCATTGTGGGGTATCTATGCTCCAATTTCAACATCACTCAGCTATTTGAGGATGAAGAATGGAGGATATCGGATGTGGCCAACTTGCCATAACCATATTATCTTTAATTAGTATCCTCTTTACTCTGGGATTAGAATTACCATATTACTTTATATATTTTTCCTTTTCTACATTGGTATAAGAATTGCCATATAAACATATATTATTACCAAGTTTAATATCTTATGTATTAATTAATTATGATAGTTCTGAATATCTCCAGAATTATTCCTTAATTTTATGCCAAATCTATTGCAACTATAGAATCCAGCTGCTATTTGGCTAAACATCACAAAGAGGGTAAGCGAAATCTTGATTAATCAACCCTTTAGATTCCGACCAAAAAAAAACCCTTTAGAATGTTTTTTTCCTCTTAGGATTCGTTTAGCGGAGAATGAATGATTTGAAAAACATAAACATAAATTAAATGGAAAATGTTTTCATCGCCCATGAAATTAGTCAGGCATAGATTGTTATCGATGACGAAAATATTTTCCATTGACTATTTTTTCTAAACAATATAAGTAATTATTTTTCGGAACGTATTTTTCAAATCACTCATACACTCCAAAATGAATTGAGCCTTAGGCTCCATTCTTTTTCCCTCCAAAGAATGTGACGATTTTTGGAAAATGTTTTTGAAAAGTCATTTTTCATGAAAATAACAATATTTTCCGATGTTCGGCTAAAACCTAAAAAATAAACTAAAAATATTTTCTACCGTTTGACATCTAATTTGATTTTCTAGAAAAATTACAAAAAAATGCGATTTTTTTTTAAAAGTTTTTTTACTTTATCTCAAATAAAGTGTTATCAAGCTAGCATAATAGAGGAAATGGAGACACCATGCTTTTTTAAATGCCTTGAATTATTCTATTTGGAAGTCTCATATGGAAGATTGTTGACATCTAAATTTTAACCGATTCACTTAATCATTTATCACATAAGAAAATTAGGGATCAATCTCGAGCCCTAAACAAAAAAATTATTGACATTGCATAATAATGATGTTGCGTTGGACTTAGGTATTTAGGCGTGATGATGGTGTTCGGTCCAGGTCGCATTCGTTGGAGCCTCAAATTATTCTATTGGAAGTCTCAAATGAAAAACTATTGACATCTAAATTTTAAGCGATCCACTTAATCATTTATCGATAAGAAAATCAGGGATCAGCTTTGAGCCCTATACAAAATTATTGACATTGCATGATATCGATGTTGCATTGCGCTGAGGCATTTAGGTTTCAATGATGGTGAACCATCTGGGTCGCATGCACTTATCACCTTGTTCCTTTGGAGCCTTATGCATTATGGGATCTAGTGGAAAATAAAGAGAATCCTAAGAATGAGCCTGTACAATATGGATAGTTCTTTAGCGAATATTTTGTCTCTGTCAATCTTCACTTCAATGAACAATTGTTGAATTCTCACTGGAAATCCTGTACGCACCCGAAAGAAAGAGCCAAGAAGAAGGTCACGGCCGGGACAAGGTTGGCCACGGTCGAGACGTATGTTGCCGATGTCAATGATAAGCTTGCTAGGTACAGATTTTGAAACATTGATGCCCTGCAATTCATTCAATCATAGTCAAACAACAAAAGACCAGCAATTTCCCAAGTAGAAGTTCTATTCTGTCTACTGCGGTACATGGAAACATGCGGCCCCCACAAACTCACATTTGCCCAAATAGCCCACAAAAAGAAGGCTTGCACAAGCACCGTCCACGTTTTATAACACCGAAACACAAAATCAGTAATGCACGTACACATTGGAACCAATTGATATCATAAGGAAAAAACGTAGGTTTAATAGGAGAAATGTGCATGCGCGTGACCTTTCACAAGAAGAGATCTAGAGGGGACTCGACAGCGGTTAAAAAATGAAGTGGTAGGCAACTATCATTGGGTTTGTTAAATTTATGTCTCAAGGTTTTTGGCAAATTCACTTTCCTATTTAGCTGATTTCGGATGAGAGGTGTTCTTGACCCTATTTGGACATTTTCTGTCTAAAAGACAAAATATGGGCATAGGTTTATTTTATTTTATTTATTTTGTTTTGGAAAGTTTAATTACATTTACCCTTACCAAAAAAAAAAAAAAGGACTTTAGCCTTTGGACGTTCTGAAAAGAAATGTGTGAAAGCCCAAAAAGTCGAGATAAAAGGGAGCTTTGAGCTTTTAGCTTTTTTTTGTCACATATAAAAAGAAAAAAAATTGAGGGTTTCTTTCTTTTAGCGAAGACCAAAAGCCCGCACAAAGCAAGACATCTAGACTCGTATTCAAGCCATTTACGAGGAGGTAACGCAGCGTCTGAGGACGTTCTTGAGCGTTCGTGTGTTTTTTGCTTTGGGTTTCAACGCCAGCGGTGATTTGTGCGGTGAGTTTATTTGTCCAATTAAATTGTTTATTAAGTAAACACTCTAGGTGTGGGAAACACTCAAGAGTTTGAGCGATTTGTAACTCCGATTCTCCGATTATAGTGGATTATTTGTTCTTTGGCTCTCTCCATGGATGTAGGTACCGATATTCGGACCGAACCACATAAATCTCGGTATCCTTTAGCATTGACTTAATTTGCAAGATCCTGTCGTTTCCGCGTTATATTTCCAACAATTGGTATCGAGCTCGAGGGTTAGATTTTTCTGGATTGTGATTTGGAGCTTTTACTTGTCTCGATTATTATCCGGAAATTCTGTTATTGCAATTATGTCCGGAGCGAAAGTAGAGATTGAGAAGTTTAACGGGAGGAACAATTTTGGGTTATGGAGGTCAAGATCGGCACTATTGACAACCCAAGGTTTGGCTAAGGCATTAGATGGGAAGATGAGTTGCCCATTATAATGAAAGCGCTGATAAAGCGAGCTAATGGAGAGAGGCGAAGAGTATAATCCCTGCTGAATTTATCGGGGATGAAGTGTTAATAGAGGTGGTTGAAGAGAAAGATGGCTCATTGTGGGCAAAATCTAGGTCACTCTATGAGTGAAGGGTTTGAACTTTTCTTTTTATACATGTTGAAAAGAATGTTGCCTTGCAAGAATAATTTTTCCAAACACTATTTTACCCAAAGAATTTGCTTTATAATGGATTTGAAGAATGTTACAACTTATCAAACATAATTTACATGGCATGATTTTGGAAAATTCCTCCAACTTAAAATTCTTTTGTATTTTTTCAAAGATTTTCTCTCAAAGTGATCCCAAATTACCCTTAATGCTTTTTTCAGCATTGTTCTCTAAAAGATCCCTTGAAGGTATACTAGTTGTTTCTGAGCTCTGTTTGTGCACCAAAACACCATGTTTCGGGCCTAATTCCCTTAAAAACCCCCAACTTTACCCTTTATCCCAATTATATCCCCAACTTTCTTTTTGTCTCATAAAAAACCCAAAACTTTTATTTTTGTCCCAAATCTATCCTGTTTGCTATTCATCCAATTTTTTAATATTATTTTGAATTTTTTCTTTTTTATTTTTATTTTTTTTTTGTTTCACCTTCAACCTCTAGTGATGCGAGGCCGGTCTTGTGTGTGACCTACCGTTCATTGGCCGAATGGCGTAGATTGGATGCGTTCTTATCATATCGAGCCTCACAGAACCGGTTTATTACTTACCGCCTCGCTAGATGGTGGTAGAGTTCTAATGGGGAATGGGTGCAACCCGCGGCCTTGTGGGGGTAGGAGGCTCGGATTCGGATTCACGCGGGGTGGTACGACGTGACCTCGCCATGTGCCGCTCAAGAAGAACCTTATTTCTTTGGGGACACTCGATGATATCGGGGAAGTACACCACTAAAGGTGGAACGACGAGGCCATGGCATTGAAGGGGGATTCGGGTTCTCTCTATCATCTACTAGAACGGGCAGAGGCCGAGCCTCGCCGGTTTCATCGAGGTTGACCTTCGCCCCCTTGACTCGGTTATGGGATATGCCAGAGGTTGAAGGTGAAAAAAAAAAAAAAGAAAAAAAAAAAAAAAAATTTGAAAAAATATAAAATAATATTAAAAATTAGATGATGTGTGAACGGGTAGATTTGGGATAAAAGTAAAAGTTTGAGGTTTTTTATGAGACAAAAAAAAGTTGGGGATATAATTGGGACAAAGAGTAAAGTTTGGGGGTTTTTAGGGAATTAGGCCCCATGTTTCGGGACTTTTTCAATTTTTCCAAAACTACCATTCACGATTATCTCAAAACAATTTCAAGCGCATGCTGGTGTCACAATTACAGTCTGAATAGAAAAGAAACTAATCTCCAATTGCACCTTTTCGACCCAAAAAAAAAAAAAAAAGCCAAGAGGTACATCCCTTCTATTCGACGTACAATAATGGCAGTTCCATGCCTGCTTTAGAAGCACACATCGTTTCCGATTCGGCAAATACAACCTACAATCTTCAACTTCTTCAGGTTAAAGAGGAAGATTATCAGAAGTCAAGGTAAAGAATGTGATTATTCCTCAAACATGGTCCCCATCCGGACAGTCTGTTGCAAATCTCTCTTTGGCAGATGGCTTTTAGGATCACTCCAAGATCAAAGGCCCATGATACGGTCGACTCAAGAATGCCACCCATCAATTCAGTGCTCTCATATTTTTGCCAAATTTTTCAAAATGAATTTTGTTTAACGTGCTTACGAACTCAAGGGTGTTAGTTCTTATTACTACACCAGCGTTATAAGTTCAAAACCGACATAGCATGCCACTTATTAACTTTTTTTTTAAAAGAAATTTATATTATAACTTTTTGATAGTGAGAGCAAATGAAATAAATGATAAAGAGATGCCAATAGAAATTGAAATGTTGAGGATATTAGAAGAAACCCACATGTGTGTATAGATGTTTATATTTAAAAGATAACTAAGTTAATTCTTATTTCATTTGAACATCAATTCTCTCTCTAATTGATTCACATAAGAAATTTCCCCCCCTAATTGTGTAGGGGCATTCCATGGAAAACAAATATTATACTCTCCGGCCGTTTCATTAAACCTACAAGGACCATTGGGCCAAATCTTCCAAGAACACAATTTGCAATGACCTTGGTCCCTCTTTTGCACATATATATCAAACCAATGAAATTGATTCGGCCATGCAAAGCTACAAAAGAACAACGTTCTCTTAAACAAATTGGGCTTGAATGCAAAATCCCAGCTGCTCGTTATATAATGGACCCCAAGATCGTTGTCCTTGGACTTGCAATGAACTGTTAGAATAGTTCCAGCCGGCAAATTGTTATTGATCACAACATGTGTCTTGCCCCAAACATCTCCCACACAACTAGTTAGCAATAAAGAACAAAAAAATATGAGCTCACCTGATGAATTCACCATAGTGGGGGTATCTATGCTCCAATTTCAACATCACTCAGCTATTTGAGGATGAAGAATGGAGGATATCGGATGTGGCCAACTTGCCATAACCATATTATCTTTAATTAGTATCCTCTTTACTCTGGGATTAGAATTACCATATTACTTTATATATTTTTCCTTTTCTACATTGGTATAAGAATTGCCATATAAACATATATTATTACCAAGTTTAATATCTTATGTATTAATTAATTATGATAGTTCTGAATATCTCCAGAATTATTCCTTAATTTTATGCCAAATCTATTGCAACTATAGAATCCAGCTGCTATTTGGCTAAACATCACAAAGAGGGTAAGCGAAATCTTGATTAATCAACCCTTTAGATTTCGACCAAAAAAAAACCCTTTAGAATGTTTTGTTTCCTCTTAGGATGCGTTCGTTTAGTGGAAAATGAATGATTTGGAAAACATAAACATAAATTAAATGGAAAATGTTTTCATTACCCATGAAATTAGTCAGGTATAGATTGTTATCGATGACGAAAATATTTTCCATTGACTATTTTTTCTAAACAATATAAGTAATTATTTTTCGGAACGTATTTTTCAAATCACTCATTTTCCAGCAAAATGAATTGAGCCTTAGGCTCCATTCGTTTTGCAGAATGTGACGTTTTTGGAAAATGTTTTTCGAAAAGTCATTTTTCATGAAAATAATAATATTTTCCGATGTTCGGCTAAAACCTAAAAATAAACTAAAAAATATTTTCTACCGTTTGACATCTAATTTGATTTTCTAGAAAAATTACAGAAAAATGCGATTTTTTTTAAAAGTTATTTTTACTTTATCTCAAATAAAGTGTTATCAGAGCTAGCATAATAGAGGAAACCAGAGATACCATGCTTACGTTAAATGCCTTGAATTATTCTATTTGGAAGTCTCATATGGAAGATTGTTGACATCTAAATTTTAACCGATTCACTTAATCATTTATCATGTAAGAAAATTAGGGATCAATCTCGAGCCCTAAACAAAATTATTGACATTGCATAATAATGATGTTGCGTTGCACTTAGGCATTTAGGCGTGATGATGGTGTTCGTCCAGGTCGCATGCGTTGGAGCCTCAAATTATTCTATTGGAAGTCTTGAATGAAAAACTATTGACATCTAAATTTTAAGCGATCCACTTAATCATTTATCGCATAAGAAAATCAGGGATCAATCTCGAGCCCTATACAAAATTATTGACATTGCATGATATTGATGTTGCATTGCACTGAGGCATTTAGGCGCAATGATGGTGTCCGTCTGGGTCTCATGCGCTTATCGACGGGCGCTTTGGAGCCTTATGCATTATGGGATCTAGCGGAAATATAAAGAGAATCCTAAGAATGAGCCTGTACAATAAGTCTTCTTTAGCGAACATTTTGTCTCTGTCAATCTTCACTTCAATGAACAATTGTTGAATTCTCACTGGAAATCCTGTACGCACCCGAAAGAAAGAGCCAAGAAGAAGGTCACGGCCGGGACAAGGTTGGCCACGGTCGAGACGTATGTTGCCGATGTCAATGATAAGCTTGCTAGGTACAGATTTTGAAACATTGATGCCCTGCAATTCATTCAATCATAGTCAAACAACAAAAGACCAGCAATTTCCCAAGTAGAAGTTCTATTCTGTCTACTGCGGTACATGGAAACATGTGGCCCCCACAAACTCACATTTGCCCAAATAGCCCACAAAAAGAAGGCTTGCACAAGCACTGTCCACGTTTTATAACACCGAAACACAAAATCAGTAATGCACATACACATTGGAACCAATTGATATCATAAGGAAAAAAACGTAGGTTTAATAAGAGAAATGTGCATGCGCGTGACCTTTCCAAGAAGAAATCTAGAGGCACCACGACAGCGGTCGCAAAAAATGAAGTGGTAGGCAATGGCCAGCATTGGGTTCATCCCGTCAGTCGCTGTGAGCTTGCTTGGAATGTCTTGACACCGGCGCATGTGGCCTAGACGACCACCATCATCAGTGGGGCCTTCACTTGGTGCACGGCCTCGGGCAAACGATACCTCGCCATCGCTCGATACTCTCTCTCTCCTCTCTTCTCTTCAGATCTTGGTTCCTTGAACAAGTATGAAAGTGTCCTCACTTGTTTCAAACTTCTTTTTTTGTCCCGACCGTCCCTGACGAGTCTTAGAGTGTGAGCGGGTTTAGAAGTTTCGTCAAATGGGAACGGGCTATCCCACTTATTGAGGTGCTCCCCCTTGCTCGGAGTGGGCTCTCCCAAACCCTACCACTTGTAACATTGGTTTGATTTGAACAAATGACGAGCATCCTATCTAATTAGAGTTGCCACTAGCCTGTCTAAGGCCGATTAGGAGCCAGACGATCGGTTCATGCAAAGGATATAGAGGCAACATCACAGCACCAATTCAGATCCAAACTGTCGCGACGTCGACATTGAAATATGTTTAGGCTACACTCAAAACTTCACTCACAGTTCAGGGACTCAACTTTACCAGGACAGAGCAAATATGGAAATTACCCTGGACATGCAGTAGTTGGCCACGAACAACAATCTAACGGAGAACCAAAGTCTGTCGTCATGGCAAAGAAGTACCGAGCAAGGTCTGAGCTCGTTCGGGTTTCTCGGGGCTGCGGAACAGTGGCAAACGGAGAGGTCGCTATGCGGCGTCGAGGGTGGCAAACGGCGACCGTACCAGAACAGGCCGGAAACGTAAAAAATTGAGCGGAGGGCAAAGGAATTGCTACCCGAGAAAGGATTTTACTCTCTCTCTCTCTGCGTTGTTCCCCTTTGAATCCGAACGTAAATGCGCTTGTAGAGAGAATTCTTCGGTACCGCTTGACTTCATCCTGGCCAGATTTCTGTTTTGCTCTTCTCTGGTGTCCACGCGCAAGATATGAGGCTACCTCTTCTAGAGGGGACCTTTTGATGGCGAAACGCGATAGAAAATTTGACTGAACAAGAAAGTTCGATAGAAGAACAATTCGTCTTCCAAATATGATTATCAAATAAAAAATATTCAAAGTCTGATGAAAGGAAACCCTAAAACAAGCTTATATATCTCCAAACTTAACCCTACTAGGATTAGGAAACATCAAAACGTAAAATTAGGAAACCGCCATTTATTAAATTAACCCAAAAAAATACTAAAAAAAAAAAATCCATTTAAACGATCTCGAATGAAAATCCATCGTTTCTCTGGTGTCCACGCTTCGCAAGATAAATTTGAGGCTTACCCAATCTTCTATAGGGGACCTTTGTTAGTTTTTCTTTCGTTCTTTCTTTTTTGCAATTTGTTATTTTTTTTTTATATATATATTTTTTTGACAAGAATGTATATTCGATTTGTTGGCAAGAATTTTAGATATTGGTCCCGTGAACTGTCTCCTATTCTTAGTAAAGGACAGAACTAGAGCGGACACGTGGCAACTGTCGTACGTGTAGATTTTTATACTCTCAAGCACATGCAGTGCAGCTAAGCAATATACCTTGAATAGATCATCAAATTGGAAATTAATCAAATATAGACAATTCAAGATCTCTAAGGTAATTTCTTATCTACGATCATAAAAGACAAATCCAGTGAAAATGCATTCATAAGTTTAGTATATCCCGCATAAGTAAAAGTGGCAAGTCTTCTCCTTAAATCAGCATACCTGTTAAAGAAATCTTTAGAATTTTTCAGGATCCTTGTTATGTCTTAGGATGGTTGAAATGCTAGAATTCAAGTGCCGAGTCTTCTAAAAGATGCATAATGAGAATAAAGAATAAAATATGTTGCTCGGAATTTTTTCGCCATTCAAAATTCGATGGTGTTAACACCTAAAAAGAAAATGATTTGATCGATGAGCGTACCACATGGCTCATCTTCCTACGGGTTACATCCATTTGTATAAGTATACTTTTATGGTCAATGGCATTTTTGTGATTTCTACAGATTTTAGGCTCTTACTAAGTCCTTGAACTTAGTAATCCATTCCTATCGGCGGTTCACCTCTAAGAGATCGCAACAATCTGAGGATGCAGGAAAATTCTAAAGATTTCTTTAATGTTATGTTTGTTTGAGGGAGAAGACTTGGTATTTTCACTTATGTTGGATGTATTAAACTTATGAATGCAAATTCACCAGATTTTTTTTATGATGTAGATAAGAAATTACCCGAGAGATCTTGGATTGTCTGTACCTGAATTCCATATCGATAATATATTCAAGGTCTATAGTTTAGTTGCCTTGCATATGTTTGAGAATATAAAGATATGCATATACAATGTTGCCACAGTGTTCGTTTTAGACCCGTCCTCTAAAGAGAAACACGAGACAATTCGTGGAATCAAGGTCAAAATGAAAAAACGCCTGATCCAGGTTGGCCAACCCATGTCCAAATCGGGGACCGACCGAGTGATCACCGGCCAATCGATTAAACTACAGAAGCATGTTTGGTAAAGAAGCGCCACATGATAAGTCCCTTGAAGCAAGCCATGTGAGAACTACAGAAGCATGTTTTGCTGTGTTTATGTCAATATAATTGTTTACTTTTGCTCGATACATTTCGGGCAATGTGGATTGTAAGGTATGGAATCCGGTCATGAGTTTCTTAGTTTCCCACGCTTTCTGGGATTGCTAGGATGTAAGCTGATCTCTAGTGGGTTTTGTAATGGACTCACTTTTGATCCTAAACTTTCTTTGTGCTCAGTACTGTGAAACCAAAGACTCTTTGGGCTGTAGCATTGTCCTGCGCACAGGATGCTGCGGCGGTAGCGGGTCGAGCATTTTCAGCCCCGGTCGGAATTGGCCATTCACGCCCCTTCTTATGATGCAAATACCAATTACGTATCTCGTGCTTTGCACTGACATTTATAGAAATGCGTACTTTCATCTGTGTTTATTTTCCTTTATGTCATTTGTATCTGTAATTTTTTCTTAAGTTTTATTTGGATCGTTAACTATTGAATGTAGGAAATATGAAGTAAAAGATTTTGTTGAATTGGAAATACAATATTTTCTTAAAGTTAGTGAGAGAGAGAGAGAGAGAGAGAATTCGGTTATCGACGTTGCCAATCTTAGCACCCATGAGCACCCAATGAGCGAATAGCCATACAAAATAGCTGGCCTCCTCGTTCTATGTTGCATTCTAAGTACCCCCACATTGAAATCTCATCTTTTTCAATCTTCGGGTTTCATTGAGACACTTTCATACTCTCTGAGAGAGAGAGAGAGTTTCGAGCGATGGCGAGGTATTGTTTGTCCGAGGCCATGCACGAAATGAAGGCCCCGCTGATGATGGTAGTCATCCAGTTCGCATTAGCCGGAGTCAACATACTAAGCAAGCTTGCAGCCAGCGACGGGATGACCCTAATGCTTGCTGTCGTCTACAGCTTAATTATTGTGACAGGTATCATGGGCCCTCTGGCTTTCTGATGCGGAATTTATTAGTGGTGCATTTATGGACCGGTTGGACAAACAGAAGTCCAAACGGAAAGCGAAATGGTGATGCGATTAGATGGTATTTTTCTATTATTTTAGTATTTTTTTATGAGTTAATTTTAAGGGTTGTTTTTGTAATTTTGCTATTTGATGATGCTGGATTAGCTGCACATCTAGATCGTGATAAAACTATTGCTGCAGTCTGGGAACGATTTTATTGGCCCTAGTTGCATAGAGATGTCAGTAGGTACGTACAAAAGTGTTATGTTTGCCAGACTGCTAAGGGTCAATCTAAGAATACAGGTTTGTATATGCCTTTACCTGTTCCTAACAATATATAGAAAGATCTGTCCATGGATTTTGTGTTTGGTTTACCACGGACACAAAGAGGTGTGGATTCTGTTTTCGTTATGGTTGACAGATTTTCTAAGATGGTGTCGCGACCTAAAATTTTGCTTAGGCTAATGGATTGTTAAGACTAAGCCTAACTCGGGCCCTCTAAAGCCCTATCAATTCGCAACTTAAGATTTAAGTTTTTTAACGTGCAAAAATTTTCATGCTTGGAGTCGCCACTAATCTATTTGTGGTAGGTCGATTAGAAACCTAAATAAAACATAGGGAGATATGTTTTATTCCTACGAACCAGAGATTCCAAGCTTGGGGACTTGATTACGCTAAATCTAGTCTAACGCCCTTTCGGTACCTTTTCTTTTCAAAAAATGTTTATGCATGTAGTCTGAATTTATTTTAACTTAGGCACTAACATGTGAGGTGATCATACGGGTGCGCAAACCACCAAAGTAACACCCAATAATCAAAGCATTAAATAAATTGCAAAATTGAGAGAATTACTTACCTCGAAGCAACGTAAGCATCTGCATTGTTAGCTAGAAAATCACATCAACAATCCTAATATGATTTCTAATTAACAAGCAATTCACTCAATATTTTTGATTTTTCACTTATTTAAATGAAGGCTAACCTATATGTAATGGCGTGCAAAAATTAACATGCGATTGATGCAGCCTAACATGCAAACTATATGACACGCGACAATATGACCTAATTCTAATGACGGACAAATGATTTATTTTTGGTATTTTTTTAAATGAAATTCGGAATTAAAAAAATGCCTAAAATAACATGCAATCTATCCCTAAAGAAAATGATTGATCTGTCCTAAAGCGATTTTTTGGGATTTTTATTAAAATTCGAAATCATTAAATATCCTAAATAATCCACTAAGATTAAAACAATTTCTAATTTAAACTAGGAAATATGCTACCCTAAATCCCAATTTAAATCAAATAATTATCTTATTCTTTTGGATATATTTAAGATTTCCTAAACATGCAAAATTTCTAATTTAAATCTAACTAACAAATTTTTGGATTTTCTTTATTCAAAAGGAAAGGAATCAAACGAAGATAGCAATCGCATTCAAACAATCCACATAATCCGCAAGATTTTTCAAATTCAAATAAGGCAAAGAAATCAAGCTAACGATCATATCTATAGGGTTATAGATATTGACAGAAAGTTGATTGGTCAAATTTGGAAAGCAAATAAAATCTATTATCGTGTTCAAGTGATTATGGACAAGGTAACGATTTTCCGTATCGCCGCGTATCGTACCTTAGGGATAAGGTCGGATAGTCATCCAGATACGTTGCTAAATTAGGCAAAATTCCTAATTTTAAATGTTTCAAATATTGCGGATATTACAAATATTATCCTAAGGCATCTAATCAATCACGCAATATTCACGGAATATTCAAAATATTCAAAGAATTTAAATATGTCGAAAATATACCGGATAGATTTTTACCTGATCTGCGGATTACTTTCCTAATTTGAATTTGTAGCGAATCGGGATGGTGATCGCGATGCGTCGGGAACGCCGGTGCGACGTCGGGATGGAGTGGCAGCAGCAACTCACCTAAGGTAGCAATGAGCGGTGGCCAGGTGGGTGGCGAGATGGCTCGCAGTTGGTAAGCTCAAAGCAGAAATTTAGTGATCCCAAAGAGAATTTTCTTGGTCTTTGACTCGACCAATAACAAGCTTTCATGACCACTCAACCTTTGACCGAATCTGGTTGCTCAAGAACCGATTTTCTTTGATTATTCAACTTTGATTCTCAAAGCCTAACAATCAAAGTCTTCACTTGTCACTTGAAGATGACTAGATGGCAAGACCGGTCTGGTCATGCAAGGACGTCGGGCTTCGTGGGAGTATTGCTGAGCGGCAACAAGAAGAACTGTCTTTGGATCAACGAAACCTTTTGGCGATCTGGTGTGCAGCGACTTCGTTGGCAAAGACGTCAATAAAGTTAGATGCGGGCTGCTTGCTTTGTGATTGATGGGCAAAATCCACGGCAAAGGGCAACAAAGGGACTTGAAGCAACAACGACGGGTGGCTTTTTTGGTCGTTGTCGCAGAGGGTGAAGCTCGACGGGATGTGCTCGCTCTCTTTACTCACCGATAACTCTCTTTCTGACCGTGTATCAAATTGTGTGTTCTAAAAATTGTGTGAGCTCCCTCTCCCCCCAAAGACATAAACATATATTTATAGTATAAACCCAGGTCAATTAGCGGGTTTTCTAGTCCTAATAGGCTTAGGTTTGGGCTTTAATTAATTCTAAGTGGGCTGAATTAATTTGGGCTTTTCTTTAATTAAGCATAATGGACTAATTAAGCTCAAATTAAAACAACCAAGCCCTTTTTGCGTGTGATTTTCAGCCCATGCTTCTCGAGTGAACCAAGTCTCGTTCGATGCCCGAGCTCGATTTACATGATGAATTTTTAAGCCCGCTTATCACCACCGATCCGATATGGAATGCAGTTAATCTATATGATCCTAAACTATATGCTATGCCATTTTAATATTTTTGTTTAGGGGTTAAAATTTAATCCCTAATTTTCTATGCAATTAACCACTAAATGATGCGCCGAAATTTAGGTGTCAACAGCTGCCCCTCTTTGAGTGGAAGCTCACAGAGGTTTCGCTCAAAGACTGAGACCTAAATTTAAACTATGCAAAATGATAAATGATTTTTTTTTTTTTGCAATGATGCATGATATGCAAACAATAAAGAACGTATGCTAAGGCTTCTCACTTCGTGTAGAACGGTGAAAGAGTCTTACATACGGATCGCTAAAAAAGCGCCCAAGTGAGCGGAAACTTTATAATGCTTTGACTTCCTTCGATCTCCAAACTTCTAATCCAATTTGGAAGTAAGGTTCTCGAGGTATTGGATTGCCTATCATGTTACCGTAGTTTCCCTCTGGATGCACGAAATAGCGCATGTATGAAGAAAGAATGAGGACGTGTTGCCTATACCACTGGGCAATCACGAAAAGAATCATGTCACCTCTTCCATTGGGTGAGCATGAGGTTGGTTGTGCCACCTATTCCACTGGGTGAACACAGAATGAAAAATTATGCTGCCTATTCTACTTTGGGCAAACATTTAATGGGGTGTGTTGTCTATTCCACTGGACAACACCAAGAGATATGTCACCTGTTCCACTTGGTGAACACAGAAAGAAAAATTATGTTGCCTGTTCTACCGGGCAAACATTTAATGGGGTGTGTTGTCTATTCCACTGGACAACACGGAATAAGAAATTATGCTGCCTGTTCCACTGGGCAAGCATTAAATGGGGCGTGTTGTCTATTCCACTGAACAACACCAAGAGATATGTCACCTGTTCCACTTGGTGAACATATGAGAGGGATCATGTCTCAGATTTTACGAAAAGAGAAACAATGAAGAATAATTAGCAGACGTACTTGATTTCTTCCTGTGTTATAAAAATGGCAACACCAATTGCACCTGTTATTACCTGAGAAAAGGTTAAAACAACACATGCGCAGGGGTAGAGAAAACATAATTCACGAATCTGCTTGCATTACCAAGCTTCACTGGGGAATTTATCAATAAGAACAATCATTTCGTCCTTTTGACAATTTGATCACATTAAATGAGAGACCTTTAATCAGAAAGGACTTTCTACTCACTCTCAATGAAAGGCTTTTGACCCGACCTTTGATGCGGGTATAAGAATCACTCAAACTCTCTTCATCGTGCTTGACAAGGGTTCGGATATTCTCAAAATTAGTATAACTTCGCCAATTTGAGAGGTCTTTATAAGGACTAAAATGAAGGCTTGGTCAATGGTTTAGCAAAAGGGACTCTTCGAGTCGAGGCTATTGAAAGAATTGATATCACCAGCTGCTCCGGGTTTACAAGTCAGGAATGCTGCAACAATGAGATAGAAAAATCTTGCTCGCACTTCTTCGAGCAACATTTATAAGCATTTGAAACTCTACGTTAACTCAAGTGCCTTATTCTGAAGAGATTTTAGTAAAGGTTGTAACGTAGGTTCGGGTAGGCTTGAAATGAATGGCTTATTTCATCAAAAGGGGGGTATTATGAACATGGAGATTGGTGATCATCCCTTCTAGCAATTGCTCCACAAATGAACCTTCAAATGGTCTTTTCCTTGAAGAATGATCTTACATATCGACTCAGTTCTTGCTCAAGCTTTTCTTTTTCTTTTTTTTTTTCTCTCTTTTTTTTTTTTGAGAGAGATTTTCTTTTCGAGAAATTTTTCTCTTCTTTTCGAGAATTTTTTTCGAGAGAGAACTTTGATTTAATGGAGTCATTTTTCGTCCTTTTTGATGAATTTTCTTTCGAGCTCCTTTGTTTTGAGATGATTTCATTTGTTTATCACTAGCATGATCACCAATCGGGTTGAAATGAATCCACCGCTCAAATTGGGTATACAAAGGGTATAATGTGTAGGGATATAGAAAGAAATGCTCTTCGTCATATCTAAGGCACTCGAGCTAACATAAAATTTGTATGCAATAAATATACTTGAAGATTGATGCAAGTGAAAGCAAGAAAATTCTAACCATTTTAAATTTTCTAAGAAATTGCCCCAGTATGAGGTTGTTCCTGACAGGGGTAAGAAATGAAACTCCGTTCAAAGGGTTAAGCAAATGATAACCTATAGTGTTTAGATAGAGGAAATGAATGCCTCTCATCATTTTGGTCGTCATACTTTTCGTGAGATAATCCTTTACCTTGTCAGCACGGAATTTTCACTCAACTCGTACTAGGGATTATTATTCAGAACATGTATGGAAATGTCTTGCCTTCGTCATCTTGAAGTCTCTCATGCAATATGATCGCTTCATTAGGACAGAAACAGATTGCCAAATCAAAAGCCTTCCTCAAACAAAGCTTAGTAACATCAATTGATTCATAAAATTCAACTTGATACTTGATAGAAACAAAGTCAGAATGAGCACAAATCAAGTGTAATACTTCTTCACAGAATCGGAATTAACTGGACTGGAAAAAACACAACCCTCCATCTCGGCCAAAATCAAAGCACCTCCTAGAAGGACTTTCTTCACAATGTACGGGCCGCCATAATTTGGGGCGAATTTTCCTTCTGCAAGAGGAACTATCGGCAATAACTTCCGTAGGACAAGGTCACCTACCTGAAAATGTCGAGGCTTGACTTTCTTGTTGAAAGATTTAGCAACTCGTTGTTGGTAGCACTGGCCATGACATAGAGCTCTAAGCCTTATCTCATCAATCATGTTCAACTGGTCCAACCTTTGCTGGATCCAATCTGCTTCTGACAATTGTACCTGTGAAAGAATACGTAATGAAGGAATTTCAACCTCAACAGGTAGAACTGCTTCCATACCATACACAAGAGAATATGGAGTTGCCCCTGTAGATGTGCGGATAGAAGTCCGATATGCCATAAGTGCAAAAGGTAATCTTTCATGCCAATCACGATAGTACTCAGCTGTTTTAGCCAAAATTTTCTTGATGTTCTTGTTGGCTGCTTCGACCGCTCCGTTCATCTGCGGACGATATGGAGAAGAATTCAAATGCTTGATCTTGAACTCCTTGAACAGATCATCCATTAATTTATTATTTAGATTCGACCCATTGTCAGTAATTATAGTCTCAGGTGCACCATATCGAGCAATGATGTCTCGACGAATGAACTTCACCACAATCCGGGCCGTCACTGTCGTATAGGACATAGCTTCGATCCACTTCCGAAAAGTAATCGATAGCGACTAGGATAAATCGATGCCCATTTGATGCTTTAGGATTAATTGGGCCAATCATATCAATGCCCCACATAGATAATGGCCATGGTTCAGACATCTGATGCAATTCGTTCGGAGGAGTTTTAATCTTGTCACCATTGATCTGACATTTGTGACAACTTCGGACATGCTGAATGCAGTCACTCTCTAAAGTGAGCCAATAATAACCCATCCTCATTATCTTCCTTGCCAGCATATGACCATTCATGTGCGGACCACATACTCCCTCATGCACTTCTAGCATCAAACGAACAGCCTCGGTTGAATCAACACACCTTAATAAAAACCGAATCATAGGATCGCTTGTATAGGCATTCTCCGCTCAAGAAGAACTTGACGCCATTTTCCGGATATACCTGGTCGATCACGTACTTTTCTCGGGGAAATTCCTGTGTTTGAAGATATGCTTTGATATCATGATACCACGGTTTGCCGTCAGGCTCTTCTGTCGTGGCCATGCAATAAGCTGGTTTCTGTAAAACCTCTATCTTCAAAGGTTCAACTTCTAAACCACTTGTCACTCGTAGCATTGCCGATAACGTAGCCAGAGCGTCGGCAAAACTATTTTGAGTCCTTGACAAGTATTCAAATGAAATGTCTTCAAACTCTTCCACCAACTCCTCTAAGTAGACGTGATAGGGCTGCAACTTAGCATTTCTAGTTTGCCACTTACCAACGGTATGAAGAATAATGAGAGCTGAATCCCCGAACACCTTAAGTCGAGCTACTCCCATTTCAATTGCAGCTTGCAATCCGAGTATGCATGCTTCATATTCAGCGATATTGTTCGTGCAAGGAAATATCAGTTTTGCTGCAACCGGATAATGTTGTCCGCTTGGGGATATTAGAAGCGCCCGATGCCCGATCGACAAATTTACGGCTCCATCAAAATACATGGTCCATACATACTCATCAATTGGCATGACTCTATCCTCTAACGGATCCAAATCCTCATTTTTCCTAGGATTTTCAGCCAAGACATCAGCAATTACTCGTCCTTTGACCGATTTACGGGACATGAATAGAACATTAAATTTCGAGATGAGAATTTGCCATTTTGCCGATTTTTCCAACCAAAGCGGGTTGATTGAGCAAGTATTTGATGGGATCACACTGTCACAAGCAATATCTCGATAGTGCAAAGTGTCTTTGCCTCAACTTTGTGTAGCACCTGGACCAATCTGCGCAGACATTTTTTTCTACTTGAATAGTTCATTTTAGAGGCGGTGAACTTCTTGCTCAAATAATAAATCGCGCGCTCCTTTCCATCCTCTTCACCTTTTTGAGCAAGCATGGCACCTAAGGATTCACTGTGGATTGAAAGGTACAGGATCAGAGGTTGCCCTAGTGTTGGTGGAACAAGCACTGGAGGATTCATCAAGTAGTGCTTAATCTTGTCTAATGCCAGTTCACACTCTTTATCCCATCTAACCAGCGCATTCTTCTTGAGGAGTTTAAAGAAAGGCTTCGCTGTCTCAGATAGCTGAGAAATAAATCTGGCAATATAGTTTAATCTACCCATTAAGCTACGAACTTCTTTCACCGAAGAGGGAGATTTTATCTCACAAATGGCCTTCACTTTTGATGGGTCAATCTCAATCCCTTTGTTCTCGACAATGAAGCCGAGTAGTTTGCGGGGAGGCTCTTTCAACACGCATTTCGCGGATTGAGGCGTAATTTGAACTTTCTGAAGCCACGTCGAATAATTTCTTCAAGGTTTCTATGTGATCTTCTCCACGTCGAGTTTTCGCAATCATATCGTCAACATAGACCTCGATCTCATTATGCATCATGTCATGAAACAACGTGACCATTGCCCGCTGGTAAGTTGCCCCAGCATTTTTGAGACCAAAGGGCATCACCTTATAATGAAATGTCCCCAAGGAGTGGTAAATGCTGTTTTCAACTTATCATTCTCATTCTCATTCATCAAGATCGATTATAACACGAGAAACCATCCATGAAGGAGAGCAGTTCGAATCAATCCATTTGTCTTGTCCACAAGCACATCAATGTGCGGGAGTGGAAAATCATCTTTAGGACTAGCTTTGTTTAGATCTCGGTAGTCAACACATACTCGAACTTGACCATCTTTCTTCATCACTGGGACTATATTAGCGACCCATTCTGAGTATTGGGTAGTCTCAATAAATCCCATGTCAAGAAGCTTCATAACCTCTTCCTTGATTTTCTTCGCCAGTTCTAGCTTAGCTCTTCGCGGCCTTTGTTTCACAGGCTCAACCGAAGGATCAGTCGGTAGACAATGTTCGACGATCGATCGATCAAGACCCGGCATGTCAGCATAAGACCATGCAAAGATGTCTTGGTAATCCTTTAGCAACTGGGTCAAGCTTTTGGCCACATCTTCAGGAAGACATGCCCCAATCTTAACCTCTCTAGGATTCTCCGTGTCGCCAAGGTTGATTACCACGGTTTCTTCGGCGGTCAGAGGCTTAGATTTCTCATGGATTTCCAAGTTCCTTCGTATCTCTTCATCATTCAGGTCATTTGAGTCATCGGATTGGCTTGCATCACATATATGAGGGTCCACGATTCCCGTCCCTTCGCATGCCTCGAGATTAGTCCTGAAACATGAAAGAAGGGGATCAAAAAGACAAGACAGGGCTTAACTACATGCAATTTTTGAAAATTGTTCTTTGCTCTCTTTTTTTTTTTTTGAAATTCATTTTTCTTTCGAAGACCTCGAAACAAGAATTCTTGAGAAGCCCAACCCTCAGTTCTTACCGTAGATGACAAATTTTTCAATCGTTGGTTATCGTCATCGGGTTGGTTTGGGGCACTTCAACAAGATTCAAAAATGATAAAAACCTCTGTAATTTTATTGATATTGAATCAATGAATTACATCTTATTGGATTGAAAAACCTAAGTGCAACATGAATTGGAATGAAAATCGAGAAAAAGCAATAAAGATTCCCACGCAGGGGAGATACTAAAACTGGAAATAATTACACTTGAGGGCCAGCACCCATCCCTTCAAGTGGTCCTTCAGTGATTGCACCAATGGAGGTTTCAGCAAACCAACCAGTGAGGTAAGGTATATCATCATCAAAGTCCACCACCTTCGACCGGCTTCTTGAAAATACAGGGTGATTGGTCATCCTCAGAATCGTCAGACAAACTGACCAGAATCGCTTTACCGTGCTTCTTAGGTGGGTTAGTTAGGGCTTGTAGCGACTCAGGAAAGATAAGCCCAAGATCATCCTCAGTCGAGCTCAGATTTAAATGCTCATATCCTCCCACAACTCCAGCCGAATGAAAGGTGTCTTTGATGGAAGGTGGTAAGGGACTTTGACCTGCTCCTGTTCGGCTTCTGTAACAATCATTGCTTTGTTCGCGGCTTCCCTGCCCATGATATCCCAAACCAGCTTTGTGGGATTGTCCATTTGTCTCGATCGGGGCATGAATGCCTTGGCCTTCCTTCCCAAGACCCTGACCTGGCTTAAAACCATTACCGACCATGACCTTGGCCACCATGAGAGCTGCTTTTGAAACTTCAGGAACGGGCAACGGCATATCAGAGGAAGCTTGAACAACTTGAACTATCTCAAATGAATGATAGCTATCCTCCTCAACGTGATCGGGTTCTATGTATGGGATCGATGTTGCATTGAAGATTCGGTGATCTTCCTCTCCATAAATTGTGACCAACTTTGCTTCAGCCACAAACTTGATCTTCTGATGCAAACTGGAGGGTACTGCGCCTGCATTGTGAATCCATGGCCGTCCCAGCAAGAAATTGAAAGCAGAAGGGATATCCAGCACTTGAAAAAGAATATCGAACACCGAAGGTCCGATTTGCAGCTGTAAGTTAATCTGGCCTATCACATCCTTCTTTACTCCATCAAAGGCTCGAACAGAAGTCTTGGCCGCTTGCATGGTAGACGGAGGAATGCCTAGTCTTTTCAAAGTAGCCAACGGACATAAATTCAGAGCCGACCCGTTATCAACAAGCACCCTAGCCATGTGAGTCTCCTTGTACTTCACTGATATGTGAAGCGCTTTATTATGACCACGTCCTTCAACTGGGATTTCCTCATCAGAAAATGCTACTTGATCTTTAAGGAGGATCGTCCCGACAAACCCTTCTAGCTTATCTTCTTCAATAGTCTCGGACACATGAATCTCACTCAACACCTTCATTAGAGCACCCCGATGCTTATCTGATGTCTGGAGAAGTTCTAACAACGAGACTTGTGCAGGTAACTTTCTCAGCTGATCAACCACGTCATATTCACTAGCCTTAATCATAGCTAGGAATTCCTTCGCTTCTTTCTCGGCCACTGGGTTAGCTAGTTGCTTCTCAGGATAAGTTCGCCCTGACCTCGTTATCAGATCAACGTCGTACGACCATGGAACCATCTTGTCACTCTCATAAGCGTAGGGATGAGGTGATGCCAGGATCAATACTTCCGGAGTGTCGGGTATAATGATCCCGAGGTCATTGTCAGAGGCGTCCTCGAGAGCGGGCATGTCAGGATCCAACCTTACTTGTTCATCGGTCATCCTCGCGAGTTCTTCATTCCAATCAATGATGACTTGAGATATAGTGGCTACTTCCCCGAATTCATTTGCTATCCCAATCATCCCTTCTCTAAACAGCTCATCCACTTTCTTTCTTATGTCACCGAGTGACACCGCTTCATTGGTCGAAACATAACCAGCTCGGACTAAAGCATTGAACATATCTTCGAGAGGGACCCTGAAACTTCGAATCTGGTTGACTCCTGGGCCAAAGACAACATTTGTACTGCTCGAATGATCAGGGAGTGGATTGTTTTGCACATTGGGCTTACTGGCTGATTGTAGTACAAACGCCAAAGGTGTCGATAGATCTTGTACTTTCGATGTTTGAGCACTTGGCAATCATTTGTCGAATGTCCTACTTCACCTCTATGGTAATCGCATTTCTTGACGGATCGTACCTTGCAAAGTTTGGGAAGGATTAGCTCTTTGTGGCTCTGAATTCAGCAAAGTTCTTCTTCCTCAACACCGCCAAGATACTTGAGATAATGTTCCGGGAAGTGGATTAACCGGCGAGGTTTGCGTTCTTGGCGTGAGTCCTGCTTTGGCCTTGCCGCCCATAAGAGGTCACCGGCGGGTGGTAAATTGTAGTTTCAGGGCCCGGTGGCGTCTTCTGCACATAAGTCATGTTGACTTCAGGGGCATGCTCTTTGTCCATCTTACTAGTAAATCTCTTGCTTGATGAACCTGACTCACTATACCATCCTTTCTTGAGCCCGGTCTCGATCTCCTCACCCATGGCTATCAGCTGGCCAAAAGATTGGGCGGCTGTTACCAACATTCGTGAACAAACCGGCTGCGGTAGAGTGGACACGAACAACTTCATTAAGTCACGTTCTGAGGGTTGGGCATGATCTGCCCTGCCATGTTCCTCCAACGAGTGGCATACTCCTTCAGAGTCTCACCCTTTTTCTGCTCAGCTCTCTCCAGGTCTTCCCTTGTAATAGTGACGTCGAGATTGAACTTAAAGTGCTTGACGAAAAGGTTTGCCACCTCTTCCCACGAGTCTTTCCGGTTAATCTGGTGGTTGGTATACCACCTCATTGCAGCATCCTTCAAGCTTGCTTGGAAGGTTTGGATCATTAAGGGTCCGTTAGACACATATCTATTCATGAGCCCCTGGTACATATCGATGTGCTGAATTGGGTTCGAGGTGCCGTCGTACTTTTCAAATCTTTGGCATCTTGAATTTATCGGGCACTTGGACCCGAGTAAAAATGGACAAATCAACAGGCGGAACACTTTGAGTTCCCTCCACTTCACGTAACCTTTGGTCGAGTTTGGCCAACAACTTGGTATTCTCATCATTGGGGGGTGAATGAGGAAGCAGGGGACCGATGGAGAAGTACTAGTGTCGATCACAATGGCATCATCCAATTGAAGGGTTGGATTAGTGTTCATAGGAGATTTGTCAAGGCGGAGGCCTTGACGAGTCGGAGGTGGAATCTCCGATTGGGAGACAACATTGATCTTTCTTTGCTTAGCCATGAGGTCACTCATCATTTTGGACATGGCGTTCGTGACCGCTCATTGATTGCATTCATGTGTTCTTTTCGACTTTTTCGTCAATCATGGCTGCAATCTCGGCTTGATTGGCCATCCTTCTTTAGTCACCGATCGAGTATTATGAGGATGAGGGGGATCCGTGTCAAATTACCTACAAAAGTAATAATGGAATGAATACAATGAGTAAGAATGATTTAGTCGGTCCATGACATTGGTCTAACCGCTTTGATTAGAAATGACCTCTTTATTGAAATGAATTTTTTTTTTACAACGACTATAACTTGAAATAAAAAAATAAAAAAATATTCAATTCCTAAACAAGATTGAAGACTAGAACTGAAAAGAGAATAAAAATTCAAGCTGTTCTATTTGACTTGATCCATAGACATATGGGCGGCGACTTCCATCTTCAATTGCTCATAAGCTCGAGCTATCTTGGATGCCTTCTCTTGAGCTTCTTCGGCCTTCCTTTTGAGACGGTTGTTCTCTGAGCGAGTGGCGGGCTTGAGAGGCACCTTGGGTATCTTCGGGAGTAGTTCTTGTGGGACCTTGTGCTGTCGAATATACTCGGTCGTGGCGAAGTAGGACTTCGCTCCCCTTGAGTTCTTTTTGAGGTTGGGCTATCTTTAAGAGGCGACACTTCTTCCACATCTTCTTGAGCTGAGCTACCGTCCCTTCGTGGTCTTCATCGCCATTGGTGAAGTCGACTTGGAGGAGCCGGTTGTAGTCTTTGGAGGGAGTCCTTGGAGAATCTGGTACTGACGAGACACTCTGGCGGGGTAGTATTCAATCGCACCGGTGAAACCCAAGAGTGGAACCGGTCCAATACCATTACACGTAAGTCGAGCTTCCTCGACTTGGAACCAGTTAGCATGCCATTGGAAACCTTGGGGTCTAGCGTTTTTTCATGAAAATGATCCATTCAGAGTAATGATAATCGGGAGCATCCCCTTGTTTTTCTTTATACCTCAAGACTGGATGGCTAGAATCACTAAGCTCAGATATTGTGAGTAAATCGCCACACCCTTTTATGTGAGACAAAAACCAAATTTGCAAAAGTTCAAGGGGGGCATGAAATGTTTTGTCAACATGTTGCTTAAATTTAGTGAGGGAAATGAAAGTCTCGGCTAAAATGATGTTGACAAAATTCTTTTCAAGATAGACTTGTTGGACTAACCATGCGATTGACGGACTACACGCATTCTTACAATAAGGAAAAATCACGAACCCGAAAAATGCCAGTAAAAAGATTCTGCCTTTTTGAAAAGATGTGGCTTTATCAAAACATTGACTAAGGAACGAAAAGGGACATGTCCCACGATTTGCTTTTAAGACTTTGCCCAATTCATCTTTTCCGACACCCAAAAATTCAGACAACAATAAGGTAGAATCGATTCCTAGAGGTGGTGTAACTAATTCCGACCCTAAAGGTTTTCCAATGATCACGCCATATTCTTCCAAAGTCGGGGTGAGCTCATGCTTACCGAATATAAAGGTAGACGTCTCGGGACACCAGAAGTGCGCTAATGCTCGAACAAAGCCGGTGCGAACTTTGACTTCCAATAAGGGGGAGTAGCCTTCCGATGTGGCCTTCGACCAGCTTACGGTTGGTCGGACTGAGTAAGTTCCACCAGGCACGGAGCTCGTCCTTAGGAGCATCAAGAATCCGGATGTCTGCCCCTCCCATAGTGTATAGACCAAGACTCACGACCGACCTAATGTCATGGACCGACCAAAGAAAATACAAAACATAAATAAATTACGATAAAGGTTCAGGAAACTTACTTCACCCAATAGAACCATGGCAAAACAAAGACATACGCATGAAATGTGAGGTTCGATTTCTATCTAGACTCTGGCTTGCAAAATGGAGACACGAGGATTACCGGGCTAAACCAGTCATGGTTGTGGTTAGGCCGAGGTTCCCCTGACTCCGGCTTAGTCAAGGAGCCGACCCGGGTTGCAAAGGGTGCAACCGTGGTGGGAACTCAATGACACCGTGAAAAAAAAAACTTTCGGGACTAAGGAGGGCGACCCATACCACGCGGGTGTGGTCGGGGTGTCCGCTGTCTTAGTACCATCCTAAACCTGTGCCGCCCGGGTCCGGCAGCGGGTAGTGTGTGCGGTGTAGTGTAAATGCAAGGCATGCACAGCAGGTTATATCATATCAGCGCTTCGTGCATAAAATAAACCATACATCCAAACACCTCCCTGCAAAACAAATGGTTAACAATCACGCCTCCCCTTATACCTCCCATTCTGCAAAAACATTTAACACCTAAAATGTTAGGGACGTACCTGGGATCCTCGCTGCCAAACAAAAATATTTTTTGAAAAGAAAAACTGGCCTAAGTCCACTAAGAGTTTTAACTCAAGTCCTCAGTGGAGTCGCCAAGCTGTCGCGACCTAAAATTTTGCTTAGGCTAATGGATTGTTAAGACTAAGCCTAACTCGGGCCCTCCAAAGCCCTACCAATTCGCAACTTAAGATTTAAGTTTTTTAACGTGCAAAAATTTTCATGCTTGGAGTCGCCACTAATCTATTTGTGGTAGGTCGATTAGAAACCTAAATAAAACATAGGGAGATATGTTTTATTCCTAGGAACCAGAGATTCCAAGCTCGGGGACTTGATTACGCTAAATCTAGTCTAACGCCCTTTCGGTACCTTTTCTTTTCAAAAAATGTTTATGCATGCAGTCTGAATTTATTTTAACTTAGGCACTAACATGTGAGGTGATCATACGGGTGCGCAAACCACCAAAGTAACACCCAATAATCAAAGCATTAAATAAATTGCAAAATTGAGAGAATTACTTACCTCGAAGCAACGTAAGCATCTGCATTGTTAACTAGAAAATCACATCAACAATCCTAATATGATTTCTAATTAACAAGCAATTCACTCAATATTTTTTTTGATTTTTCACTTATTTAAATGAAGGCTAACCTATATGTAATGACGTGCAAAAATTAACATGCGATTGATGCAGCCTAACATGCAAACTATATGACACGCGACAATATGACCTAATTCTAATGACGGACAAATGATTTATTTTTGGTATTTTTTAAATGAAATTCGGAATTAAAAAAATGCCTAAAATAACATGCAATCTATCCCTAAAGAAAATGATTGATCTAAAAAAGCTTTTTTTTTGGGATTTTTATTAAAATTCGAAATCATTAAATATCCTAAATAATCCACTAAGATTAAAACAATTTCTAATTTAAACTAGGAAATATGCTACCCTAAATCCCAATTTAAATCAAATAATTATCTTATTCTTTTGGATATATTTAAGATTTCCTAAACATGCAAAATTTCTAATTTAAATCTAACTAATAAATTTTTTGGATTTTCTTTATTCAAAAGGAAAGGAATCAAACGAAGATAGCAATCGCATTCAAACAATCCACATAATCCGCAAGATTTTTCAAATTCAGATAAGGCAAAGAAATCAAGCTAACGATCATATCTATAGGGTTATAGATATTGACGGAAAGTTGATTGGTCAAATTTGGAAAGCAAATAAAATCTATTATCGTGTTCAAGTGATTATGGACAAGGTAACGATTTTCCGTATCGCCGCGTATCGTACCTTAGGGATAAGGTCGGATAGTCATCCAGATACGTTGCTAAATTAGGCAAAATTCCTAATTTTAAGTGTTTCAAATATTGCGGATATCACAAATATTATCCTAAGGCATCTAATCAATCACGCAATATTCACGGAATATTCAAAATATTCAAAGAATTTAAATATTTTGAAAATATACCGGATAGATTTTTACCTGATCTGCGGATTACTTTCCTAATTTGAATTTGTAGCGAATCGGGATGGTGATCAGCGATGCGTCGGGAACGCCGGTGCGACGTCGGGATGGAGTGGCAGCAGCAACTCACCTAAGGTAGCGGAAACGGTGAGCAGCAACTCACCTAAGGTAGCACTGAACGGTGACGGATAGTGGCGAGATGGCTCGCAGTGGTAAGCTCAACAGAAATTTAGTGATCCCAAAGAGAATTTTCTTCGGTCTTTGACTCTGACCAATAACAAGCTTTCATGACCACTCAACCTTTGACCGAATCTGGTTGCTCTCTTCCGATTTTCTTTGATTATTCAACTTTGATTCTCAAAGCCTAACAATCAAAGTCTTCACTTGTCACTTGAAGATGACTAGATGGCAAGACCGGTTTGGTCATGCAAGGACGCCGGGCTTCGTGGGAGTATTGCTGAACGGCAACAAGAAGAAGAACTGTCTTTGGATCAACGAAACAACTGGCGATCTGGTGTGGAAGCGACTTCGTTGGCAAAGACGTCAATAAAGTTAGATAGAGGGCTGCTGCTTTGTGATTTTGATGGGCTCCTTCACGGCAAGGGCAACAGGCGGGGACTTGAAGCAGCAACGACGGGTGGCAGCAGGGTCGTTGTCGCAGAGGGTGAAGCTCGACGGGATGTGCTCGCTCTCTTTACTCACCGATAACTCTCTTTCTGACCGTGTATCAAATTGTGTGTTCTAAAAATTGTGTGAGCTCCCTCTCCCCCCAAAGACATAAACATATATTTATAGTATAAACCCAGGTCAATTAGCGGGTTTTCTAGTCCTAATAGGCTTAGGTTTGGGCTTTAATTAATTCTAAGTGGGCTGAATTAATTTGGGCTTTTCTTTAATTAAGCATAATGGACTAATTAAGCTCAAATTAAAACAACCAAGCCCCTTTTTGTGTGATTTTTCACCCATGCTTCTCGAGTGAACCAAGTCTCGTTCAATGCCCGAGCTCGATTTGCATGATGAATTTTTAAGCCCGCTTATCACCACCGATCCGATATGGAATGCAGTTAATCTATATGATCCTAAACTATATGCTATGCCATTTTAATATTTTTGTTTAGGGGTTAAAATTTAATCCCTAATTTTCTATGTAATTAACCACTAAATGATGCGCCGAAATTTAGGTGTCAACAGATGGCGCACTTCATTCATTGTAGGAAGACTTCTGATGCAGTAAGAGTGGCCAGATTATTCTTTAAGGAAGTGGTTCGTTTACATGGTGTGCCCAAATCTATTACCTCAGATAGGGATAGTAAATTTCTAGGGCATTTTTTGCGGACTTTATGAAAGCTGTTCGATTCATCTTTGAATTTCAATAGCACTGCTCACCCGCAGAGTGATGGAAAAACAAAGGTGGTTAATAGAACTCTGGGAAACTTGTTTCGAAGCATTTGTGGAGATAAGGCAAAGCAATAGGATGTTGCTTTATCACAAGCAGAGTTTGCATATAATAATGTAGTTCATAATTTTATTGGCAGGTCACCTTTTTCTGTTGTTTATACAAAGGCGCCCCAGCATACTTTGGATTTGGTACAGTTACCTAAGCAAGTAGATAAAAGTATAACAATGGATCATATGACTAAACAGATTATAGAGGTGCATTGTGAAGTCAAACAGAAGTTGGAGGAAGCTAATCAAAAGTATAAAGTTGCAGCAGATAAGCACCGGTGGAAGCAGGTGTTTGTGGTAGGTGATTAAGTCATGGTTTTTCTTCGTAAAGAGTAATTACCAGCTTGATCTTATAGTAAATTACAGCAAAAGAAATATGGACCTTATGCTGTCAGCAAGAAGATCAATGATAATGCTTATGTTATAGACCTTCCACATAGCATGGGCATATCCAACACTTTTAATGTTGTTAATTTGTCACCGTTTCATGAGTCCACAGAGCCGTTATATCTAGATCCTGATTTTAACTCGAGGACGAGTTCTTTTCAAGTGGAAGAGAATGATGCAGAATTTATTAGTGGTGCGTTTCACTTTCCGTTTGGATTTTTGTAATTTATTAGTGGTAATTTATTACTTTCACTACTTTTAATGTTGCTGATTTATCACCGTTTCATGAGTCCACAGAGCCGTTATATCCAGATCATAATTTTAACTCGAGGACGAGTTCTTTTCAAGTGGAGGAGAATGATGAGGAATTTATTAGTGGTGCGTTTATGGACCGATTGGACAAACAGAAGTCCAAACGGAAAGCGAAACAATGATGCGATTATATGATTTCTTTCTATTATTTTAGTATTTTTTATGAGTTTATTTTAAGGGTCATTTTTGTAATTTTGCTATTTGATGCTTATTAACTTTCGTATTATGATTAGGTTTCCAATTTGATTATGTTTTCAACTTAGATTAGTTTTCAATTCAGATTAGATAACTTTTTATTATAATTAAGTTTCCAATTCAGATTAGGTAACTTTCCTATTATGATTAGGTTTCCTATTGTAATTAAGTTTAATTCCTATAAAAGCGTGTTTAGGGCTTGTTTTGAAGACAGAATATTATTATTATCAATATTGAATTTCGAGATTTTTCTCTCTAAGCAAAGTTTTGCTTGAATTATTCGCGGAACGCTGCGTCAGGAATGATGCGGAATTTATTAGTGGTGCGTTTATGGACCGATTGGACAAACAGAGGTCCAAACGGAAAGCGAAATAGTGATGTGATTAGATGGTTTTTTTTCTATTATTTTAGTATTTTTTATGAGTTAATTTTAAGGGTTGTTTTTGTAATTTTGCTATTTGATGCTTATTAATTTTCTTATTATGATTAGTTTTCCAATTCAGATTAGGTAACTTTCCTATTATGATTAGGTTTTCAATACAGATTAGGTAACTTTTCTATTATGATTAAGTTTTTTATTGTATTTAGGTTTAACCCCTATAAAAAGGTGTTTAGGGTTTGTTTTGAAGACGAAACATTATTATCATCAATATTAAATTTCGAGATTTTTCTATCTAAGCAAAGTTTTGCTTGAATTATTCGCGGAACGCTGCGTTAGGAATGATGCGGAATTTATTAGTGGTGCGTTTATGGACCGATTGGACAAACAGAAGTCCAAACGGAAAGCAAAACGGTGATGCGATTAGATGGTTTCTTTTATATTATTTTAGTATTTTTTTATGAGTTAATTTTAAGGGTTATTTTTGTAATTTTGCTATTTGATGCTTATTAACTTTCCTATTATGATTAGGTCTCCAATTCGGATAAGGTAACTTTCCTATTATGATTAGGTTTCTTATTATAATTAGGCTCAACCCCTATAAAAGGGTGTTTAGGGTTTGTTTTGAAGACAGAACATTATTATCATCAATATTGAATTTTGAGATTTTTCTCTCTAAGTAAGGTTTTGCTTGAATTATTTGTGGAACGCTACGTCAGGTGGTATCAAAGCCTATGGCGACTGGTGGTGGTCTTCGTGATGATGCTCAGGAGACTAGAGCCCCAACCCTTGGGGACAACGCGCTGCAACGTTAGAGCAGCGTTTAACGGAACACTTGGATCAATGATTTGATCAAAGTCTTCATCATTTTGAAAAACGATTTGACGAGTTAATAGAACGATTTGAAGGTCTCAACGTTGATGTGAACCGGAATCGGCGGAACGATAGAAGGTCGGGTGCAGATCTTGCTCGTGGTGATCCTATTGATAGGTCTGTTTCTATCCGCAGGCAGAATAACTCTTTGTTTTTAGAGAGTTCGGAATAAGAAGAAACTGAAATTTTTGATGAGGAACGTGCTGATTATGGCGGTAAATGTCGTCATGGAGGATTTCAAAGAGGATATGATCGGAGAGATGGAAGACGACATTACGACAATCGTGAAGGTAACGATTTTAAATTGAAAGTTGATATTCCTTATTTCAATAGAAGTCTGGGCATAGAAGAATTTCTAGATTGGCTTGATGATATAGATAGATTTTTCGATTATATGGAGACCCCTGGTAAGAAAATGGTGCGATTAGTAGCCTGTAGATTAAAGGGGGGTGCGTCTGTATGGTGGGAGAGATTGCAGAATAAGAGGGAGCGAGAAGGAAAAGATAGAGTTCGAACTTGAACTAGAACGAGAAGGCTGTTGAAGTAAGAATTTCTTCCACCCAATTATGAACAGATTATGTTCCAGCAGTACCAATATTGTCAGTAGGGTATTCGGACTGTGCATGAGTATACGGCCGAATTTATGAGATTGGCAAAGCGGAATAATTTATCAGAGACGAAGGGACAACAAGTGGCTAGATATATCGATAGTTTGAAACCCTTCATTCAAGATAAAATTGGAGTGCAGTTTCTGCAAAATTTAATTGAAGCCAAGAATATGGCGATGAAGGCAGAATTGATGCGGCAAGATAGGGGAAGAAGAGGCTACGGAAATTATCGAGGTAGCAGTTCGAACAATTCGATAGAAAAGAGCAGTTTCAATAATCACTTTAACGCAGGGCAAAATCAGGAAGATAAGGCGGTAGAAAAGTGCCCTATGAACGAGTTGAGGGATAAAGAAACGCAAGCACAGAAAATTGTAAACCCTAACCCTTATACTAAACTAATCGCGATAAAATGTTACAGGTGTAATCAGCTTGGGCACCGTTCTAATGAATGCTCTCAGAGAAAGATTGTAAACGTAGTAGCGAGAGAAGAGGAGTAAGACGGATATTGCTGTGTGCCGGATGGCGAGGACGATGATTTTGAAGATGAAGAAGAAAAGCAAGTAAACTGCGTGGTGCACAGGATGATGTTGGCCCCAAAACAGGAAGATGTTCGCAGCACCATTAGTTATTCCGAACTTAGTATACCATTTTGGGAAAGATCTTTGCTGTGGTTATTGATAGTGGAAGTATGGAGAATATCATTGGGAAGGAGGCAGTGAGGAAGCTGGGGATATCCGTGGAAAAACATCCTAATCTTTATACGTTAGGATGGATTAAATTTGGAGCGGAAAGTATTTAGGTGACTAAACGATACAAAATTCCATTCTCCATTGGAAAATATCATGATGAGCTGTATTGTAATATAGTAGACATGGATGTATGTCATGTGTTATTTGGGAGGCCGTGGTAATTTGATATAGATGCTCAGCATTCGGGAAGAAGTAATCAGTATAACTTCGTGAAGGATGGAGTGAAGTATACGTTGCTGCCATTAAACAACCAAGGAAAACAATCTTCTGAAAATAATTTCCTTACTCTTACGAGGAAATTTGAAGCTGAGGTTAAGGAGACCCGACAGATTCACGTGTTGGTCGTGAAACAAATAATTGAGACTGAGGCTGAATTACAAGTGGAGGAGCAGCATGAAACAGTCAAGCCTTTATTGAAGGAATTTAGCGAACTGATGCCTGAAGAGATTCCAGATGGATTGCCGTCTATGAGTGATATTTAGCACTATATAGACTTAATTCCTAGTGCTAGTCTATCAAATTTACCGCACTACAGGATGAGTCCAAAAGAGAGCGAGATTCTAAAAGAGAGATGGAGTAGTTGTTGAAAAAGGGTCACATTCAAAATAGCATGAGCCCATGTGCTGTTCCGGCCTTGTTGACTTGTAAGAAAGATGGGAGTTGGTTGGTGGATATGTGTAGATAGCAGGGCCATTAATAAGATAACCGTGGGTTATAAGTTTTCAATTCCAAGATTGGATGAAATGGAGGATAGGTTGCACGATGCTAAATGGTTTTCGAAGCTGGATTTCAAGAATGGATACCATCATATTCGGATTCGGCTTGGAGATGAGTGGAAGACAGCTTTCGAAATAGAGGAGGGGTTGTATGAATAGTTGGGGATACCTTTCGGACTTTCCAATACTCCAAGTACTTTCACGAAACTTATGAATCAGGTTTTGAAATCTTTTATTTGCAAATTTATTATAGTTTATTTTGATGATATCCTTATTTATAGATAGACTGATGAGGATCTTCTGATGCATTTAAGGGTGATGTTGACAGCCTTACAGATTAATAAACTGTATACTAATCTTAAGAAGTGCGGTTTTTTTAACTAATGAACCGTTATTCTTGGGATTTATCATTACTGCTGAAGGAATAGAGGTAGATAAGGTGAAGGTAAGAGCAATCGGAGAGTGGCCGACTCTTAAAACAGTTTTTGACGTTAGGAATTTTCATGGGTTGGCTACTTTTTATCGGTAATTTATTAAGAATTTTAGTACTATCGCAGCCCCAATTACTGAATGTATGAAAAAAGGCAAATTTCTATGGGGAGAGGAAGCTGAGAATAGTTTTGCTATTTTGAAGGAGAAGTTATGTATTGTACCTATTCTTGCTTTACGTGATTTTGATAAACTGTTTGAAGTGGACTGTGATGTTAGTGGAGTGGGTATATGAGCTGTTTTATTTCAAAAGCGTAGACCAATTTACTATTTTAGTGAGAAGCTCAGTGATGCAAGGCAGAAGTAGAGCACTTATCATAAATAATTCTATTCTGTCGTAAGGGCTTTGAAGACATGGGAGTATTATCTGATTGGGAAAGAATTCGTCTTTTATTCTTATCATGAAGCTTTGAAGTATCTAAATAGTCAGAAGATGATTAGCAAAGATATGTATGTGCGATGGTGTCAATTTTTGCAAAAATTTTCTTTCAAATTACAGCACAAGTTAGGTATGCATAATGTTGTAGTAGATGCATTGAGTAGGAGAGCTGGCTTGTTGATTACATTAAGCCAAGACATCTTGGGGTTTGTTAGCAGATGATGATAACTTCGGAAAAATTTGGGAGTCATATGCATATGATGACTACACAAGAATTTTATATTGAAAAATTTAAAGTCATGTACAGATCTGTATTCTTAGATTGACTCTTGTGGCAAACATAAATTTTATATGTGACATCTCTCATTTGGGGGCTAGGATGGTTTTTTGATCTAGATGTGTAGCTAATCCACCATCATATAAATCACGAATTTTATCGATGCGTGGCAATCTGTTTTACCTTTGAATATCCTTCCTTGGACATCTTGAATATCATTATGAGAGAAGGTAATTCGCAATTTATATGATGGTGGATTAGCTGCACATCTAGGTCGTGATAAAACTATTGTTGCAGTCCGGGAGCGATTTTACTGGCCCTAGTTGCGTAGAGATGTCAGTAGGTGCGTATAAAAGTATTATGTTTGTTAGACTGCTAAGGGTCAATCTAAGAATACAGGTTTGTATATGCCTTTACCTGTTTCTAACAATATATATGGGAAGATCTGTCTATGAATTTTGTGCTTGGTTTACCACGGACACAAAGAAGTGTAGATTCTATTTTCGTTGTGGTTGACAGATTTTCTAAGATGGTGCACTTCATTCATTGTAGGAAGACTTTTGATGCAGTAAGTGTGGCCCACAAATGCTTCGAATCAAGTTTCTCAGAGTTCTATTAACCATCTCTATTTGCCCATCAGTCTGCGGGTGAGCAGTACTACTGAAATTCAAAGATGAATCAAACAGCTTCCATAAAGTCTGCCAAAAATGCCCTAGAAATTTGCTATCCTTATATGAGGTAATAGATTTGGGCACACCATGCAAACGAACCACTTCCCTAAAGAATAATCTAGCCACACTTACTGCATCATAAGTTTTCCTACAATGAATGAAGTGCGCCATATTAGAAAATTTGTCAATCACAATGAAAACAGAATCCACGCCTCTTTGTGTCCGTGGTAAACCAAGCACAAAATCTATGGACAAATCTTCCCATATATTTTGTTAGGAACAGACAAAAGCATATACAGACCTATATTCTTAGATTGACCCTTAGTAGTCTAGCAAACATAACACTTTTATACGTACCTACTGACATCTCTATGCAACTGGGGTCAGTAAAATCACTCTCGGACTGCAGCAATAGTTTTATCACGATCTAGATGTGCAGCTAATCCATCATCATGTAAATCGCGAATTACCTTCTCTCATAATGATGTCCGAGGAAGGCAAAGCTGATTGCCATGCATCAGATAACCATTCGGCACATAAAATTCTTGTATAGATTGACTAGCAACACATGACTCCTAAATTTTTCCAAAATCATCATCATCTGCGTAACATTCTTTTAACTGCTCAAACCCCAAGATGTCTTGGCTTAATGTAATCAACAAGCTAGCTCTCCTACTCAATGCATCTGCTACGACATTATGCACACCGACTTATGCTGTAATCTGAAAGGAAGTTTTTGCAAAAATTAACACCATCGCGCATGCATATCTTTGCTAATCCTCTTCTGACTATTTAGATACTTCAAAGCTTCATGATAAGAATAAAGGATGAATTCTTTCCCAATCAGATAATGCTCCCACGTTTTCAAAGCCCTTACGACATAATAGAATTCTTTTATCATAAGTGCTCCACTTTTGCCTTGCATCATTGAGCTTCTCACTAAAATAGCAAATTGGTTTGCGCTCTTGAGATAAAACAGCTCCTATACCCACTCCACTAGCATCATAGTCCATTTCAAACAGTTTATCAAAATCAGGTAAAGCAAGAACAGGTGCAGTACATAACTTCTTCTTCAAAATAGCAAAACTATTCTCAGCTTCCTCTCCCCATAGAAATTTTCCTTTCTTCATACATTCAGTAATTGGGATTGTGATAGTACTAAAATTCTTAATAAATCGTCGATAAAAAGTAGCCAACCCATGAAAACTCCTAACGTCAGAAACTATTTTAGGAGTCGGCCACTCTCTGATTGCTCTTACCTTCGCCTCATCTACCTCTATTCCTTCAGTAATAATAATAAATCCTAAGAATAACAGTTTATTAGTTAAAAAATTGCACTTCTTAAGATTAATACACAGCTTATTAATCTGTAAGGCTGTCAACACCTCCCTTAAATGCATCAGATGATTCTCCTCAGTCTTATTATAAATAAGGATATCATCAAAATAAACTACAACAAATTTGCCAATAAAAGATTTCAGAACCTGATTCATAAGTCTCATGAAAGTGCTTGGAGCATTGGAAAGTCCGAAAGGCATCCCCAACCATTTGTACAACCCCTCCCTGTTTTGAAAGCTGTCTTCCACTCATCTCTAGGCCGAATTCAAATATGATGGTATCCATTCTTCAAATCCAGCTTCGAAAACCATTTAGCACCGTGCAACTTATCCAGCATGTCATCCAATCTAGGAATTGGAAACTTGTAACCCACGGTTATCTTATTAATGGCCTTGCTATCTACACACATCCGCCAACTCCCATCTTTCTTAGGAGTCAACAAGGCCGGAACAGCACATGAGCTCATGCTATTTTGAATGTGTCCCTTTTTCAACAACTCCTTCACCTTCTCTTTTAAAATCTTGTTCTCTTTTGGACTCATCCTGTAGTGCGGTAAATTTGGCAGACTAGCATCAGGCATTAAGTCTATATGATGCTGAATATCACTCATAGGCGGCAACCCATCTGGAATCTCTTCAGGCATCAGTTTGCTAAATTCCTTCAATAAAGGCTTGACTACTTTATGCTGCTCCTCCACTTATAATTCAGCCTTAGTCTCAATTGCTTGTTTCACGATCAGCACGTGAATCTGTCGAGTCTCCTTAACCTTAGCTTCAAATTTCCTCGTAAGGGTAAGGAAATTATTTTTAGAAGATTGTTTTCCTTTGTTGTTTAGTGGCAGCAACGTATACTTCACTCCATCCTTCACGAGGTTATACTGATTGCTTCTTCCCGAATGCTGAGCATCTACATCAAATTGCCACGGCCTCCCAAATAACACATGACATATATCCATGTCTACTATATCACAATACAGCTTATCATGATATTTTTTAATGGAGAATGGAATTTTGTATCATTTAGTCACCTGAATGCTTTTCGCTCCAGATTTAATCCATCCTAACGTATAAGGATTAGAATGCTTCTCCATGGGTATCCCCAGCTTCTTCATTGCTTCTTTCCCAATGATATTTTCCATACTTCCACTATCAGTAATTAGAGCAAAGATCTTTCCTAGAATGGTGCATCTTGTTCGGAATAATTGATGGTGCTGCGAATCATCTTCCTGTTTTGGGGCCAACATCATCCTGCGCATCACACAGTTTACTTGCTTCTCTTCTTCATCTTCAAAATCATTGTCTTCACCATCCGTGGGGCAGCGTTCCGCAAATAATTCAAGTAAAACCTTACTTAGAGAGAAAAATCTCGAAATTCAATATCGATGATAATAATGTTCTGTCTTCAAAACAAACCTTAAACACCCTTTTATAGGGGTTAAACCTAATTACAATATGAAACCTAATCATAATAGTAAAGTTACCTAATCTGAATTGGAAACCTAATCATAATAGGAAATCTAATCATAATAGGAAAGTTAATAAGCATCAAATAGCAAAATTACAAAAACGACCCTTAAAATTAACTCATAAAAAATACTAAAATAATTAAAAAAAACCATCTAATCGCATCACCGTTTTGCTTTCCGTTTGGACTTCTGTTTGTCCAATCGGTCCATAAACACACCACTAATAAATTCCATATCACTTTCTTCTTAGAAAGGTCATTCGAATGCCCAGACTTCTCCTATTAAACCAATTTTCCTGGTCCTTGTGATATCAATTGATTCTAACGTGTACGTATGTACTGATTTTGCGTTTCGGTGCATGACAGGAATAGCTGGCCAAAGATAACGTGGACGGTACTTTTGTGCAAGCCTTCTTTTGTGGGCTATTTGGGTAAGTGTGTGTTTATGGGTGCTATAGCAGCCTAAATGCCATGTTTCCTTTTACACAGAAAAGAACTTTTACTTGGAAAAATTTCTGGTCTTTTGTTGTTGACTATGATTGGATGAATTGCAGGCCATCGATCTTTCAAAATTTGCACCTAGCAAGCTTATCATTGACATTGGCAACCTACGTCTCGGCCATGCCCAACCTTGTCCCGGTCGTGACCTTAGTCTTGGCTCTTTCTTTCGGGTATATAGAGGATTTCCCATGCGAATTCAACAATTGTTCGTTGAAGTGAAGATTGACAAAAACAAAATGTTCACTTAAGCAGACATTATTTTACAGGCTCATTCTATGAATGACGGAATTAACACGCCAACTACGAAATCATTGTGAGATCACCTACTGTTCCTTGACATGTTTATCTTACGTGTTCACGTTGATGGATCAAGATTAGGTTGGAGAAGGCCAGGCTAAAGACAGCTGCAGTTAAAGTAAAAGTGTCGGGGACATTAACTGGGATTGGCGGGGCAATGCTGCTCACGTTCTACAAGGGCGTGGAAGTCGACCTCTGGTTGACGCACGTGAACCTGTTGCACCACGCGGCGACAACCCAGCAGGGCCAGAGGGGTTCGAGCAATCGCATCCTGGGCTCGCTTTTGGCCGTGGCCAGCTACTTCTGTTGCGCTTTGTGGTTCATCTTTCAGATGGGTCCTTGCCTTTTTTTTTGATACAAGTCTTCATTTTGTTGCCCTTGATTCGGTTCACTTCACTTCACCGTGGGGGATCTTTCTAGTGCGATTCACCTTTTTCTTTTTCGAGGTTCTTCCGGTTAGTTTGGCGACGATCGTATTGGTCTACAAGGTCAGATGAGCCTCCAAGGTCTCAAAGTTAAATGAGTGGTTAAGCGAGCTCGGTTACGATGTGTGGTTTCTCTATATAAAACCTGACGTCTCCCACCCGAAGGAACCTCATTCAGATTTTCCCGTGAAATAAATAGATGACATGCTTAAAATGAAGAAAACATTATAACGTGCATGTGGCTAATTGCTATTTGGGTAACAGGAAATAAGGATGCACAATGATTTGTTGGACAGGCCAAGATGAGCGAGGGGTTCCCATATCATTACACGAGCACCGCGTTGATGTGCTTCATGGGGTCAATCCAAGCAGTGCTTTACGTGTTGTGCAGAGAGGGGGATTTGAGCCAGTGGCAGCTCGGATGGAACATCAGGTTCCTTACCGTATCGTACTCGGTACACCCAACAAACACCGTACTCTCTGATGTTGTGTGCATTTTATAGCTTAATATGGATTGTCGAATTACCCTGGTATGTGTCTTTAGCTGATCTGCCACCCCTCGCGGGGTGCGGTTTTGCTTGTGGCGTTGTAGGGGATCATTACTTCCTGGTTGTGCGATGTTCTAGTAGCATGGTGCGGGCGGGTGAGAGGACCGTCGTTTGTGTTGGTTTTTAATCCTTTGATGCTGGTGACCGTGGCCTATGCCCCAAAATACCACGGAGACAAAACAAATGTATTATATTTTGTGTTCTATATAGATCCTTCCCACTTCACTTTGAAAGTGGAGTTTCCATTTCATATTAAAATATGTTTGCTCGGGGACCAAACATCATCATGCTCAAATTCGATTTAGATCAAAGCATTTGGTGTTGTTCAGAATTTGTCTTGGACGGATTTATACTCGCATCGCTTTTCAAACTCGGGGACCAAACATCATCATGCTCAAAATTTAGATAACTAAACTATATACCTCGGATATATCGTCAAATTGGAATTCAAATATAGAAAATTCAAGATCTCTAAGATAATTTCTTATCTACGTCGTAATTAAAAAAATCCGGTGAAAATGCATTCGTGAGTTTAATACATCCGATTCTTTTTATCACGGCGATTAGAGATTTCGGACAATTGACATTTGAATTCCAATTTGGCGATATATTCGGAATACATAGTTTAGTTGCCTTGCATGTATTTGAGAGTATTAACATGCACATGCGACGAAGATTAGGTCTCAAATCCACAGAAAGCCAAATTGGTTGCAGCTTCCAATAGTGGAGGAAATAGATAGTCAAAAGGGCAATCAAGCTGCTCAAGCCATCCATCCAAAACGCACTGTCGCTGTTGCAACGTGCCGGAAACGAAGCGACGTCGAAGCGAACCCCGACACACCTCCGACGTCAACACTTTCTTGAAATAATGTCGCACCTGACATTTTGCGACCGGTGTGCCCGCCGGCGCTGCCATTCGATTTTCCTCAAAAAAATGTTTGCTTTTTTTTTTTTTTCTTTTTTCCATCTTCGATATTATCATATTCATTCCTCGAAATTCCTTTATTCGTCTGTCATCATCGTAAAGTCCCGACTTACTCGACTTGATTCCGGTTCGGCTCGATCATGTCGAAACTATATCTCGGTCCAAGCTCGAACTTGGCCCGGTGGTCCTCGCGCATCATCAGCATTTAATGAAAGAAAAACTCATGGAAGGCCATCGCGAAGACTGTCCGTTTGGCCCATGAAGAAGGATTTTCAAATGCTACATGGTCTGTGTAATCAATTTTGTCACACAACCCAACTCCATGGCTATCTATATTTTGAAAACTTGACTTACTACAGATGAAGGTAGCGTAAAAAATAACTCCGTGTAATTTTTTGTCACACAATCCAACTCCATCGTTATATACATAATTTGAAAAATTGACTTTCTATCCAATTAATGTTGATAGATGTGGATTGTGTAGAGAATGAATTACATTTACACAAGCCCCTATTTACTTGAATCTTGTGAAATTATGAAAGCACTATCAACTTTTTTAAAAACTTAAATTTTAGATAAGGCTAGCAGTTAGATTGGGTGTGACAGGGACAAATTGCCCAACCCCACCAAAAAATTACCCTGTACTCATGCCATACAGCATCACAACCATATATAAATCTAGTTTAGATGAGCTTATTTTTGAAGAATGTCCTAATTAATTTGGGCACAAAAATAGAAGTTAAATGGCGCCATCAATTTCACATATGCACTTGAGTGCTCCGCAATCACTACAACGAACAAGTACCGTCATATCCTAAAACTTAGATACGCATTGTATCCAGTTTGATAGTATAGAGTATCCAAATCTTTTTGCCCGATTAATCACCAAGAACACGTATCTATCGTACAGAGCGGAAATTAAACTCAGCACTCCAAACTAATTTGATTTTGTCTGAATTGGTAGCTGAGCACACCTAATAGAAGTAAAATAATGCTTGGCATCAACTTAGGTATAATAAGTGGACGTTGCGGTCATCGGTGAAGCCATGCAATGCTCTTGCCCTCAAGAGCGGCTCCACTTCCATGCATTTGTTTGGCGGCCGCGCATTGAAGAAGCCGACACCCAAAGGGACTCTCTCTCTCTTTCCTGGCACGTGCCAGCTCGGGGATCGCAGGCGCGAGGATGATCCAATGCATGGTGACGTGAGCACATAGGCAAGCGAAACACCTGGGTGGCCTTGTTCTCTGCTGCGTTATATATATTCGCTCCTCTCTTCTGCAACATTCATCACTCATTTTCAGTAAACAGATTCAGCAAAAATCCCATCCTTCTCAGTTTTCACGTTGAATTAAGATACTTTCACGCTCGTTCAAGAAAACGAAATCTCAAGAGAAGGGAGAGAAAGAGAGAGAGGGCTTCGAGCGATGGCGATACATCGTTTGTTTGAGGCCGTGCACGAAATGAAGGCCCCGTTGATGATGGTGGTCGTCCAGGTCGTGCACGCCGGCGTCAACATACTGTATAAGCTGGCCGCGAGCAACGGGATGAACCTGATGCTCGTCGTCGCCTACCGGTTAATATTCGCGACCGCTGTCCTGGCCCCTCTGGCTTTCTTCTTAGAAAGGTCACGCACACTTCTCCTATTGAACGAAGTTTAATTTTTCCCTTGCGATACCGGTCAATTCGAATATGTATGTTTATACTGATTTCCTTCTTTTACGTGTAACAGGAAGAGCTGGCCAAAGATAACATGGACAGTGCTTGTGCAAGCCTTCTTTTGTGGGCTATTTGGGTAAGTGCGTGATAGTGGATGCATTGATGTTCAGGTTCTTGATCATCATGCCTTTTCTTGTTTAATCCATAACATTTGGGAAATGCTTGGTGGCTTGTGGTGCTATAATTTAGCACTTATAATAACAGCCTAAAAGCCATATTTCCCATGTAGTGCAGCTGACAAGATACCACTTTCACTAGATATTTCTTATAAAAAAGACTTCTAGTAGATAAATGTGGAAGACTTCGGTGTTTATATATGCATAGGGAAGTTCCTGGTCTTTTTGGTTGACTGGGATTGAATGAATTGCAGGGGATCGATGGGGCAAAATCTGTACCTAGCAAGCTTATCAATGACATCGGCGACGTACGCCTCGGCCATGGCCAACCTCATCCCCGCCATAACCTTCGTCTTGGCCGTTTCTCTTGGGTATGTACAGGATTTCTCATGCAAGTTCCTCGACATGTAATTGGCTTATAATTCACCAGAATCAGTCTTGGCGAATATGCTCGGGGATCTTCAGCTGGGATGTTCTTCTGACGTGGCTCGTGGTTTTCTTTCATATTCACGTTGGTCGATGGAAATTAGGTTGGAGAAGGTGAGGCTGAGGACAGTTGCAGGGAAGGCAAAAGTGGCGGGAACATTAATGGGGATTGGTGTCGCAATGCTGCTCACGTTCTACAAGGGCATGGAAGTCAACCTTTGGTCAACGCACGTGAACCTGCTGCGCCACGTGGCGGCGACCCAGCAGGGCCAGGAGGGCTCGAGCAATCTCCCCTGGGATCGCTTTTGGCCGTGGCCAGCTGCTTCTGCTACGCCTTGTGGTTGATCATTCAGGTGGGTCTTTGCTTTATCTTTTCGATACGTCTTCACGTTGTCGCCTTTGGTTTGCTTTTTCTTTTCAATCGTAACGTGCATGTCGCTAATTGTTGTTTCTTTGGTAGCTATAAGTCATAACGTACAATGATTTGTTTAACAGGCCAAGATGAGTGAGGGATTCCCATACCAGTACACGAGCACGGCTTTGATGACCTTCATGGGATCAATCCAAGCAGTGGTTTACGCATTGTGTCGAGAGAGGGATTGGAGCCGGTGGAAGCTCGGGTGGAACATCAGGCTCCTCACCGTGTCATACTCGGTACACCACGACGAACACCTTACTCTCTGATGTTGTGTGCCTTCATTAGGGCTTAATATCGATTATCGAACTACCTCGGTATGTCTTGTTTGCTGATCCGCCACCCACCGTGTGGCGCGGTTTTGCTTGTGGTGTTTTAGGGGATCGTCGGTGCCGGGTTGTGCTTTACTCTAATGGCCTGGTGCGTGAGGATGAGAGGACCGGTCTTCGTGTCGGTTTTTAATCCTTTGATGTTGGTGACCGTGGCCTTGGCGGGGTCTATGGTGTTGGATGAAAAATTGCACCTGGGAAGGTAAGTATATATACATATGTTTTTAAAGCATTCGAACCTTTCAAATCACTTAACACGGGATATCTGAAATTCTTGCTTCGTTTTGATGGCAGCATTCTAGGGTCAGGGCTCATAGTACTTGGTCTCTATGCGGTGCTATGGGGAAAAAGAAAGGAGAATAAGAAGACGAATCAGTTAGTGCCATCGAGCAGCCCTAGTGAATCCGAATCTATTGAGATCGTTGTCGCCTCTTCTAACAGGACCGACGTCAAGGAGGGCGATGATGTTCGAGAGTCGGCGCAAAAGGAGAGCGAAGCGAAGAAAGAAAGTTTTCAAGAGAAAAGAGGAGGAGGAGGAGAACAAGCTTAACGAGCAACTGACCTTGGATTACCGTACGATGTATATTGTCCCTAATATAGGCAGGCATAGAAATGCAAAAGTGGCAACTTCGACTAGCCCAAGATTGGGCATTCTGGTGAATAGCCGATATTGCACGGCAATGTCTATACCATAGTCAAGAACTTAAGATATACCCAAGTCTTTAGCTAATCCCTTTTGTACAAGTAATCAGTTCATTCATTGAATGATATATACTCAATGATATCTTTTTTTTTTCCTTAAAAATCTCGTCTTTCGACCTATTTAGAATGTTGTCCGTGCATTACTACGGTCAACTAAAATATATATATCAACCAATGATATAGCGCCATTATGATTCTCAATTAAAGAGAAGTGTATACTTGAATTCTATAAGTAGCTGCTTTTATATCTCAAATTACTATATACTTGATTTCTTTGCGACCATGGATCATATCAACTCCGCTAGGAAAAACGTTACAGATCCGTCTTTGGCTACCGATCTAACCTTTGGTTTGCATCCTACTAAGTCCATTAAATTAGTAAGGTATTTGATGGGCATGCATTTACATAATAATTCTTTGTATATAGCATAGACTCATTAGCTAATTCTATGGATTTACCTCATAAAAACATATGTTATGAGATAATGGGTATGATTGATTCTTTGCCCATAAGACATCGTACATATCATGTGATGAGCACGGTCTTAGCTAGGACCATCTACCAGTAGAAGATTTTCCCACTTAGAATTTTATATGGATTGTCCAACTATCTAGTTAAAAAAAAAGTAGCGCTAGTTAGTTCTTCTTTATATAGCACGCACATCATGCCGCCGACGAAATGCTGTACATCCATGAAGTTTGCATGGATATAAATGGTGGAGCAAAAGGCATACTTGCCACAGGTACAGACATTCTATTGCAAATTATATAACCAAGTGAAAATGGCTAAGAAAGACATGGGAAGTAGTGACTGAGCGACTAATAATCATAAGGAAGTATTTGAAAAACTCTCTCTCTCTCTCTCTCTCTCTCTCTCTCTATCTGAATTTTAGGTCTGTCAAATGTTATACATAGATTATGTTTAAAGATTGTAACATACAAGAAATTATTTATCAACAATTCATATCAACCGCACAGTGCGAATGGCAAAAGAAGAAAAACCAACCGAGCCTTGAATCGGGTGAAGTAGAACTTGCAGAAGATGCTACTATCGACCAAAGTAGTGGCATGAGTTACAAACATGTGATCAATAGAGGCCGACAGGAACTACAGAAAGGAACAAGAAAAGGCAAACAGAGCATACGTGAGAGAGGAAGAAGAAATGATGAAGGGGGAGAGAGAGAGGGAGAAAGAGAAGGAAACAGGGAAATTTCTGGGCTTGAGTGTGTTCGACAGAGAATCGGCGTTCCTCGAAAAACAACACGCGAAAACTTGTGTGCTTTACGGGATCTTATGTTGGTTTCCGGTCAAAACAGATACTTTGATGAATTACTGCGAATTTTCTAGCTGGAATCTGGAAGATTGGTGAATATGATTGGATTCTTCAAATGGCCCATGCGGCTTACTGAAATTAGATATGTTCTGATCCGAGGAGTAAGAAATGTTTACGTTAAGTTTTTAGGTGTTATTTAGTACATTTGATCATTTCTAGAGCTTGATCGTAAATTAGCAAGATGCATGTACCGTTGCACGGGTCTAAGAGTATATTTTGGTATTTTATTCTAAATGTTTGTGTACACATAAACTTTCGCTAGAGAAATATAATGACAAGTAAAAGATTACAAAAAAATAATAATCAGGTCACCTCACAATAGTGAAATATTGGCTGCACGTACTCTAACCTCGTTATGAGAATTAGTTGATATTAAATTAAAAGAAGCATGGGATATTATTTAAAGGTTGCAATAAAAATTCAGTTGAGATTTGTGAACGAAGAAAAAATTCTCATGTCTTCTATACCATCGCAACCATAATAGTTTTGATGTCGAATTAGCAATAGTGTGATATCTTTCTTTCATACTTAAGCAAGTGATTGTGGTCCATTTCTTGCTACGCCATAAAATAAGGGAATCACCAAGGAAAAAAATAGCCTATAGTGGAGCGGCAATCTCGAGGGTCACTAGCCTAGTTAGTATTATAATAAGCTATTAACTCCACGGTAGAATGAGTAGAAAAGTGAAAACCATGAAATAGGGTACCTTTGACGTAGCAAAGAATCTAGTGGACTGCAGCAAAATGTGTCATTTGTGGCTCTGTGATGAACTGACTCACAACATGAATAGCATAAGCGATGTCAGGACGAGTAATTGTGAGATATATAAGACTGCTCATGAAATATCGATAAAGTGTGGGATTTGAAAGATGAGTCCCATCTTTGGCACCAAATGTCGATAAGACTGATCTTGTTGTCAATGAATCCTGCTCGAGAAGGAAGATAAGTGATGCATTTGGTTTGAGAAAGATAATAACTAGAATAATTTGAGGTAATCTCCAAGCCTAAAAAGTAGATGAGTTGTCCAAAATTTTTCATTTCAAACAGTTGACTGAGGTATTGCTTGAGTTTTGAAATGTTAATATGATCATCACCAGTAATAACCTTATCGTCCACATACAAGAGCAGCATAATATGCCCATGAAAAGTGCTCTTAACAAAGAGAGCATGATCATAGGAACTCGATTTGCAGCCGAGAGATTCCATAGTTGAACTAAACTTGGAATTCCATACACGAGGAGCCTATTTCAAGCCACATAATGACACTTTGTTTAAAGAATTAAAGTATTCAGGGGAGGCACCATGTAAACTTTCTCAATTAAATCTCTATTTAAAAATTCATTTTTAACATCCATTTGAAATAGAGACTAACGCTTTTCCATGGCAATAGTAATAAGACTGCGGACAAAAGTAAGGCGTGCAACATAAGCAAAAGTCTCTGGATCGGCGGTGGTTGGACTCGAGTGAACGGCTCCGAACTTAATTGGACTAAGCCCGGAAAAAAAAATCTTTTAAAGCTATAAGATAAAATATTATAATAAGCTAAAATTTTCATTGGAAAATATCGAGTCAAAAAATATTGATTTGTCCATAGTCAATTCCATATGGGAATAGGTACATATTGAATAGGAAAATTAGGGAATCTCGGTCCCTAAGAAAAAATTAATTAGTTTGCATATAGATATTAAAGCATTTACATTCAATTGAGAAATCATCGAACTTAATTGGGGCGGCGTTCAAGAAAAATCTTGGCCAAGCCCATGAATATTATAAGAGCTAAAATTTTCATTGGAAAATTCGAGTTGGAAAATATTGACAATCTTGATATTACGATTTTGAATGAATTGATATTATCATAAAGATATTACAATATTTTCTTTGAATCAAAATAGGAAGTAATTGCAAGCAAAACCCTAAACTTTGCCTATAAATACATTCAATGAGAAATCATGGGGACTCTCTGGGAATTTTCAGAGAAATTTTTGAGACACGTGAGCGAGAGTGAGAGTAAGAGAGGGAAAAGAAATTCACGGCTGTTCCCGAGTGCTTGGGGTCCATGCTGTTGCTTCGCTTCTCGTCTGCACAGCCACATATCCACCTCTCATCACTGCGTCCGGTTCGATTGCTCGTATCTCTAACCAGCAATCACCACTATAGCACTTGATCCAAGTTGAAGGTTGAAAGCCACGAGTCCAAGAGGTGGACTTTGTTCCATTATCACCACTGGTCGCCAAGGTCAGAAGCATCAAGTCAAAGAGATTCATGGCCACGTGATCTGAAGAAGGAAATTCCAAAGAAGAAAAAACAACAAAAGGGAAGGCGGCAATTGGAAATTTTGGTTGCAGCAAGCAACGTGACATCCGCAAATCAAGAACACGTCTATCGCTACTCTTCATCGTCGTGTTCCACCCGCAAGTCCGATTTTTGCTGATTCCCGTGCAGTTCGTGACGACGAGCTGCTATTACAGTGGCGCCAGTAGATCCCTAGACTACGAACTGAATTACCACCGGAAGCACGTTACGCTGGGCTCGCCGCCGATCTGACGCCGTCACTACCGCGGTTAGCCGTACTGGTCATCGTGAGTCACCACCGAGAACCCGTCATAGAGCTACCGTCCCCGCCGCCGAGCACCATCGTTGGCCGTCCCGTTGCCGTGATCCGCAAATCCGATCCCGAGTCGAATTCAAATTTGGAAGGTAATCTGCAAATCAGGTAAAAATCTTTATCCGGTATATCTTCAAAAAAATAAATTCTTAGTTTGAATATTTTGAACATTCCGTGAATATTGCGTGATTGATTAGATGCCTTAGGATAATATTTGCGATATCCGTAATATTTGAAACACTTAAAATTAGGAATTTTGCCTAATTTAGCAACGTATCTGGACGACTATCCGACCTTATCCCTAAGGTACGACGGCGGTGATACGGAAAATCGTTATCTTGTCCATAATCACTTGGACACGATAATAGATCTTATTTGCTTTCCAAATTTGACCAATCAACTTTCCGTCGATATCTATAACCCTATAGATATGACCGTTAGTTTGATTTCTTTGCCTCATTTAAATTTGATAAGAAAAATTTCGCGGATTGTGTGGATATTGATTTGATGGTGGTATTTATCTCTTATTTGATTTTGTTTCTTTGAAAGAAAAACCAAAAAGATTAGATGCAATTTGAATTGATTTTTTTTTAAGATAATGTTGCATGTTTAGAATATATCTAGATAACATTTTTTTCAATACAATAGGACAACCAAGATTTGCTAGAAAGATAAGATAATTTCTAATTTAAATTAGGAATTAGGGTAATCTGTTTCCTAGTTTAATTAGATATTATTCTAACCTTGATAGTTCATTTTGGGTTGATTTTAATTTCGAATTTTGATTTAAAAAAAAACAAAAAGAGTGTTCTAGAATAGGTTAATTTGTGTTCTTTAGTTTATAATTGCATGCTTAGATAATTGGCATTTTTAATTCCGAATTTCATAAAAATACCAAAAATAAATCATTTGCCTGTCATTAGAAATAGGTCATATTGTCGCGTGTCATATAGTTTGCATGTTAGGCTGCATCAATCGCATGTTAATTTTTGCACGTCATTATATATAGGTTAGTTTTCATTTAAATAAGTGAAAATCCTAAAAAATATTGAGTGAACTGCTTGTTAATTAGAAATCATATTAGGATTGTTGATGTGATTTTCTAGCTAACAATGCAGATGCTTACGTTGCTTTGAGGTAAGTAATTTTCTCAATCTTGCAATTTCTTTAATGCTTTGATTATTGGGTGTTACTTTGGTGGTTTGCGAACCCGTATGATCACCTCACATGTTAGTGTCTAAGTTAAAATAAATTCAGACTGCCTGCATAAATATTTTTGAAAAGAAAAGGTACTGCAAGGGCGTTAGACTAGATCTAGCGTAATCAAGTCCCCGAGCTTAGAATCTCTGGTTTGTAGGAATAAAACATATCTCCCTATGTTTTATTTAGGTTTCTAATCGACCTACCACAAATAGATTAGTGGCGACTCCAAGCATGAAAACATTTGCACGTTAAGAACTTAAATCCTAAGTTGCGAATTGGTAGGGCTTGGGAGGGCCCGAGTTAGGCTTAGTCTTAACAATCCATTAGCCTGAGAGAAATTTTAGGTCGCGACAGCTTGGCGACTCCACTGGGGACTTGAGTTAAAACTCTTAGTGGACTTAGGCCAGTTTTTCTTTTCAAAAAATATTTTTGTTTGGCAGCGAGGATCCCAGGTACGTCCCTAACATTTTAGGTGTTAAATGTTTTTGCAGAATGGGAGGTATAAGGGGAGGCGTGATTATTAACCCTTGTTTTGCAGGGAGGTGTTTGGATGTATGGTTTATTTTATGCACGAAGCGCTGTATGATATAACTTGCTGTGCATGCCTTGCATTTACACTACACCGCACACACCACCATTGCCGGACTGGGTGGCACAGGTTTAGGATGGTACTGAGACAGTGGACACCCGACTACACCCGCGTGGTATGGGTCGCCCTCCTTGGTCCCGAAAGTTCTTTTACTGTGTCATTGAGTTCCCACCACGGTTGCACCCTTTGCAACTCGGGTCGGCTCCTTGACTAAGCCGGAGTCAGGGGAACCCCGGCCTAACCACAACCATGACTGGTTTAGCCCGGTAATCCTCGCGTCTCCACTTTGCAAGCCAGAGTCTAGATAGAAATCGAACCTCACGTTTTCATGTGCATGTCTATGTGATTGCCATGGTCCTATCGGGTAAAGTAAGTCTTCTGAACTCTCCTTTTTGCAATTTATTTAGTTATTGCATTTTTCCGAGTCGGTCCATGATAGGTCTAGGTGGGTTTTAAATTTGAAAGTAATAATCATTGAGTCCTTTTTTTAACAAAAAAGAAGAAGAAAGAAAGCTCTTTTGGAGAATTATTTTCAATCTATATCTTTATTTTCCTGAATGTGTCATAGGTCATTATTTCCAGAAATTTATCATTTTCACAAGTACATGGAATAATGAAAAATGTCACGAAAAATGGGAAAAAAAAGGAACAATTAGACTGAGTCATGGACTGATTGTTTTGAGGACGTATACTTACCATGCTCTATTTTTTAATCAGGTTATTACGGACCGTCAACGTTCCCCAATTCGTACTCGCTCAAGAGCAAGAATGACTGACCAAAATGAGCAGGCTCGTGTTGCTGTCCTTGAAACCGAGATGAAGCAAGTCCTGAATGTGCTCGAGAATCTCACCAAACAAGTTGCTTCCCTACAAACAAGCATTTCCACATCGTCTGCACCCGCTCAACCGAGTGTAGAGATCGTATTGCCCGATGACTCTCCTCCTGTTGAGTCAAACGATAAGGGAAAAACTGTTGCCATTGGTACTTCCTCGACTGAGAATGGTGCAACTTTAACTGACAAAGCTCGTCCGATCATCACAAATGGGGGCGATGCATCTTCTAAGCCACCAAAGAGTGATGAGGCTGAGCGTATTGATAAGCTTGAAGAAAAATTCCGTCAAATGCAAGGCTTTGATGATCAACTCTCACGAGGTCTTGCTCACATTGTCAAGGTCCAAGTCCCTAAGAAGTTCAAAGCGCCTGAGTTTAACAAGTTCGATGGCCTTTCCTGTCCTAAGATCCATTTACAGTACTACACGACGAGGATGGCGCCATATGCCGATAATGTGCCACTCATGATCCACACTTTCCAAGATAGCTTAACCGGACCCCCCTTACAATGGTTCGTTTTGAAGAAGATTCACTCGCTCAAGACATGGGAGGATTTGTCTGATGCCTTCATCCGTCAATACAAATTCAATATTGACGTGGCCCCGTCACGTGAGGATTTGATTCGCACTGAGAAGAAAAAGACCGAAACCTTCAAGGCTTATGCCACTAGGTGGAGAGCTCTAGCTGTGCAAATCATTCCCGAGTTAACTGAGAAAGAGATGCTCGATACCTTTATGAAGACTTTACCATTCGAGTTTCGTAATCGAATGTTGGGTTCTAATTTTAATTCTTTAGCTGAGCTGATACCTGCGGGAGAACGCATTGAGATCGCTTTGCGTGATGGTTGGGCCATTGAGCAGGCTACCTTTGCTAAGAAGTTCACCCTCAAGAAGGATAAGGAACCGACACCTGAAGTGAATGTAGCTTACTCTCAACAAAGTCGTGACACTGCCTCGACAATGCAGTCTGTTGGCAAACAACAAGGTGGACGCCAATTCACTAGTCGGCAACAAGGTACTAAAAGGAACTTCACGCCTCTGCCTGGGCCGTTATCCAAAGTTCTGCCTATTCTCCAAAAGAAAAATTTGCTTTCAAGTGAGCCGAAACGCCCGAACCTTAAGCGGTTCTCTAGTTATGACTCCTCTAAGAAGTGTGAGTATCATATGGGGAGGTCGGTCATTCTCTTGATGATTGTTACGTCTTTGAAGCATAGAATTCAAGACCTCTTGGACACAAAGGCATTCTCTTTCCGCAGTTGATCAACCAAATGTCCAGTGGAACCCTCTACCCAATCATCTTTGGAAGCACGGATGCTGTTATTGAGTAGAGAAATTTTTGTTTTTATACTCCTCTGCGAATGAGTCTTTCATGCTTTCTAGGATTTCAAGTATTTTCTAGGATTTCCTGCTTTCTAGGATTTCAATTCATGTTTATGTTTTTCTTCGTATGGCTTTGATTATTTGCATTTCCCTTTCAATAATGTAATTCATTTGACTCTATTCAATGAAATTACAAGTTTATTTGCATTTTGAGGGCATGTTGAAGTATACCAAACTAGCTCAGTGATGATATCCAACCATGAAAAAAAATATCTTCCGAGGAGAAATTCTGAGGGCTGGGCTTTCTCATGCTCCCTAAAAAAAAAAGACTTTTCGAAAATAAAAAGCATTTCATTGCTTAAAAAAAAAAAACTTTTCCAAAGCATGCATCAAATAAACCTTGTTTGTTTGTCTGACTCATTTACTTCATGTCTCAAGAGCATAATTCTCCAACTTATTGTGATGAGGAATTGACACATCGAGTTCTATTGATGATGAACCTATGGGGCAAAAGATCACCACCTACTTGGGCATGATGCTATCTCCAAAGAGCGAAAATGAGTGCTCAACAATAGAGGATGATGAACTGAGGGGCATGTTGAACTTTGATGATGATAATGGATTGACAAATCCGATAAAGATAATGTCATGGTTCTAATTGGAATCTTCTGAGTCTCAATTCACATTTGCTTAGTATCCAATTCATGCACGTTTCTTGTGCAGGGGCAATAGCAACGATGGAGCATTCATGTGTCCATTCCTTCCAAATAAGGGCAATCAAAGGGCTCCCATTCCAAAAAATGTCTCTCTATGTTGATGTTCTCACACCTTTTGTAGGGATCATTTATTTTGAATGCTCAATGTCATATTTTTCATGCTTATGATAAGATTTTTGAGTATGATAAATATGTTCGGAAGTTGCAAACTTTTTTTGTGCTTGAAATTGATAAGCTTGTGAAATGATCACATCTTTCAAGGAAAAGAAATTTTGCTTGGTTAGTTTACCTATTTGACCCATCAATTTCATGTTGAAATTTGTCAAGTTGGACAATTTAATGAATGATGTGGAATTGCTTGAGTATGCTAAATGAGATGTGTCAGGATGATGAAAGGCAAACCATATCCTATACACAGTTCCCTATTCATACACTTGTGAGATGAGTGAAAAATTCCATGTCCACAAGGTAAAAGGTTATCTCGCGAAAGGTACGACTACCGAAATGATGAGAGGCAATTCACTTCTTTATCTTAAACACTACAGGTTGTCCATTGTTTTGCCACTTTGAGCCTAAACACTTGAGAAGTTTTTTCAAATTACCCCTGTCAAGAATCACCCCACATCGGGGTAAACTGGGAGGTAAGTCGACATCGTAAGGTGAGAAAAATGGATAAAAATTTTCTTGCTCACACTTGCATCAATCTTCAAGTGTTGCTATTGCAAATGAACTCAAACATTAATTCAAGTGCCTTAAGATGATGAAGAGCGGTTCTTTCTCTATCCTACACACTTTATCTATTGCTTAGCCCACTTGAGCCTATATTTTCGTTTCATATGAACCTAGTTGGTGATCATTCCCCACACTGGGGCAAAGCAAAACCATCATTGTCCAAGAAGCATATTTGGAGCACCAACTGAAGACGAAGACCCTTGAGAGTCTAAATGTCGAGCTGAAGAGTAATTGGCCAATGTATGCGTTGTAGAGAGTGTGTGTCAAAAAAAAAAAAAACTCAGGGGCATAAAAAAGCAGTGTGCCTGGTAAAAGCAAGGCCAATGCCCGAAAAAAAAAAGAGAAAAAAAAAAAAAAGAAAAAAAAAAAAAAAAAGAGTGAACTCTAGCAAAAAAATGTCAAGATATGACATGCTAAAGTCATGAATCCCAGTGGAGCAGTGGTCTTACAAGTCTCGAAGGAATCAAGTGGTGAATTCAAGCCCAATGGAACGTCTACCGAGAAGATAATCCTGGCGAAAAGGAAGGCGGTGACAAGTGCCAAGATGATCACCAACTTATTCACCCTATTTATACACATTTTGAGCCTAATGATCCATTCATTTCTCAACCTATGAGCCTAGCCTACGTTGCGTCCCTTACAAAGTCTCTTCAGATTATGGCACTTGAACTAACGTAGGATTCAGATGTTTATAAGCTTAGCTCGAAGAAGTGCGAGCATGTCTATTTCTATCTCATTTTGCATGGTTCTTGACTTGTAAACCCGAAGACGATTGTGAAGTATTTTCTTTCAATAGCCTCGACTCGAAGAGTCCCCTTTGTTAAGCCATTGACCAAACCGACACTACGGTCCTGATAAAGACCTCTTAGATTGGTAAGGTTGTACTGCTTGCGAGAATACTTGGACCCTTATCGACATGATGATGATGAGATGGAGTGATTCTCATAAAATAGTCCCTTCTGAATGAGAGTGAGCGAAAGCCCTTTCTAACTGAAAGTCTTTCATTTAGCATTCCTAAGAAATCCATGTTATGAATGAAAATTGTCTTAATGATAATTCTCCCCGGTGGAAATTTGGTGATGCAAATATGGTAAAACCATCATGCATAAACCTCAATTGAGTTGATGAATTCTGAAATGTGAGTTCTAGAATAGCGAGATTGCTAATCTTCTTGAATGAATGCATATGTGTTTTGCTCTAATCATGTCGGCGGGTAATGTTTCCTCAAAGACTAAAGAGTAGTTCTTGGCCTTCTGAGTTGTTTTTGAAGCTTCGTGTTCGTCTAAATATTTTTGAATATTCAATTACCTGATTGTAGTTTCAGGTATCATTTTGAAAATCCGAAGGAATTTTCGTTGTAGTTTCGGTATCATTTTGAAAATCCAAAGGAATTTTCGATCTTATTAATCATATCTCGATTGCGGTTTCAGATATTTTTATCGAAGATCCGAAGGGAATCATCGAGCCCATTCAAATATCGATTGAAGTTTCAGGTATCATTTCCGAAAATCGAAGGAATTTTCGATTCTATTAATTATATCGATTGCAGTTTCAGATATCTTTCTCGAAGATCCGAAGGGAATTTTCGAGCATATTCATATTTGATTGCAGTTTCAATTTCAAGTTTCTTTCTCGAAGATCCGAAGGGAATTTTTGAGGCCATTCAAATACTTGATTGGAGTTTCAGGAATTTTTCTTGAAAGTCCAAAGGGAATTATTCGATACCTTTTATCGAAAATCCGAAGGGAATTTTCGAGCCCATCTCATCTCAAGCATTTTCTCTGAAAATCCGAAGGGAATTTTCAAGATTATTTCAGGTCTTATTTGAAAATCCGAAGGAATTTTCGAGCTTTCAAATACTATTGGGAATTCGGATACTTGGCGAGTTTCCAAAAGCTGTTCCATACCCCAATTTTGCTTTCCCAAATCTTGAGGTAAGTAAATGCAGGTATGTTTTCTATTTTGCATTTGCATTTTCAGATCACATTAGAAAGCGGGTATGGGCTCATTGAGATCCCATTTACTCGACAAAAGACTAATTTTTCTCATTGTATTTGCATAGTCAAAATTTAGGTATCATTTTGTCTTTGAATGCAACCTCTTTGAGCTCACTTTCAAAGAGGGGCACTTTGTTGACACCTAAATTTTGGGAATCCATTTAGGTACATATTGCATAGGAAAATTAGGGATCGATCTCGGTCCCTAGAAAAAAATTAATTAGTTAAATTGCATATAGATATTAGAAGCATTTACATAGGCTCATATAGTTACATTTGCATTGGATCGGCGGTGGTTGGACTCGAGTGAACGGCTCTGAACTTAATTGGACTAAGCCCGCGTTCAAGAAAAATCTTGGCCAAGCCCATGAATATTATAAGAGCTAAAATTTTCATTGGAAAATATCGAGTTGGAAAATATTGATTTGTCAATCTTGATATTATCACGATTCAAATTGAATGAATTGATATTATCATAAAGATATTACAATATTTTCTTTGAATCAAAATAGGAAGTAATTGCAAGCAAAACCCTAAACTTTGCCTATAAATACATTCAATGAGAAATCATGGGGGGACTCTCTGGGAATTTTCAGAACACGATTTTTGAGAGACACACGTGAGCGAGAGTGAGAGTAAGAGAGGGAAAAGAAATTCACGGCTGTTCCCGAGTGCTTGGGGTCCATGCTGTTGCTTCGCTTCTCGTCTGCACAGCCACATATCCACCTCTCATCACTGCGTCCGGTTCGATTGCTCGTATCTCTAACCAGCAATCACCACTATAGCACTTGATCCAAGTTGAAGGTTGAAAGCCACGAGTCCAAGAGGTGGACTTTGTTCCATTATCACCACTGGTCGCCAAGGTCAGAAGCATCAAGTCAAAGAGATTCATGGCCACGTGATCTGAAGAAGGAAATTCCAAAGAAGAAAAAACAACAAAAGGGAAGGCGGCAATTGGAAATTTTGGTTGGAGCAAGCAACGTGACATCCGCAAATCAAGAACACGTCTATCGCTACTCTTCATCGTCGTGTTCCACCCGCAAGTCCGATTTTTGCTGATTCCCGTGCAGTCCGTGACGACGAGCTGCTATTACGATGGCGCCATGTAGATCCCTAGACTACGAACTGAATTACCACCGGAAGCACGTTACGTTGGGCTCGCCGCCGATCTGACGCCGTCACTACCGCGGTTAGCCGTACTGGTCATCGTGAGTCACCACCGAGAACCCGTCATAGAGCTACCGTCCCCGCCGCCGAGCACCATCGTTGGCCGTCCGTTGCCGTGATCCGCCAAATCCGATCCGAGTCGAATTCAAATTTGGAAGGTAATCTGCAAATCAGGTAAAAATCTTTATCCGGTATATCTTCAAAAAAATAAATTCTTAGTTTGAATATTTTGAACATTCCGTGAATATTGCGTGATTGATTAGATGCCTTAGGATAATATTTGCGATATCCGTAATATTTGAAACACTTAAAATTAGGAATTTTGCCTAATTTAGCAACGTATCTGGACGACTATCCGACCTTATCCCTAAGGTACGATACGCGGTGATACGGAAAATCGTTATCTTGTCCATAATCACTTGGACACGATAATAGATCTTATTTGCTTTCCAAATTTGACCAATCAACTTTCCGTCGATATCTATAACCCTATAGATATGACCGTTAGTTTGATTTCTTTGCCTCATTTAAATTTGATAAGAAAAATTTCGCGGATTGTGTGGATATTGATTTGATGGTGGTATTTATCTCTTATTTGATTTTGTTTCTTTGAAAGAAAAACCAAAAAGATTAGATGCAATTTGAATTGATTTTTTTTAAGATAATGTTGCATGTTTAGAATATATCTAGATAACATTTTTTTCAATACAATAGGACAACCAAGATTTGCTAGAAAGATAAGATAATTTCTAATTTAAATTAGGAATTAGGGTAATCTGTTTCCTAGTTTAATTAGATATTATTCTAACCTTGATAGTTCATTTTGGGTTGATTTTAATTTCAATTTTGATTTAAAAAAAAACAAAAAGAGTGTTCTAGAATAGGTTAATTTGTGTTCTTTAGTTTATAATTGCATGCTTAGATAATTGGCATTTTTAATTCCGAATTTCATAAAAATACCAAAAATAAATCATTTGCCTGTCATTAGAAATAGGTCATATTGTCGCGTGTCATATAGTTTGCATGTTAGGCTGCATCAATCGCATGTTAATTTTGTCATTAAGGTTTTTTTCATTTAAATAAGTGAAAATTAAAATATATAGGTTAGGATTTTTGTGATTTTTTAAATATACTTACGTTAACTTTGAGGTAAAATCAATCTTGCAAAAAATATTGTTACTTTGGTGGAACTTTGATTAATTAGTGAAGTTAAAATAAATTAGGATTGTTGATGTGATTTTCTAGCTAACAATGCAGATGCTTAATTTTCAAGCATGAAAAATCGACCTTTGAGCTTGGGAGCTTAGTCTGCCCATTTGTTTTAATCTTACAAATAATACTTGAAAATAAAAATAATCAATCAAGGATATACACTATCAAAGAAGATATATGCATAATCCCAAGAGATATGCAGAATTAAGTAAATATCCTAATATTGGTAACATTCACCTCAAAGAAGATATATGCATAATCCCAAAAAATATATAAGATCAAGTAAATATCCTAATATTGATAACATCTCAAGGTGAGTTGAAACAAATCAACTTGAGTTTGAAAACTAATCCAAACAATGTCACAAAATCTTCGATTATCGTGAGATAAGTGAGCTAGAAAAATGAGCTCAATGGATCTAAGGCGGGCTGGCGCGTGTGATGGCTTCAAGATTTGACGACGAGATTTCAGTATGTTGCTTGTTTGATGGCGGCGAGTTTGGTGGGGGAAAATTACCAAAAAAGTCCTAAACCTTTTGCAATTTTGCCAATTCAGTCCTAAACCTTTTTTTTTTTTTGCCAATTCAATCCTAAACCTTTTTCAAACTAGCCAATTTAGTTTTTTTTTGGCCGGCCGGTGCTGACGTGGCCGCCGACCGGCGTCCACATGATAATATTTTAATATATTTTTTTATTTTCGAATTTTTTTTTTTTTTCTTCTTTTCCTTCTCCCCCTTGGCTTGCCTAGCTAGGGGGGAGGTTCGCCGGTGAGAGCCCAGCTCCGGCGAGCTGGGCCCTTGCCACCATTGGGTGAGCTCGCCCAGCGGCGGCGAGGGCCCAGCTCGCCGGAGCTGGGCCCTCGTCGACAAAGCCTCCGGGCGGACAGGTGGGGGGAGGAGGAAAAAAAAATAAAAAAGAAAAAAAATTCGAAAATAATAAAAAAATATTAAAATATTGCCACGTTAATGCCGGCCGGTGTCGTGGACGCCGGCCGGCGGCCACGTCAGCGTCGGCCGATCAAAAGGACTGAATTGGCTGATTTGCAAAAGGTTTAGGACTGAATTGACAAAAAAAAAGTTTAGGACTGAATTGGCAAAATTGCAAAAAGTTTAGGACTTTTTTGGCAATTTTCCCAGAGGTGGTGTTGACTTCGAAACGAGAAGTAAAAAGTCGAGAATCGGAGGCAACAACATGTGTCCTTTGGGGTCGACTTTTCTGTTGGAGCCGAAAAACGTGCGTCCTTTATAATTGACTTTGCTGTTGGAATAGTAATTGAAACGTGGCTAATGCGGTTGGCGTAGAAACATGAACATCGTGGAATGGACTCAATTAAGTGCTTCCTTAGAGACTTGTGCGCAAAGGGAAAAATAATATTTTGTTCATTACTAAACAAACAGTATAAGAGTCTATTTATAAGCTTTACCAAATAACTATCTAGGGTAATAAGAAAGTTAATAAGATATTATAATATCATATATAATCAATCAGGATTAATCAATGATATTTCTCGAGATCTGTCAATGATTTCTAACAAATTCAATAATGCAAACTATACTTTGATCTTGTTACTATTTTAAAAGTACGTGTTGAAGTAATAATATTAATGCAATAAAATGCAACTGAAAATTTTTAAAAAAATCACAAGAATGGCAATAGATGATTGAAAGAAATTTTAGTGTGCCAGACGAACTCTATTGGACACCCTAATGTTGATCGGCGTTGTCTTGATCGTTTTAATGATCAGTATGTTTGTGAAAATGACATGTAATTTACTAATAATCCTTTAATGTCATTTGTTTGTCAAATATGGGCTATCATGTTATATATTGTTCTTTAATGATCATCCAACATCATTTATTTGTGAAAACATATTGTTATATTGTGTATCTATATATTATTCAACTATTTCACAATTAGAAGATATCTTGCTATATAACTCTTTGTTGATTATCCTCTACTATCAAATGATTATGAATCTACATTTTCACGAAATGTTACAAGTACACATGAAAATTCATATTTATACTTATTGGAGAATTATACGTAGTGATGTAATTGTTTTCGCTAAACATATACTTTTTTTTTTGCTGACATAGCAAAAATCCGGAAGTATTCAACTTAGTGGACTATGACTTTGCCCACACAAGTGGGCCCCGGCGACACGTGTCAATCACTGAGTGAACTATGATTTTGCTGACATAGCATCATTTAGGTACCCAATATTTTCTTGTTACTTTTACTTATGCCGAGAGTATTCAACTTCTGGATGTATTTCTACTTGATTCTTTTTTATTACGGAGAAAAGGAATCATCTTAGAGATCCTGAACCATTTGTAATTGAATTCTAATTATATTCAAGGAATATAGTGTAGCTGCCTCGCATGCGTTTGAGAGTATAAATATGCACATGCGGCGTCGCCACGTGTTCGCTTTAGTCCGGTCCTTCCAAGACAATAAGAGACGGTTCGTGGAATCGCATTGGCGGAGACATGAATAGTCTTATATTAAAAAAAAAAAAGGGCAGAGTAGTCGCAAATTAAAAATAAATTAAAAAAGAAGCCAAATTGGCTACAGCTTCCATTAGTGGAGAAATGAATAGACAATAAAGGGCAGTGGAAATCAACAGCATGAAATCAGTGCCATCCTACGTTAATACTTTCTTTGGTAATGCCGCACATAACATTCAACAACCGGTTCTTACCAAAAAAAAAAAAACATTCAACAACCGGTGTGCCGCCGGCGCTCACATCTCTCTCTCTGTTTTTTTTTTCCCATCTTCGAACATTCCTCGAAATTCCTTTTACCTGTCTATCGTTGTTGTAAGGTCCGGACTGACTCGACTCGATTCGGTTCGGCTCGATTATGCCGAAATTGTATCTCGGTCCAATCTCGGACTTGCCCAGATGGCCCTCGTGCATCATCAGCACTTATTGAAAGAAAAACCCATGAAAGGCCATCGTGAAGACAATCCGTTTGACGAATGAAGGAGGATTTTCGTATGCTACACGGTTTGTGTAATATATTTTGAAAATTTGAGTTACTACAGATGCGGGTAGTGTAAAAAATGAAATACATTCACACATGCGCCTATTTACTCAAAATATGTGAACTATTACGAGAGCTCTTTCAGCTGTTGTAAAAGCTTAAATTATCAGATAATGGCTTGGATGAGGCAAGTAATGAGGTTGGGCCCGACTGTGAAAAATTGCTCGACCCCACCTAAAAGATTACACGGCATGCATGCTATGTGGCATCACGTCCGTATTCGAGTCTAGTTTTGAATGAGTGCACTTCTTTGAAAAACTTGTAGGTTAATTTTGAAACAATAATAGAAGTTAAATATGCATTGCATCAATTTCGCATGTGCGCTCAGGTGTTGCTCAATCTCGGTCCAATCTCGGACTTGCCCAGATGGCCGTCACACATCATCAGCACTTAATGAAAGAAAAATTCATGGAAGGCCATCGTGAAGAATATCCGTTTGACAAATGAAGGATGATTTTCATATGCTACACGGTTCGTGTAATATATTTTGAAAATTTGAGTTACTACATATGTAGGTAGTGTAAAAAATGAATTACATTCACACAGGCGCCTCTTTACTTAAAATATGTGAATTATTACGAGAGTTTTATCAGCCGTTATAAAAGCTTAAATTATTAACTAAGGGCTTGGGTGAGGCAAGTAATGAGGTTGGGCCCGACAGTGAAAAATTGCTTGACCCCACCTAAAAGATTACATGGCATGCATGCTATGTGGCATTAGGTCTGTATTCGAGTCTAGTTTTGAATGAGTGTACTTCTTTGAAAAACTTGTAGGTTAATTTTGGCACAATAATAGAAGTTAAATACGTATTGCATCAATTTTGCTTGTGCGCTCAAGTGCTGTCCAGTCTCGGTCCAATCTTGGACTTGCCTAGATGGCCGTCGCGCATCATCAGCACTTTAATGAAAGAAAAACCCATGGAAGGCCACCGCAAAGATTATCGGTTTGACGAATGAAGGTGGGTTTTCATATGCTACACAGTTCGTGTAATTTATTTTGAAAATTTGAGTTACTACATATGCGGATAGTGTAAAAAATGAATTACATTCACACAAGCACCTATTTACTCAAAATATGTGAACTATTATGAGAGCTCTATCATCTGTTATAAAAGCTTAAATTATTAGATAAGGGCTTGGATGAGGCAAGTAATGAGGTTATTGTCAATAGTGAAAAATTGCTTGACCATGCCTAAAAGATTACGTGGCATGCATGCTATGTGGCATCCCGTTGGTATCTGAGTCTAGTTTTCAATGGGTGTACTTCTTTGAAAAACTTGTAGGTTAATTTTGAAACAATAATAGGAGTTAAATATGCATTGCATCAATTTCACATGTGCGCTCGGGTGTTGCTCAATCTTGGTCCAATCTCGGACTTGCCCGGATGGCCGTCACACATCATCAGCACTAAATGAAAGAAAAACACATGGAAGGCCATCGTGAAAACTATCCGTTTGACAAATGAAGGATGATTTTCATATGCTACACGGTCCGTGTAATATATTTTGAAAATTTGAGTTACTACATATGCAGGTAGTGTAAAAAATGAATTACATTCACACAGGCGCCTCTTTAGTCAAAATATGTGAATTATTACGAGAGTTTTATCAACCGTTATAAAAGCTTAAATTATTAAATAAGGGCTTGGGTGAGGCAAGTAATGAGGTTGGGCCCGACAGTGAAAAATTGCTTGACCCCACCTAAAAGATTACATGGCATGCATGCTATGTGGCATTAGGTCTGTATTCGAGTCTAGTTTTGAATGAGTGTACTTCTTTGAAAAACTTGTAGGTTAATTTTGGCACAATAATAGAAGTTAAATACGTATTGCATCAATTTTGCTTGTGCGCTCAAGTGCTGTCCAGTCTCGGTCCAATCTTGGACTTGCCTAGATGGCCGTCGCGCATCATCAGCACTTAATGAAAGAAAAACCCATGGAAGGCCATCGCAAAGATTATCCGTTTGACGAATGAAGGTGGGTTTTCATATGCTACACAGTTCGTGTAATTTATTTTGAAAATTTGAGTTACTACATATGCGGATAGTGTAAAAAATGAATTACATTCATACAAGCACCTATTTACTCAAAATATGTGAACTATTATGAGAGCTCTATCAGCTGTTATAAAAGCTTAAATTATTAGATAAGGGCTTGGATGAGGCAAGTAATGAGGTTATTGCCAATAGTGAAAAATTGCTTGACCATGCCTAAAAGATTACGTGGCATGCATGCTATGTGGCATCCCGTTGGTATCTGAGTCTAGTTTTCAATGGGTGTACTTCTTTGAAAAACTTGTAGGTTAATTTTGAAACAATAATAGGAGTTAAATACGCATTGCATCAATTTCACATGTGCGCTCGGGTGCTGCTCAATCTTGGTCCAATCTCGAACTTGCCCAGATGGCCCTCGCGCATCATCAGCACTAAATGAAAGAAAAACACAAGAAGGCCATTGCGAAAACTATCCGTTTGATGAATGAAGGAGGATTTTCATATGCTACACGGTCCGTGTAATATATTTTGAAAATTTGAGTTACTACCATGTAATATATTTTGAAAATTTGAGTTACTACATATGCGGGTAGTGCAAAAAATGAATTACATTCACACAGGCCCCTATTTACTCAAAATATGTGAACTATTATGAGAGCTCTATCAACTATTATAAAAACTTAAATTATTAGATAAGAGCTTGGATAAGGCAAGTAATGAGGTTGGGCCTGACAGTGAAAAATTGCTCGACCACACCTAAAAGATTACGCGGCATGCATGCCATGTGGCATCACGTCCGTATCCGAGTCTAGTTTCGAATGAGCGTACCTCTTTGAAAAACCTGTAGGTTAATTTTGGCACAATAATAGAAGTTAAATATGCATTGCATCAATTTCGCATGTGCGCTTAGGTGTTGCTCAATCGCTACAAACGATGACTTTCGTCATACCCTAAAGCTTAAATACTCATTATATACGATTTGATAGCATAGAGTATCCAAAATTTTTGACCCGATTAATCTCCCCGAGCACATATATGTTGTGTACAGCATACATAAACTCAGGAATCCAGGAATCCAAATTAATCCGGTAGCGAAGCGCACACAGAGTAAGTAAGTTAGTGCTTGGCATTGACTTTTATATGTATATTACCCAAAAGTAGTTCCACTCCCCCTATCTTGCGGAAATATTAAGTGGTTTGCCAGCGCCAAGTCAACAGCTAACGTGGCGTGCGCTTATTTATTAATAACCAATTACAAATTGACACATGGAAAAAAAAAAACAAATTAAAAATCCCCCAAATCCACCTAGATTTCTCTTTTCTTCCTCTTCCGCCACGGCCACCGGCGGAGCCGGAGTTGCTGGCGCCCCGCATCTCTCCACTTTGGCCGTCTCCTCCGCCCGGTGCCTCACTTCCAGATGTGGCGGCGAGGGACTGGGATTTGGCGAAGAGAGGAGCCATGGCTGAATATCTCTCTCCTTCCATCACTCAACAGGGAATCCATGGACTGAAAGTGTGTATACCAGATCTGGAGCCAGAGGCCACGAGAGACGACGGTCTGTTCACCCGCGACAACGGAGGGGGTGACGCGGAGGTCGACCTCTCCAAATCTGTCGCTCAGACGCCTGGACGACCGAGAGGGTGGATGCGAGGTCGGTCGTCGCTCACGGCCATGGCTTCAGATCTGGAGCCTTGGCCGCGAGCCCACTGTTCTGCGTCTCTAAATTTGCCGCTTAGCCTCTGGGACGGCAGAGAAAGTGGGTGCTCAGATCTGCAGAAGGGAGGCCGTCCATAGCCGACGCTGCTCTGCATCTCAAGTCTTGGCTCGTCCATGGCTTCTGGCGACGAGATGCAGCATCTCCATACCTGCATCTCGAGTCTGGGCTCGTCCGTGGCTTCCGTCTAGGAGCTCAACAGCTTTGCCGCGCACCGTGGTGGCCACGGTGGGGGCGGTGGCTCAAGGATTGCGGCGGCGGCGGCGGCTTGGGCGGTGGAGATAGCCAAAGCGGAGCGGAGGTTGAAGATGGAAGAGGAAAAAGACAATTTTTTTAATTTCCAGATCACTATCCACATGCCAAGATCTCATTGGATAACAGTAAATAAGCGTACGCCACGTCAGCCTTGACGTGGCGTGCACTTGCAAACCACTGAATATTTTCTCCACGTCGCCTCGATCTCTATCATCCCTGGCGCGAGGATGATTTAGTGCATGGTGACGGAAAGTACGTAAGCCAAGCAACACATCTGGTGGCCTTCTCTGTTGCATTATACATACCCCACTTTCACTCCTCTCGTCCGCAACATTCGCTCTTCTCTCTTACTCAATTTCAGGACAAAGATTTAGCAAATCCCATCTTTTTTCAGTTTTCACGTTTGATTAAGATACTTCCTCCATACTCGATCGAGGAACCGAAATCTCGAGAGAGAGAGAGAGAGAGATTTGAGCGATGGCGATGTATCGTTTGTCTGAGGCCATGCACAAAATGGAGGCCCTGCTGGTGATGGTGGTCGTCCAGGTTGCGTTCGCCGGCGTCACCATACTATACAAGCTCACCGCAAGCAACGGGATGAACCTGATACTTGTCGTCGCCTACCGCTTCATATTTGCGATGGTTTTCATGGCCCCTCTGGCTTTCTTCTTAGAAAGGTCACACACAACACACTTCTCTTATTAAACCAAATTTTTATAGTGTATTGTATAGGCATACTGGTTTTGTTTTTCGGTTTATAACAGGAAGAGCAGGCCAAAGATAACGTGGACAGTGCTTGTCCAAGCCTTCTTTTGTGGGCTATTTGGGTAAGTGTGTGTTTCTTAGTGCACTGATGTTGGGGTTCTTGATTACCATGCCTTTTTTTTTTTTGTTTAATCTATAACATTTGGGAAATGCTTAGTGACTTGTGGTGCTATAAGACAGCACTTATGTGATAACAGCCTAAAACCCATGTTTCCATGTACTAGAGCAGACTAGACGCAGCCTTCACCAGATATTCCTTCTAAAAGAGACTTCTAGTACATAAATATGGACGACTTAGGTGTCTATGCACGGGGAAGTTTCTGGTCTTTTATCGTTGACTATGATTGAATGAATTTGCAGGGGATCAATGGGGCAAATTTTGTACCTTGCAAGCATATCGATGACATCGGCGACATATGTCTCGGCCATGGCCAACCTCACCCCTGCCGTAACCTTCGTCTTGGCTATTTCTTTTGGGTATGTACAGGAATGTCTCGTGCAAGTTCCTTGACATGTAATTGGCTTATAATTCACTAGGATCGGTCTTGGCGAATATGCTCGGGGATCGTCAGCTGGGATGTTCTTCTGACGTGGCGCGTGTCTTTCTTTCATGTTCACGTTGGTCGATGGCAATTAGGTTGGAGAAGGCGAGGCTGAGGACAGTTGCAGGGAAGGCAAAAGTGGCCGGAACATTAATGGGGATTGGTGGGGCAATGCTGCTCACGTTCTACAAGGGCGTGGAAGTCAACCTGTGGTCAACACACGTGAACTTGCTGCGCCACGTGGCGTCGACCCAGCAGGGCCAGGAGGGTTCGAGCAATCTCCCCCCTGGGATCGCTTTTGGCCGTGGCCAGCTGCTTCTGTTACGCTTTTTGGTTGATCATTCAGGTGGGTCTTTGCCTTTATCTTTTCAATACGTCTTCATGTTGTCGCCTTTGATTTGCCTTTTCTTTTCAATCTTTCTAGTGTCGATCACTTTTTCCTTTTCAAGGTTCTTCTGGTTAGTTTGGGAAAGATTGCATGCGCATCCAAACATCCCGACGAAGATTCATTTTATAAAAGACGAATTTTTCTATCTCGTTCATTGCTTCATTTAATGTCTCAATAGATCTAAATGATTGTTATATGAAAATCAAATTTATAAAATTGAAATTGATGGTTGAGATTTATTGAGGTACTAAAGCAAACGTATAGGATTTTCACCCTTTTTTTTTTATATATATATGGAGAAGTTATACTCCCCTGAATTTGTATTCGGTCTACAAGGACTAATGAGCCTTCGAGGGATTGAAGTTGATAGAGTGATTTAAGTGCACTTCCAAAATAACTATAAAGGTCACACCTACCACCTTACAAGTGGAAAGTACCTCAATGTCTATATATCGGTCAAATCGAGAATCTCAAGTACCCCACAGTTGTAGAGGTAGATGCAAGAGGCCGAAGTGATCTTGTGCATAGTAACTAAACGGTGTAGCGTATCAAAACATTCAGTTTTTTGCTTGAAATAAATAAATGACATATTTAAAACGAAGAAAATATCGTAACGTGCATGTCGCTAAGTGTTTTTTCTCGGTAACTAGAAATTACAACGTACAATGATTTGTTTGACAGGCCAAGATGAGTGAGGGATTCCCATGCCAGTACACGAGCACGGCGTTAATGACCTTCATGGCATCAATCCAAGTAGTGGTTTACGCATTGTGCCGAGAGAGGGATTGGAGCCGGTGGAAGCTTGGATGGAACATTAGGCTTCTCAGTGTATCATACTTGGTACACCATGACAAACACTTTACTTTCTAATGTTGCGTGCATTTATTGGGGGCATCTTAATAGCGATTGTCGAATTGCCTTGGTATGTGTTGTTAGCTAATCCGCCACCTATTGCATGGCGCGGTTTTGCTTGTGGTGTTGTAGGGGGTAGTCGGTTCGGGTTGTGCTATACTCTAATGGCTTGGTGCGTAAGGGTGAGAGGACCGGTCTTCGTGTCGGCTTTTAGTCCTTTGATGCTAGTGATTGTGGCCTTGGCGGGGTCTTTGGTGTTGGATGAAAAATTGAACCTGGGAAGGTAAGTATACATACATATATTTTTAAAGCATTCGAACCTTTCGAATCACTTAACACGGGATATCTAAAATACTCACTTTATTTCGATGGCAGCATTCTAGGGTCAGGGCTCATAGTACTTGGTCTCTATGCGGTGCTATGGGGCAAAAGAAAGGAGAATGAGAAGATGAATCAGTTAGTGCCATCGAGCAGCCCCAATGAATCTGAATCCATTGAGATATTTGTCGCCTCTCCCAACAAGAACGGCACTAAGGAGGGCGACGATGTTCAAGAGTTGGCGCAAAAGGAGAGCGAAGTGATCCAAGAAAGTTTTGAAGGGAAAAGAGGAGGAGGAGGAGGAGGAGGAGGAGGAGAACGAGCTTAAGGAGCAACTGACCTTGGATTACTGTATGATGTACATTGTCCCTAATATAGGCGGGCATAGAAATGCAAAAGTGGCAACTTCGACTTGTCCAAGATCGGGCATTTTGGTAAGTAGCCGATATTGCACAGCAATGTCTATATCATAGTCAAGAACTTTAAGATATACCCAAGTCTTTAACTATTCCCTTTTGTATAAGTAATCAGTTTATTCATGGAATGGTATATGCCCAACTCAGAGATTTAGCCTCTCCCAATGATATCCTTTTTCTGTTCTTTAAATCTCTTCTTTCCATGTAATTAGAGTGTTGTCCGGCCATTACTACGGTTAACTAAAATATATATCAACCAATGATATAATGCTATTATGATTCTCAAATAAAGAGAAGTGTATAGTTGAGTTCTATGTGTAACTGCTTTTATATCTCAACTAGATATACTTGATTTCTTTGCAACCATGGATCATATCGACCCGCTAGGACAAATATTATGGATCCGTCTTTGGCTACCAACCGAATCCAAGCTCTGGTTCACATCTTTCTAAGTCTTAATTTAGTAAGGTATTAAATGGATATGAACTTACGTAATAATTCTTTGCATAAAGCATAAACTCATTAGCTAATTTTATGGATATACCTCATAATAACATATGTTATGAGATTATGGGTATGATTGATTCTATATGTATAAGACATAACGTGCAAGTCAGATGATGAGCATGGTCTTAGCTTGGACCAGCTAACACTATAATATTTTCCCACTCAGAATTTCATATGAATTGTCTAACTATAGTAAAAATAAAAAGTAACTCTAGTTAGTTCTTCTTTATATGGAACACACTCTATATCAGAGTGAGAGCTAAACCAACTAAAAGTGGATGGTTTCGGAGCCATTTAAATTTTATGACCAAATAATACCAAGTTTTAAAGAACATATCTTGTATTATCTCTAGATTTTTTTTATGAACTTTTAAGTTAGATAATTAAGAATTTATATCACCTCATAACATAAATAGCAAGTTCGTGTCTGTTATAGGTTTTTTTTTTGTTCATTTAATCATTGCTAAAAGTTTTAGAATGACGAAACAATATTGTCGATGTGATTTAGCAAAAAAAATCTTGATACATAAAATTTTCTCACCAACATAATTATATAGTTTGTAAATATGTAAATATTTAATAGATGAAAAAAGTACGGAGTACGAAAAGTACTAGTAACAAACATCGAAAAACTTCGACCAAAAAGAAACATGGAAGAACAGAAAGGGAACGGACAATTTATCTGCAGGACCACCGAATCGTCCTCTGCCGATTCTGTTGTGCAACCTTCCGTGCGTCCTTTCTGAGCGGATTAGCCATATTTCGAAGGAGCTGGTGTCCTCCGCAGCAACCGCGACCGTCTTTCCTCTGCCGAGAAGGGTTAGTCTTGTAGAGAAGGGGAGCGAAAAAACGAGCGGACCGCCTCGCTCGCTTGTTCTCTCCTCTGGAGTGCGGCACTCAGCTTGGAGAAGTCGCCCCTGCTTCTTCATCTGCCTGGTAAGTGTTCCCTCGAGATGGAGGACGACGTAGTTTCTTGCTCGTGGTCGTGAGATTTGTAACCGTTCGATTTTGTCGCCATCGGTGGTTCATCGTTGAAGTGATCTGACCCTGAGAATTAAGCAGGACTTACACAATTGCGCTTTTGTGATTTCGACTTCGCAGTACAAAAAGCTCGGACAGTGAGCATGCCTACTCTTCCTCGATTATTCAATCTTCCAGTTTAACACTGAAATTTCGGCATCTAATTCTGCTTATTGTCGAAATGCATCAATCGTCTCTACACTATTCATCTGAGCACTCTGGTTTTGAGCGCCCAGCCGAACTTAATAAGGTAACGAAAGAGGGGGAAAAACAATTGATGGCCT